>JASJUQ010002139.1:0-18934 GCA_039619505.1 Cimex hemipterus | reverse complement strand
GTGCAGTTTTATGGCACAAGGTGTGAGCTTATTAAATTTGAAATTATCTTAAAAACGGCATTGAAAAGGAAAAATTTATTAAGAAAATTTTCAGATACTGTGAGATGCGGTCTGGTGTGATATAGGTTTCAGAAAAACATTCTCTTTATCGTGCCAACGTTTCGATCTTTATTGAGATCATCTTCAGGGCCATCCTCACCCGATTAAGAATAGGCCACACGGACACCTAGTTACTTTTGGCCCAAAGCCCGTATATGACTCCGTCGTGCAGAGGAAAATAGTCCCACATAATTGAATCGGGCGATTCCTTGGCTCCTTATAGAGAGTGTGTAGATCCTGCCTGAGCGCGGCAGCAGGTTTGGGTTCCTGGGTTTCGATTCTAGGAGGAAACAGGGTAGTTTTTTATATAGTAATGATAGTTTTGGGGCATGTGTTGAGAATGAATTTTTTTAGCGTGAATGTGCGGAATATTGCGTACACATCGATCCCCAATTAGGTTATCTAAATTGGTTTATGAGTGAATGGTTAAATAAGAGAGAATATATTATCGCAACTGAGTTCGTTGGGAGTTCATATGACCTAGCCCAACCTTGGCGGCTAGACGGACAAGATCGAGGTCTGTCAACACCCAAGGTGGGTGATTCTCTAGGCCTGCCGACTAACGTAAACTACTAAATCTGGAATTGCCGGTGGATTGCGAAAAGTGATAGACTCAACTCTGTTCTCGTGAATATGTACAGATATGAGCATGTATTAATCAATGCAATGCAAAATAATTAACCTATCCATTATTTTACCTAACATTGAATGGAGAACAAGAACCACCAGGCTAAATAATATTTTAAATGCGAAAGGGATGTTAGTATATAGAAGGTGGAAGATGAGAGTGATTGGATTGGATTAGGTAGACAAGAGAAAGCAAGAGAAGTACAGAGGAAAAAAGAAAGAGAGAAAGGGAGAAGGAGAGGCAGAGAAAATAAAATAGAAAGGAAATTATTAATAATTTATAACTATTATTTACATAAATTTTTTTATTCATTTCCAATTCCCCTTAACCCAAATGATTTTTAGTATACAATTATTATTAACAAAAACCATCCAAATGATTTGATTGAGGACAAATTTGGCTTTTGGTAGAAAAGTCCATTATGCCAAATGTTTAATGAATTGCGAAGAAACAAATCGTCTGGACCAATACCCATGGCCAAACACGTCTGTCAAGAAGATCTCAACAATTTGTTTTTACCTCCTTGGTGAATGACAACGTCAGGGGGCCAAAAACTATTTGGCTAATTTTAAAAATAACGTGAAACTTTTATTTTTATATTTAAAATGAAATTTTCTGATATATTGTGACGGTTTAGGGTGAGAATCAACCTAATAAACAAGTTACAATTAATTAAGGCTTTTACGACACGAGCGGAATTCGAAGCCCCATTGAAAAATGGCAGAAAGGAGGGAAAACTCAAAATTTAGGGTTGAGATAGGAAGTTGGTGTCCGAGTGGATCGAGGTCACGAAAGCTCAAGTGGTAGAGCAGCAGTGTATCAACCCGAAGGTCGTAGGTTCGAATCCCGCTCGTGCCATTGGATTTTTTATCTCAACTAAAAACTTTAATTGAAATTAGTGAATTTAAAAAATAAATAAGTAATCTTTATGTAAGATATTGGTTGACCGAAAAAAGTCAGCGTCACGAGCGTGTTTCGAAGTGTGGTAGAACAGCTGCGTATTTAGCCGATTCGTGGGTTCGAATCCCGCTCGTAAAACTGGCTTTTTATCTCAACCAATACCTCGCATAAAGATTAATTAATTCAAAGATGTTATTTGGTCAGTCGACCACGAAATCTAATGTATAAAATAAATAAGTATAGAAAAACAATAGGAAGTAAAAGAAGAGCATAAACAAACACACACAAATGAGAAATTCTATGGAATGTTTTATCTTTGCGTTTCACATTTTTGTAACTATCATTTATAATCATACTTTTTACTTACTGTTAGTGTACTATTAAATATAAAATCCAATAACATTTTTGGCAAAAAAGCAACCAAAAAACTGCAGAACATTATGTCTTTACGTTGAAGCTTTTTAAAAATGTAAAGCAAAATTGATGAAAATATCAAAGCTAGATGGGTAATCTGACGTAGTAGGTACATAAAAAATGACAAAGTTTAATTAAGATCCAAGCGCGATAATGTTCGAGATCCGGATCGACCGAATTACTGGCAAAGGGGTATGATATGTTGAAATATTGATAAACAGAATTAGATTTAATTGCGTTTGGCCGAGCGTTGAAGGTTTTCTCGAAATACGACAATATAAACAAACCTGTAAAAAGGACGCTTTCATTTAATTCGACAATCCAAAAGCACGCGGAAAAACACACTTTTCACTTGGCAATATCGAAAAAGGAATGGCTTGTCGAATGAATAACTATTTTCATATATCATAACCAGTTTCAATGCTATAAAAACTGTTTATTCCTTTTAATTAGTTGTTTTGTAAACATTAAAAAAATGAAATTAAGTAAATAATCACGATGACAACAATTGTCAATATGACCAAATTTTAAATTTCTTTAGAAAATTTCTTTAGAAAACTTTAAATCAAATTGTCATAGAAAATTATAATCTAATATTTAAATAGTATAGAACATAAAATTTATCCTGATTTTTTTAATCTTATACGAAGAGGTAAAAGACCACGATAATTGTGGGATCGAAAGCTCTCATAGGCTTTGAATGTTAATAACCCTAAAACCCCATAAAAAACCAAACAAATCTTTATTGAACATTTTAATTGATAATACAATAGAATAATCTCATAAACCGTATCAAATAAAATAAATAATTCATGATTACTATAATTGCTGATTTTTGAAACAGTTCAACCGTCTTTAGGACGATTTTAATCTTCATAAAAATTTAGAATAAACTGGATAAATTAAAACTCATAAAAACTATTTTGGCACATTTTCATTTTCTTTTCTTCAGTAATTATTACGAGAGATTTTGTGCCAAAATTAAAAAAAAATTGTTAAACGCTTATCAATTAATGATAAAACTTCTCAAAACCAAATCAGAGCCTTTTAATTAAAATGTTAAAAATATAATGGAGAAACAATAACGTTCACCCCTTTTGCTTATAATCTCAAAACAGGATCAAATAAAATAAAAGCTCATTGTGACAGTGATGATATATGAAACAATTTAACTGTCTTAAAGACACATTAAACCTTCATAAAAATTTGAAATAAAATAAAATTTATAAAAACTATTTTGTTAATTTTTCTTATAGAGGTTCTTCTTCTTATTCTTCTTAGAGATATGTTCTTGCAATTCAAATAAATCAAGGAATATTTGTAATGGAGTGTTGATTAAGCATAAAACAAATCTCTCAATCAATAAAACAAACAGATAATAAAAGAACTACTGCTTAATACAACGCATAAACTTAATCTAAAAACATCATCAAATAAGGTAAATAACTCATCAAGACATGAATTGTTGATATCTCAAACAGTTTAACTATCGTTAGGACAATGTGAACAGCCATAAAAATTGTAATAAAGTTTTTAGTTGAGATAAAAAAGCCAATGGCACGAGAAAAAATTGAAAAATGACAAAAAGGAGAGGAAACTCAAAAGGTGGGGTTGAGATAGCAAGTTGGTGTCCGAGCGGTTCGAGGTCACGATAACTCAAGTGGTAGAGCAGCGTCGTATCAAGCCTAAGATTATGGGTTCGAATCCCGCTCGTGCCATTGACTTTTTAACCTCAACTGAAAACGTTAATTAATTGTAATATATCAATTGGTCAAGTGGGCCTCGAACTAGTGAATTTTAATAACCCATAAGTGTTCTGAAGTTTATAAAAAATATTATTACAAAGATCTGAAAGGTAGGAATAATTGTGAGATCGAGAGATCAACAGATCTGTTGCCTTGCTATTCACAAAAAATAGAAAAATCGTTGAATATCAAAACGAATCAAAAAATGCTTTCTATTAAAAGATTTTTATACTAAATTTTTTTTCTCCAGAAAATCTGTCAAATAAAATAAAACCCTCGGCAAAAATAATTGTTGATATCTCAAACAGTTTAACTATCTTTAGGACAATTTTAACAGACCTAAAAATTGTAATAAAAATAAAACCCATAATAAATGTTCTGAAGTTTTTTGATGTTATTACAAAGATCTGAAAGGTAGGAATAATCTTTTTTCTTTATTTATGAATTGTAAAGCAATAAAACTGTTGTTCTCTCGATCTCACAATTATTCCTACCGTGTGAAAATGCGTGGTGATTAGTGTCCGTTAATCGATATTTATTCATAAATCGTGAGATGCGGTCTGGTGTGATGTAAGTTCCAAAAAAACATTTTCTTTGTCGTGCCAACGTTTCGATCTATATTGAGATCATCTTCAGGGCTCAAAGTGTTTGTCTTCCGTTTAACTGCGCCATTCTTGCGGGTCGTCTTGAGAGTGCCCACTTTGAGCCCTGAAGATGATTTCCACACGGTAGGAATAATTGTGAGATCGAGAGAACAACAGTTTTATTGCTTTACAATTCATAAATAAAGAAAAAAGAAACATATTGAACATCGAGTTAAATCCTTGCCAATTTACATTAAAAATCCTTAAAAACAAATCAAAAAATGATTTATACTAAAAAAATTTTATATTAAATTTTTCACCCAGAAAATGTATAAAATAAAAAAAAAACACGGCAAAAATTATTGGTCATGTATCAAACGGTTTACTTGCCTTAAAGACACTTTGGCCGTCATAAAAAATACAAATAAAATAACACCTTTAAAAATTATTTCGAAGATTCTTTCTTTACATATCACAAAAAGCTAAAATATCGCAATAAATACGAGAATAAACAGTTTTATTGTCACGCAATTAATAGTAGTACAATATCGAGCGAAACGCTGGCTAATAAACATAAAAGTCTGAAATTATGGCTAATAAAAAGCGAAAAAGCAGTTGTTTACTTTCCTTTTAGAAATCTTTCAGATCTTTGAAAATAATCAAATAAAAGAGAACTCGTCAGGAGGAAAATATTGTCGATATAATCCTATGTAACATTCTTTAAACAGTGATAAACATTTCTAATCAAACAAAATGCATAAAAATTGCTTTGATGATTCCTCGTAAAGCGTTATAGATCGTTTTTTTGAAAAAAAGATTTGAAAAATAGTTTCAAAAATTGTAAGTTAACTATAAAATTAAATCGAACAGCTTTATAAATTTAAAGAAAAAAGATCTTGTGGTTAATATTTCTTTACTACTACCAGCTTTTATCTGTTTTTTGAATGTCAAAAACTCAAATGAAATATTCCAGGCCAGAATAATATCAAAAGTTTAAATTAAAAGCTTCTTAAAAAATAGTAATAAAAGCCATAAAAAATATTAAAGAAGTAATCAAGTTCGCACAGGATAATATTGTTAGTCATTTTTTGAGGTGACTTGTGAGATGAAATATTTTCTATAATAATTAATTACCATTTCGTAGTAACACTAATTGAAGTCAGGATAGCTCAAGTGGTAGAGCAGTAGGTCGTGGGTCCGAATCTCGCTCTTGGCACTAACCATTTTTTATTTCAACCAAAACCTTAATTAATTGAAAAAATTTATTCGGTCAAGCGGACTACGAAACGTAATAAAAGGTAACACTAATAAACTGTCAGTGCTAGATGTTTGCTAATTTAGCTTAATATAATTTTTAAAATATTTTTTAGCTAATCAATTTTGAATGTATAACCTGATTTTATTGTGAAGATCTGCCAGGTTCTTTCTTGATACTCCACCTAATGATAACTATGGCCAATACTTAAATAGTAATCTTTTTTAAAAAGATAGTAGCTACTCACAGTAAGTTGTTTTTCAACAATCCGGATTTCGAGCCTTTTAGCTGATCATCAGGTTGAAAGACTTCCACAACTGATGATGAGCTAAAAGGCTCGAAATCCGGATCGTTGAAAAACAACTTACTGTGAGTAGCTACTATCTTTTTAAAAAGGGTTGAACCCCACTGTCACTCCATCATTGATGATTTCTGTTAAATAGTGAGGTCGAAAAATTAATTATTAATTAAAAAAATAACCTAATATTAGACAATGTTTGTGTTTTATTTATTCAATTCACAAATTTCAGGGAGTTTCGAGAAAGGGCCAACAGAATCCGGACGAATTTTGCTCTCCGTCGATCAACAATTCTGTTTTTTCTTTTTTTTTCTTCCTTTTTTAAGTCAAACCATCAAAATCAACAGGAAACATCAAAATCTTCGTATTTCATCCGGACTTTTAAATCAAGAAGTGAGGAAAAAACCCGGGATTTACGGATAAAAGGCCGGATTCGCATGGGCACGCCGAGGGATTTACGTACTTTACGGCAACTATTTACGTCCAGGCTAGTTCAAACAAACGTTTTCTATTTCCAGAAGGCAATTACCTTTAAGATGCACCGGCCAAACGCCCAAATCCTCAAAGCGTTACCAAAAAAAAAATTCACATTTAGTATAATCACCTTTTTATTAAACTATCTCATATCATCATATTTTTATTAAAAAAACTCATGTCTTAGTTTAGTTTAGATGGATTCATATTTTTAATAGAACGTAAGAGAGCTAAGTAAGGGGTGTTTTTATTTAAAATTATCGTGATATGAAAGATGATCAAAATTCAACAGAAATACATTCTGATGGTCCGAGATTGACAAAGTTGATTTTCTTAATTCAAAAAGCATTTTTCGAAGGAGATTCTGGTCTCTTTGACAATCTAAGCTTTTACACTAGTATTATTTATTTGCTCATCATGTTCTTTATGATAATTATTCTACTTGGTTTTCTCATCGTTCATTTTCTTGAATGATTAACAATTAATAAAGTTGAACATCAAACTTGTTTAATTATCCCGAAAATTCAATTTGTTTTTTGGCTCACGGTTTTGCATATGAGCCAAGTACACTTTTGAACCTTCAGAAGTGACTACGTGGTCGGAAATTTGCGTCAAATCCCTTGACTCATGTACCTTCGTCAAACTTATCTTTGGATTAAGGATTAATCCCCTTGATTCCCAGAGAATATAATACTCACTAGATCTCGTATAAAAATACAAATTTTCTAACAATAAAAATAAATTATGTTTCTGAAATGCAAACTTGAAATTGAATTCTTTTAAATATGATTTTTATTTTCTGTGTAGTTTCTGTCAAATGTGAGTTTCATTTTTGATCTTTACTCTCGAAATAAATGTCAGGTCTGGTCAATTTATACGAGTAGGAGACGTCCGGACTGTCTTATTTTTCATGGTTTATCTGTTAATAAACAATAAATTTTATTTTCCTACATCCTGCACATGATTTCGATGCAGATTTGGGATGCTCTAAAAATATACATTTTTCTGTGACTCTTTTAAATTATGAGTTACTTAGGAAAATTATAAGTAGAGAAAATGAAGTTCATTTTATTATTTTAGTTTTTCATAAAGCAAAAAATTGTCAGAAACGTCAGAAGATTTACAATTATATATAATTTATAATAAGCTTTACCCAATGGATGGTTTAAGATGGTGAAATTTCAGGAAAATATTAGAGATACCTAACTTGAAATGAAAACTTTTGATAAAAATTGAAAATGTTGAAAAATATTCATACTACTTATTCTAATGGGCTGTTTTTGAGTCCGTAGATAGCCGACTATGAAGACTTTTCTATTTTTATTTTTCTCTATCTCTTTCTCTCTTTTTTTAAATTTATTTTAGTGCTTTAAAGCATCTTTCCAATGTGTCGTTATGTTTTTCCATTATTAAGTAAGTTTTTAAAAATTTATTACACATAATTTTTTCACTGCCTACTCATTCTTTTTTCCTTCTAAACTTTTTTCTATCCTTTTGTCCTGTGAACGTTTAATTTTTCTTTTTGTGACATATTCTCTTTCGATTTATCTTATTCTAGTTTTCACTTTATGGATTTTTTGATGTGTGTTTTTGTAAAAATTTACTACTCTTTATTTTTCTCACATACCGCTATCTCTGCCATCTTAATCCAACTTTTTCTTGCCTCATACTCTATGGAGTTTTTAATTTTTTGTTGTTGAAATTTTTTACTTTCTATTTATATCACATTTCATCCTTTTTTTTCTTACAATTTCTTTCTACCCATTCACACTATGGAGTTTTTGGTTGTTTCATTTTGTGAAAATTTTCGACACATTATATCACATACCATTCATTCTTCGATCTTACTCGTTTTTTCTTCATCCTTTTTTTATCCTTTTGTCCCGTCAACATATTAGTTTTTCCTTTTTGTGGCATCTTCTACTCACGGAAGTTTTATTTGTTTCTTTTTGTGAACATTTTCTACACTGTTATTTTCTTTAGAACACTCTTAAATTTCTTTAGAACATAATTTTCTTGTGTCGTTTACCTACTTTTTCGTCAGATATTTTACTTATATATAACATACCACTCACTCTTCCGTTTCACTAATTTTTTTCAAACTGTTTCTATCCTTTTGTCCTGTGTGCAATTTCAATTTTCCTTTACACGACATCTTCTAATCTCTATTTATCTCACCCCACGGTGATTTTGTTTGTTTATTTTTGTGAAAACTTTCAACTCTCTATTTACCACACTTATTCTGCCATTTTATTTTTTTCCTCCTCCCTTTTTTTCTACTCTTTCTCTCTGGAGATTTGTTTTTTCTTTTTGAGACACTTTCTATTTTATATTTATTTCATATTCTGCTTACTCTGCTATTTATTTTCTACCCTGCCACCCTGTAAAGGTTTTAGCTTTTTTTTGTCAGATTTTTTACTCTCCACTTACATCACCCATGTACCACTAATACAAGTATCTTTGGTTTTTTATTTCGATTTTTTTCTACCCCCTTTTCCCATTCTTCTACCTTATGGAGTTTTTAATTGTTTCTTTTAGTGAAATTTTCTATTCTTTTGTTTATCTCACAAACTGCTTTTTGTGTCATCTCAATAATTTTTCCTTCCGCTTTTTTTTTGTTTTGACTTCTCCTTCTTGCTAATCTTACAGTTTATGATGTGTTTAGTTGTTTTGTGTAAAAACTGTCTACTTTATATTTACTTACCGCTAATTTTGTCATCACAAACTTTATCCTTGTTACCTTATGGAGCTTTTAGTGAACATTTCTTTTTTCTATTTAATTCTCACACCATTAATTCTATAATCCCTAATGTAAGATATCATTCCTGCCTCTTACATCTTTTCTCTTTTTCTTTCTTTCTACTAATTTCCCTTATTCTCTATTTGTATACTTGTCTATCTATGAATTTATTTATCTTTGTTTCTCTTTCGCTTTGTGTACTTTTCCACTTGTCACGATAAATTTTATCCTCATGTACTTCTCTCTATTTTCTCTGGTCTATTATTCTTTACGACAATGATAACATGCACCTTTTGGTCATAAAACACCCACACAAACAGAAAGTTTATAGTGCGACCAAATGAAATAATTATATCTCACTTTAATCTACTTTAACTTACTTACTTTCAAACCTCGTAAACAATGGGGAAATAACGAGAAGTGGTTTGCAACTAAATATCAATTTACTTTTAGACGGAGTAAGCAAGAGGTGATTATGCAAATCAGCAAGTAAACTAAGGCACACATATCGGTTGGAATAATTTAATAAAATTACTGTTTATCCAAACTTAAGCTCGTATAAAATTTACGCTTTGTACAAGTCGTTACACCCTTTTCAAAACGTTAATAAAATAATAAAATATTCTGGTAAAATTAGTTAATGATAGACGTGAAATCGGTTTAAATTAAACATTGCCGTTTTGTAAATTTTCGTTTAAAATGTAGGTTCGTTGAGAAAGCCGTGATGCTTGAAACGTCCTTGCGAAGGAACACGCTTGTGTTCCTTGTACCGCCTCTAAATATAGACAGTCTTGAGGTGAAATAACGCAGGAAATTGAACCACTTACGTACGCGGAGCCGTAAAATTTTTCGAGAATATCAATTTACTTAATAATCGAGGAAAAGTGTTCATCTTGATAAATCACCCCAAGGCGAGAAATCTAATACATTCCAACATTTGATTAATAAAAGATTTGTTTTACAAAAATAATTTATTTTTGGCCAACGGCCAAAACAATTATTAGACTTGTGCTCTTGTGCTCTATAACTTACTTAATTTATATCGTAGCGATAAATTTTTGGAAAAGCTTATTTTTTCGATCTGCACGGTGGTGAAAAAAAACGTGTTAACAAAATTGTAATTTTTTGCGCAACTTGTAATATTTCATCTAAAAGCAATTTACGTTTTGTTGGAAGAAATCTTAGATCTTACTAACTTAAAAGTCAACTTATTTGTTCTTCAAAATTGGGGGGAAAATTGGCTTTCTACCTAATCGTGGTATTTGGACTTGGGTGACAAGTGATTATAACTACAATGCGGATGATGATCATAATAGCATAGATTGCTTCACCGATGGCTATCTCTTTAAGGACAAGGGAAGCAGTGATGGAATACGTATACCTAAATTAGAGATCAGCATCTCCTCCCCTGTTGGTAATAACACCTCAGTCTTCCAAGCGGAGGTCCGGACCATCAATGTTTGCTGCCGAACACTCATGGATAATAATACTAAGGGAAAAGATAGTAGAATTTTTTCCGACAGTCAGGCGTGTCTTAAGTCATTACCAAAAGAGTTATCTACATCTAGGCTGGTAGAGGAAACCGTTTAACCTATCAATACGATAACTACTAGAGACGAGAATAGGGTAACCCTCATATGGGGCACTATGGCAATGAAGATCGGACAGCCTGGCCAAAGATGGATCAAATACTGCGTTTGTCGAGCCACAACCTATATTACCCCACATTATATACATAAGCCCTGCCAAAGAGAGTATTAGTTGCTGGGGCATGAAACAATTTCTTAAAGGATGGAATATGTCCCCCGGACACAGGCAATCGAAGGAGTTTCTGAAGGAAATCAAACCAAAAGAATCGAAATGGTTATTCTCATGTGATATGTATGCTAGGGAAAGAGTTGGAGCTTTCGAAGGAGAGGACATGACCAAAACACTCCCCAAGTGGTATGTGTCCAGGATCTTGGGGTTTGTGAATAGGTCCAATAGATTTATGCGGGACTCGTGAGCCGACCAGGACCCGGAGCCTTTAGGGATGGGATACTAGGATTTTAACCCCTCGGGTCCTGGTCGCCCGCCCTGTGTGACATTTTAAATATTATATCATACTTATATGAACTTTAAGTTTTCTTTCAATTATTTAGTCTTGTTATATAAGGTTTTGGTTGAAATGAAAAGCTAGTGTCACGGGCGGGATTCGAACCCACGACCTTTAGCTTAGTGCGCCGCTGCTCTGCCACTTGAGCTAACGTCACATCCATCCACTCGGACACTAACTTTGCAACCTACAACCTTTTGAATTTTCCCTCTTTTTACCATTTTTCAAATGTCAATGCATACCTTATTGAGTTAAATTTGGTCAAAAGACCACTAAATATAATAGACTAAAGTTTTTGTTAAGTTTTAGTTAATAATTAATGATTTTTATTTGATATATTTCACAGTAACACGTAAACACGTGAACAAATCGTGTAACTGAAATTTAAAACAGAACAGTTATATTGAAGTGGCCAGGCTTAATGTTTTTATTTATCTTTTAGTCAATCCTTCATTGAATATCTTCAACAATATTTGGTACGTTTAAAAGGATTAGAGGTGAAATCTCCCACTAGCCTTTACAATTGAATTTGGTTAATCCCTTCTTTGTTGGTATTTCTTCTAAAGTATTGCTTTTAGTAAGTGATGGTTTTAAGTGATTCGGTTAGAATGATAGCATTGGAAGATGTATTCAAGCGTATGTGGCCAGGGTGCATGAAATTCCGAGAACAATGTCCGACGGGTCATCGATCAAATCGCAATCATTTCACATCCTAGAAAGATGATCGGTTTATTACTTCGGACGTAATCCATAATCGACATTCTACCGCTGATACCAAGCAATGGCATCAACAAGTTAGAAATGTGTCAGTTTATTGGCTTTCAGACTTTCAGATAGACAAGCAGCAGCTGGATTACGTGCGAGACGGCCTGCCACTGGACCGAAACTTCCGACAAAGCAAAGAACAGTCCCGTTAATTTTCCCAAGAATCACATGAATTGGTCTGAGCAAGCTTGGACTAAAATTTTGTTATCGAAGTCGAGCCTTTGTTTGAGGTCTTTTGACGGCCGAGGTTTGAAGAAGAAAAGGATAGCGTTTTTTCCCTGAAACATTTTCACTTTGGAGATGCTGTGGAGGTGATGGTGTTATGGTCTGGGCCGGCACTTTTATAGAAAGTCGGACAAACGTGATTTCCTTCGACGTTTCCTAATACGTTCGCGTACATTGGAGATGTACTATCAGAAGAAGTTGTTCTTTATATGCCACTAATTGCATGGTTTTATTTTTTTTTCAATGCAAGGTCCCCCACAGCTAGGATCGTTGGTGACTACTTGAAACGGGTTTGAATTCAATCTGGACTTAATCCCTTTGGGGGCCGAGCCGAAGAAAGGGGGTAAAAAGTCGCCCAGTGATTTGAACCAGAGAGTTTGCACGAATGGCATGTTGAAAATATTCCACAGCCCTACATTCAAAAATCTTATAAAAATCGATCCCATGTCGAATATAAGCGGTGATAAACGTAAGAGGGAGGAAGCAATACTCCGTACCGAATTATGTTTTTTTTCATCGGCCACTCAATAAAAAAAAGCCCTTTTTTGTCCTCAGTGCATATGTCTCATCTAGAAATAATTTATATCAACTTTTAATATTGACTTACTATTAAAAAATTTAGGGATCATAAAATAAAAACACTTTATTCTTTCTTCAACATTTCATGGAATGTGTGGTCATTAGTGACCGTTAATCGATAATTATTTGCGATCTGGTGCGATGAAGGATTCAGAAAAACATTTTCTTTGTCGTGCCGACGTTTCGATCTTTATTGAGATCATCTTCAGGGCTCAAAGCGTTTGTCTTCTGTGTAATTGTGTCATTATGGCATGCCGTGGGCACTTTCAACACGACACGAAAGAATGGCACAATTACATAGAAGACAAACACTTTGAGCACTGAAGATGACCTCAATAAAGATCGAAACGTTGACACGATAACCTACTTCACACCAGACCACATCTCACGATTTCTGAATAACTTACATGGAATATTGGCCCCTACATCAGGACATTGAAATTGTTCTATATAATTGTCAAGACCAAAAATGATCGCCTACTTACAATTTTGAAATTTGTGGCTTTAAACAGGGAATTACAGAGTTGGTAATGGAACGAGGTTTAACCCTCCCTAAGTTTTATCGTTTATTTATCGGTATTTTATAATAAAATATAAAATATATTATAGGTTCACCTAATTCAGGAATTAGGAATGGCGCTGTTGGAAGAATATGAAAATATTCCAAAGCCCTATATTTAGAAACCTCCTCAAATTTATGCCACGTCCAATGCAAACATTGACGCAAGAGGAGGAAATAATCCTTACTGAATTGAATATTTTCTTTATTCTCCTTAATTGATCTTTATGTAAGGTATTGGTTGAAATGAAAAAAGTTAGTGTCAGTGTCACGAGTGGGATTCGAACCCACGACCTTCGGCTCAATACGCCGCTGCTCTACCACTTGAGCTATCGTGACTTTGATTCGGACACCAACTTCCCATCTCAACCTACATCCTTTCGACTTTTCCCTCCTCTTTGCCATTTTCGAGGGGAAGATCGTGGGTTCGATACTAATAACTAACCTTTTCATTTCAAACAATATTAATTAATTGAAAGGAGGTATTTGGTCAATCGGAACACGAAATATAATGGATTTTCTATATTGGTTTCACAGCGACATTTTTGGTAACATTGTTTTAATCACCTTCATTTTTCTTTGGTTATATATTAAATTTTTATTTAAAAATGTTCAGTAAACAAAAGAAAGTATAACGTTTGTAAGTATTTTCTAAAAAAAATGAGGTTGGCCACTACTTTTTCCTCTCAGTAATAAACTTAAAAACTAGTTAAACTGCTAGATTACATTAGGGTGGAAATGAACATAAAGATAAGTCGAACACGGCGAGAAAAAACGCAGAAAGAAATAAAGGATACTAATAGAAAACTGTTGCAAAATGGGTAGAAAAAAATGAGCGAAAGATTTATGTTATGTATACGGCAAAAGTGTGTGAATTGCAAACGTTTTATTACAAATAAAATGGAAAGAGGAAAAATAAATAGTAAGATAGATAGATTGATAACTAGATGATTAATTAGCTGGATAAAAAGGTAATTGAATAACAGAAAATAGAGAATTGAGCGAGGGAGAGAGAAAAAGAGAGAGTTATTGTACATTATGAACGAATTTCATGTCTTAAAAATATTATTAATATTATGCATTGTTCAAGAGTTGTACCACGTTGATATGATCCATTGGCAAAAACAACAATGTACATGTAAATTATAAGTAATTACAGAAGAAAAAGTAGAACAAACCGACAGAAAAGAAAAGAATCCAGGAAAGAGGAAACATTTATACATTGATAGATGGAGAAATTCATAGGTACAGATGGTTATAGAAAAGAGAGAGAATGAAAATGAGAGAAAGAGAGAGAGAGAGAGAGAGAGAGAGAGAGAGAGAGAGAGAGAGTGTTATTAATAATAATGATTATTTGGAGATCATAAAATGTAATCTGGAGGGACGTAGGTTTTAGAAAAACATTTTTTTACAGTTCCAACGTTTCGATCTTTATGGAGATCATCTTCAGTGCTCAAAGTGTTTGCTTTCCGAGAAGATGTGTACTTTTTGTGTGCCGTGTTGATAGTGTCCAACATTGATACATAGATAGACGGATAAATTCATAGGTACCGATAGATATAGAAAAAGAGAAAAAAAAGTGTAAAAGTGAGAGAGAGAAAGAGTGAAAAGAGAGTGAGAAAGAATGAGAAAGGGTGTGGTTTCAAGAATAATTGTTGTCATTTCCCTGATGGACATAATGAACGAATTCGAAGGCTTCAAAAAATACATTATTATAGTTCAGAACCTAATTTAAAAAAATTATTCAAGTATCGTGAGATGCGTTCTGGTGTGATGTAGGTATCAGAAAAATATTTTCTTTATCGTGCCGAAATTTCGATCTTTTATTGATATCATCTTCAGAAAAATCGTCTAATTTAAAAAGATAAACTAGAATTTATTATGGAATGCGGTGGAAAACAAAAGTTTAAATGTAAATTATAACGGAGAGCAATAGTAAAAGTATATGAGGAAAAATCCAGCCTAGAAGAAAAGAACTAGGATGAGACTGATAGAGTGATATGTAGGACAGAGAGAAAGAATGACAAGGGGTGAGTAAGAGTGATAGTCGGTTATTTTTGTTAAGTTGGTTTAAAAGAAAAAAGGAAAGAAATGACAGAGGGCCTGTTACCTAAAGAATGGCACAGACGACACGTAAAAATTAAAAATAAATAACAGAGAAGGAATAAGAAAACAAATTGAGGGTGTGGTAAACAACACACATGAAATTTCTTCTGGAAAGTAATGAATCTGCAGGATAAAATGATTTCGGTTTGTATTAATGATCCGTGTGGATAATTATCGATCTATTTGTGTGTTGGAAATTTTTTATCTTGTGGACAATTCAGAGAAATCGTGAAAAGGGAATGTCTCTAATTTTGAGTCGAGTGTCCGAATTCTGGTGAAATAATATTTTCGGTACGAGGCGTGACCACTTTGAATCCGATACAAGACCTCGTTTTCTATTTTCGTACTGACAGGACGGGACACCGGGGTCTATTTCCGTCGGGAACGAATTTGTCACTATTTCGCGTTTTCGCGCGCGGTTTTTTTTTTAAAAATAGATTATAGTTTTCTCAGCGATATTGTCAAACGAAGTTGAAACGGTTTCAAACTAATGTTGAAAATGTTAAAATTAGATGAGGAAGGAATTTTAATGTTTGTAAATGAGTAAAAGGTTCAAACCGGTTTATTTCGTATTTGTTTATATTTCCTTTTAAAACAAGTCTGTTTATAATGAGATATTGTAAAATGTGACCTTTTTATGGATTTGAGCGGGATTATGTCGGTTTTTTTCTTTAATAAAATAGTTTTTCTATCTTCTGTGCTCCTTGTTTATTTTTTAAATTTTCTGTTCCAGCCGTACAGAACAACACCGCTTGTCCTGCCAGGTGCCAAGGTGAAGAAGGATTTCGGGCCGACGGAATCGTACTTGAGACACCATCCGAACCCGACGTTCCGACAGGCTGCACCCCATCCTCTCCTCCCTCACGAAATCGCGATGAAACAAAGGGTAAATTATTTCAATTATTCGTTTAAAACAAAACCTCCCGACTATTTGACCGTAAAAGGGGTCGGAAATAATGAAGACAAAAATTATTTTTTGACAAGTCCTATTGATTGAAAATGGATAAAACTCAAATTTAAACGTTTCACGCAGGTTGCAGATACCGTCTTGCAGAAAATCGAGGAACAAGTAGGACCTGGCGTTCAGGTTAATCACCCAAAAAATTTGTTTGATTAAAAAAAAATCATTAAAAACCCGATTGGTTTAAACTGCCTGTAATATGCATGTTGCATCCTCTAAAAAATCGAAAAAAGTATTTCGACAAAGTTTGTTCTTTTGTTTTTTATAAATCAAAAATACTCTGAACATTAGAAAACGACACAATTAAAAAATTAAAAGAAGACATATAAAAAGCAGAAACAAACCGTATTACAAAAAATTGGAGCAATAACTAAAACCGATTTTACCTCCCCAGACGGATAACAAAGAATTTTTAACGAGAAAGAGTTTGCTTGAGTGCTTTTTTTGTTTTCTTTTTTAACAAATCAAAAACAAACTCGATTATTTTTTTTTTCAATTTTCTTTACAGATCTCTCACAAGCAGTTTAACTCACCCATCGGCCTGTACTCGGAGCAGAACATACTCGACACGATCAACGCGCAGACAGCACCAGCGTAAGTATTTAAGCAGAACAACTTTAAAATCAAAGTCAAATAAATTGCAGGACTTAGAATTTCATCGCTTGCTTAAAAAAAAAAAAATAAATAAATAAATAAAAACGAAAGAACCTCCATTTTAATTATAACATGGCAAAAAAAAATCTCATCATCATCAGTGTCATGTAGAGTTTATTTAAGTGTAATGAAAAGATGAGTAAATAACTGGAAAACTTGCTACCTTTACCACAACCCTTATAATAATCTTAGCTTACATTATTACTGTAACTTTAGGAAGAAAGAAGTGGAATTTTTTTATTTATGCATTAATTTAATTAATTAGAGTTTTAAGTTGAGATAAAAAAGTTTGTCTCGAGCGGGATTCGAACCCAAGACCTTCGGCTTGTACGCCGCTACTCTACCACGTGAGCTATTCGAGAGTAGCGGCGTATCAAGCCGAAGTCGTGGGTTCGAATCCCATTCGTGACACTGACTTTTTTTATCTCAACTTAAAACCTTAATTAATTAAATGATATTAATTGGTCAACCGGACCACGAAAAATAATTAATTTATGTTTTAAGGTCATCATCAGGGTCCATATTAATTTTACAGTACGAAAAGCATATATGTGCAATTATTTTTCATAATGTAAAATTAATCCAGGCCCTGATGAAGATCATTGAAAAGGTCGAAATCTTGGCAGTAACACTGGATTTGCTTTTTTTTTAAGACCTGAAATTTTGAAATTATTTTTACTTAACACTGAAGAGAAAAGGGCAGCATATAAACTAGGAATACTGCTAGATTTAATCAAGGACATTGCAATCTTCTTTTTTCGCATAAAACATAATTGTATTAATTCAGTGTTTACAATAGTTAGTTTTTCTAAAACATTTTTTGACCTGCGACTCTGAAGCTGAGCGTTGATGCTTCCAAGATTTGTCAGTGAAATCTGAAGAGGCAGATCATCATTATAGATCATACGTTTCTTCTCATTACCCGTTAACAAAGTGCAACGAGACGGCCCAAAATCCATAACACTTTTCCCTGAATTAGCTACCAAAGACGTAGAATTTGAAAACTGGCATACTTCATAACCATAATTGATAGGAGTTCCCTAATTGTTAGTTGTCTACGGATTTAGAATCAGTTTGTCCAGGTGATGAAATTTTTTTACAAATATTTATAATATACATGTTATAAATTATATGTATAATATGCAAATAAATTCTAAATCATGAATCTATCGAAAAGATGTGTCGGTTATTAGCAAAGACCGGTTTTTTTTTACACAGTGGAAATTGCCAAACTATGCCATAAAATATGCAGTTTAAAGCCCTGAAATATGCAGTGTTAATACGTTAAAATATGCAGTGATATGCAGCAAACCAGTTTTTTTTACTATCATAGTAACTATAGACAAAAATACAGAAAATTAAATGTAATATATAATGAAACTTTGATTCTGCGACGCTATTCAACTACGAGTCGTTTTTGAAAAAAAGCCCATTTGTAAGTATATACGGTCCTGTATTCGAACCCGGGACCTTTACCTTACAGTGATAAAAGCCGTGTCAACGCTTAAACTGTTGCGGCCACCGACGCGCCCTTGTGCTTATGTATATTTAACAAAAACATTTTTTCACTTACATAATTAAATTATATATTTCATATTAATTGAGTATAATTAATGTTAATAAGTAAGTACTTTTCTAAATTGCCTTCCGAAAAATAGTGCCTGCAGTCACTTAAAATTTGTGATATTGAAATGGACCTACGAATGAGTTTTATATTCTTTGGTCGGTACTTCCAGTCCTTGCGGCCTCAGTTTTCTTCGAATTAAACCAAAGTTTCGTCAACTTGTTTTTTTTCCACAGAAATTTTTTATGCTTCCTCTGAAAACCAATATTATTTTGTAAAATATTTTGCG
>JASJUQ010002138.1:12255-22637 GCA_039619505.1 Cimex hemipterus | reverse complement strand
TTTGCGCGATAAATGCGATTGTACGTAAAAAGCCTTTCAAATATAGGATTTTGTTGAAATAAGTAATTTTATGCGATGTTCATCAAATATGCAAATATGATCGATAAAATGTAATCCACAGCTTCCTAGATACATGATTCGGATAGACAATTAATTTTTTTTGTGTCGTATGCGTTGGCTTACAAAATATGAAACTGCATAAAAATCCGGTTTCCAGTTATTAGTAAGTTATAAATTACAGTGACACAACTAAACATGTGACTCGATATTACCCCTCGCTAAACAAGAAGAAAACAGACCCAACTCGAACTGTCACTTTTGCTGATTAAATAAGCTCGATACAGAACTATGAAATGCCACTTTTCGTGAATGTGTGTGCAGGGTGTTGTCACCAATTCAAAAGTGCTACATGACAATAATCCATTTTTTTAGACATTGTGCCACTTTTCTTGTGGTGTGTGATATACAGTTTGTGATACCTGATCAGATATTTGATTTTTTTTTCTCGAATACATACTGATTAGTCCGCCTTTTTGTACTGAAAGTAAAAAACGAAGGAAATATTACTAAAAGTAAGCTCAGGGTGGGGGATTTGAATGTCTAGTTCAAATGAATAAAAAAAGAAAATAATATATTTTGAAACAAATAAAACTTTTTTTACCCTCTGTTTTGTTATACACACTTTTTCCTCTCCCAGCTATCGATTTATAGGTGTTTTCGTTCATAATTTGGAAATCTATGTACTGTTATATTTTCGATGTACACTTAAGTTCTGTTTGTTCTTCCGGTAACGTAGATTTACCCTTTTACGCAATATGGCTCAACGTTCAAAAGAAAATTGACCAATTTGGTCAAATATGCCAATAATTAGATTTCTCTTTATTCCAGGGTAAAGAAGACAGTGGTGTTCGACCCCGTCAAATCAGAAACTTACAAAGCTCTGCATGACCAGGAGGCCGATTCCGCCCAGGAAGTCACGCCTATTCCGACCAGAGTCTTCACACCAGTCAAGGTACGTTGATTTTTTATGAAACCACAATTAAAATACAATAACGCTTATAACGCCGCATTAACGACTCCAAACGCTTTTTTTGCTTTCGCCATTTAAGAAACCGATACCAACGCCGCCCGTAAGTCATGCTTTTGTTATTTGTACGCTGTCATTTTTCCGATGAAATGTTTAATTATGTGCATTTTGTTTTCTACAGCCTAAATCTGTGCCTCACCCTGTACCAGCACCACATGCGGTAAGCACTTCATTTTTGCTGATTTTCTTTTAAGTATAAATTATTCTATATTAATCTTAATGTAAGGTATTGGTTGAAATGAAAAAGCCGGTTCACGACCTTCGGCTAAATACGCCGTTGCTCTACCTAATAAGGAAGGAAAATTTGAAAGGTGGACTGGGATGGGAAGTTGAGTCCGAGTGGGTGGAAGTCACGATTGCTGAGGCGGTAAAGCAGCGTCGTGGGTTCGAATCCCGCTCGTGACACTGGCTTTTTTCTTTTGACCAATAGCTCACATAAAGATTAACTCAAAGAAGTTATTTGGTCTATCGGACCACGAAATCTAATGGATTATTTCTATATGTGTATGAGTTGTTATACAAATCAGTCACTTTCTATTTCTCGTTTTATTTCGCGTTTTGCTTTACTTTTCTCAAATGGAATATTTACCTCTCGGTTTCATCGGTTCGCCCATGTTTTTGTTAACTTGATCCTTCCTCTTTTTTTTCTGTCTTTCTCACTCTCTCTTTCTCTCTAACCAACACTTAGCATGGATGGATGCAATGGATACCAGGGACTGGAGGAGTTTCCACCTGAGCAATGCAGCTGTTTAGCTTATTGTACTATAACCTGGCTCCATATTTTTTATTTGGGGGGGGGGCTTGCAACACAAAGTGAACCTGAGCCCCCGTTGTTGCGGTGTTCTTCCATCTAAGAAACTCATTTTTGAAGAGGGTTGGGACCAGATTCAGGGTAGCTGAGATCCGGTCCCGCCTCTTCCATTGATGAGTGCCGTGTCAATTTATTTTAATTGAGGCCACCGGTCTCCTTAGGCGTCAGAAAAATTCTAAAGGCGACGGTGGGGATCGAACCTACGACCGCGGGAACGCTTACCATACTGCTAACTCCGTCAATATTATCCCTTCTTAACTATTTTTCTCCATCTTTTCGATAAATCTATCGAACTATCTCCCTCTGTGCGGCTAATTAAAAGCTCAGTCGATCCTTCTCTCATACATTTTTTTCTGGAAGCGTCATCCAGGTCATTTCAGCCCCCAACTAAGTCTATATTCTATTTACCTTTTCAGACAGTACATGCGTACAAATAAATACATCAATACAATGCATTCATTCCGTCAGAGTCACTGGATGTTCCTCCACCAACCTATACGCAAGCTAATCTAGATTGAGGTCGATGTAATACTTTTATAAATTCTCCGCCTTCGACTGGGGACGATGATGTTATATCACCCTCACCCCTCGCTTTCACGCTAATAAATACACGCACTCAGACAAAAGATAGTCACACAACACATAAGGTATTGTATAGCATAAAAAAAACCATTTTCCCTAGAAAGCAGAACAGAGGACTCAAACTCGCTACCGTGTTCGAGAAGTCTTCATAAGTCCGGCGGCATGGCTACACGCTCCCTGTATGGAGCCAAGTCATGATACACCACTCTTATGTGGGACACATCGAGTTCTCTTTCGCTGCATAAGGGCCTCTGTTTGGCCGTACATACTGTTGAACTCTCTCTCTCTCTCTCTACCTTTATCTATATACCTATTTATGTTCTCGTTCTCAATTTCTTCTGTTTTATCTTTCCAACAAGAATCCAAATTCAACGGGAGAAACGCTTGCTCAGTAAGTTGCAATTGACTCTCTCTCTCTCTCTCTCACACACACACACACACTTTTTCTCAGCATCTAAATTTTCAGTAGAACACTATTTTCTTCATATTTCTCATTAAATTGATTTTATTACCTGCCTCTTTCTATTTATGAAAGGAAAAACACATTTTCATGTGTACATTAATGTCAACGCTTCTTAGAAAGGGCTCTCTCCAAAGCTTTTTTGCAAAGATATTTGTGTTTACAGGTAAAAATTAGGTTGTTGCCAGTGTAATTGTTTAAAATTTAACACCCCATTGTTATTAAAATATTTTCTAATATCAGTTTTTATTTTATTACAGTTGAACGCCACCGGCCAGACACACGAGGAGATCCAGCAGAGCAACACATTCAAAAGATTGATGCACATGGTCCAGACCGAAGGCGTTTATTAAAGGAAGAGACCATTAAAAATAAATAAACTAATAACGAATTTGGCAAAACGGAAAAAAAGGATAACAATCACTTTTGTGATATTGTCGCTTTTTAAATTAATTGAGTCCGTTTGAATTATTTATTCTACTTATAAATATTGTATTTAAGTTTTGATCTATTTAATGATTTTTTTTCTCTCTTGTCTCTTGTTTTACATTAATTTATTTACATAGTAGTCTTTTTATTTATTTATTGGAGAGTGTGAAGTCTAGTCAATCTAAGGGGAAATTAACTGTTTAACAACCGTTTCAGCCTGTTGAATTTTCTTTTTTTTTTCAAATTAATATGCTTACCATCGCCATCGACATTTCGTAATGTACATAGAGGTTTTTTTTTTCTTTTAAGGGTTTCCGTCGATTATAAATTACAAATATGTTTTAGGATTGTTTACTTTTTCTCTCTCTCACCATGGCAATTTTCACGAGGAAAATCTTTAAAATAAACATTTAATGTGTCTTATTTCATTAACACCAATCTATTTGAATTTTTTTTCTTTTTAAAATAGGTTTTTAAATACAACAAAAAACAGTTTTACAATGAGACTTAATTGATAAGAGACGAATTACAATATAAAAGGGATTGATTACACAAAACACTACCGATACGTTTAATAATTTAGGAGATTCATTTGGAACATTCACCGTTAATGTAAACCTTATGACTCAGGAATATTCCTAGGAATAAAATATAAACAGCAGAGAATAAATAATTTATAAAAAGAAAAGTTTTAAATTAGAGATTATCAGGGTTGCGGACAGTCGCTCTTCTCAGTGTCGAAGTCACCGTGTCGATAATACTGCTAGATTCGTTTCCCCTGTTTACCAGGCAGCAGCAGATCCATGAAAACGGAGGTAATTTGCTGAAAACAAAAAAGAACAAAAAATGGTAAAAAAGGTTTGTTTTTTTTTAATTTTTATTTTTATTTTACCCAAGTGCCCTGCATATATGAGTTGAAAATAAGCAGTAGATGACAGGGTTGGCTGCTGAATTCAGCGGGGCGAGGCTTTGGATGAAAGTAGCCACTGCGATGTTGGTCTGCGTTCTTGGTACGTAGCCGAAAACTTGAAGGAGATCGAAGACGATATAAGGACTCCAACAAAGGATGAAAACTATAAATCACGCTTGGTGATTAGTGACCGTTGGTCGATGGTTATTCGGAAATCGTGATATGCAGTCTGGTGTGACGTAGGTTTCAGAAAAAACGTTTTCTTATCGTGCCAACGTTTCGATCTTTATTGAGATCATCTTCAGAGCCGGGGATTTACACATATTGTTAAATTTTCACAAAATGTAGGATGTGGAAAAAAGTGAATTTACACAATCCAAAAAATATTTTGTGTATTCAATCAAAATATCGTGTTGTACCTCACTGGCCCTCTCAACACGACACGCAAAACAGGCACAATTACGCAGAAAACCAACGCTCTGAGTGTGTAGAAATACTTTTTCCCACATCCTACATTTTGTGAAATTTTAACAATGTGTGTAAATCCCAGGCACTGAAGATGATCTCTATAAAGATCGAAACGTTGGCCCATTTTCTTGCGTGTCGTGTTGAGAGTGCCAGTGAGGTACAAGGCGACACGCAAGAATGGCACAATTACGCAGAAAACCAACACTTTGCGTAAGTAGAAATACTTTAAACATAAAAAAAATATTTTCTGCAATGTATAAATTGACTTTTTTCCACATCCTACATGTATTTGCTAAATTTAAACAATGTTTGTAAATCCTCGGTTCTGAAGATGATCTCAGTAAAGATCGAAACGTTGGCACGATAGAGAAAATGTTTTTCTGAGACCTACATCACACCAGACGGCATCTTACCATTTCCGAATAATCAACTACAAAAAGTAACGATATTATTATTGTTTAAATAAGAAGAAAAACCCACCGAAGACTATTACAAATGTCATTTTGACCGTTTTGATCTTTGCCCTTGGAATGATACCTCTAGAACTCGCTCTCCTGATGTCGTTCTCGTCGTGCTTGTCCCCGTCTGGAAATTTGAAATAAAATATAATTTTGTTAAAATATACGAAGGCAGTGAAGTCGGTACTTTTGAGAGGGGTTGTCTGTTGGCTGTCGCGGGTGATGTGGACGCTTTTGGTCCATATCGTGTACACGATCACTGTGTAGCATCCTGTGATGACCACGGCGGGAATGAGGAAGAGTGTCAAGGCGACGAGGCTCATGTAGAGCTGCCACTTGAACGAAGATCCCAGCTCGATCCAGCACTGAGCGCTTCCTGAGGATTGTAAAGAAATATATTTTTCGTTTAGATTTTTTGTATATTTTTTTTACCTTGGATGAGCCTCTCTTCGTAAAGGAAGAGGATAGGCGACGAGAAGACGGCGCTGAGAGACCAAGCGAAACCGACCAGCAGCCGAGCGCGTCTCCCTGAAAAATCAAATCTGGGAAAACGTAAAGGTAATATTACTTCCTTTATAATTCGGCTACTCGCTTAAAGCCTGTTGCTTCTGGAAAACGAGCACTCGAGCGGATAAAACAAACGACTTACAGCTGCCTGAAAAATTCATCGGCCTCGTTATAGCGTCCAGCCTGTCCAGACTCAAAGCCACCAGCACGTAGGTCGAGGAGTATGTAACGACCGCCTGTAAAAACCAACCCTGCGTGGTATCGCTTTTGTTAAAGGTAAAAAAACCGTTACCTGCATGAATCTGACCAGTTTGCAGACTGTGTTTCCGGCTTTCCAGGCCACTGTTATCCTCCAGATGATGTCCGTCAGAACGCTTATCAAGCCGACTGACAAGTCTGGAACGGATTGGAGCTCTGAGGTTTTCAGGATATATCGTCTTTAGTTTATCTTACCAGCGAGTGCAAGGTGCATTATGAAAAAATTCATCCTCGACTTGCTCGTCTTGCTGAAGAGGAGGGCGAGGAGGACCGCCGAATTGCCGAGGACGATAGCCGCGAACAGAAGCCATAACACCGTGAACTGTTCAGTCTGCAAAACAATTTCAAATTATTAAATTATGTCTTATATGGATGAACTTGAGACGTCCACCCTCGTCAAAGTCTAACTTGTAAATTGCATACCCCTCGTTCCGTTATAACAATTTAATTAGGTACATTAAGCGTTTCAACTTGGTCCAGTCGACCAAACTTAAAGCATTATCTGCTATGAGAATTAGTTTGGCGGCCGACCATGCATTACAATCAATGAAAGCCATTAAATCGCAATATCCCTTAATATAATAATAATATTGAACGGTTCTTCGTATTGAATATTTATGCCGTCTTTGCAATAGCAATAGACAATACATTTGAATTATTATTTATGCATTTAACTACTGCTATAATTAATTTTTTCACTCTCCAGTAAGAAAGTCGTCACTTGGACGGAATACTCAGCAGGGTCATAGGGACTATGGCGAGAATAGGGATAAAAAATTTTCTTTACTTTAAAGCCCAACAGCTAAATTTATTTTATTATCTTTTACTCGTTTTAAGCCTACTAATTTCTTTTAATGTTTCTCCATTTTTACGAGGGTTCGCAACATTGCTTCCCGTATACTCGCTCGTACAATGAGGATCTTTAGCGTCCGTACCTGGATCATGGTCTTATCGGACGTTTTGATTCTCAAGATTAGAGCTGATGCACCTCCGCATACAACAGAAGTGTGTAACTACAGCAGCATTGGAGGCGGTTCAGCTCCGAAGGGCCAAGACAACCTCGCTCCTCGCTTGGCCATTCCGTAGTCGGGTCTGCATTAAGCATCAGCCGCCGTCAAAGGGCTACCTAAGCCGAAATACATCAGCCTGGTCTCCCGCGCACTCCCTAGATAGAAAATGCCACTCTACCTTCCATAGGTAGGGCTTCCCCAGAGTAGAAAGTACCAGATCCGCTCCGTCCGCAGTTTTTAGTGTAATTGCTAACCACCCCAGAGGAGACTGCCTACGGTAAAAGCCTTCAATCGAGCTCGGCCTATATTCAAACAATAGTCGAGTAGGAGTAACCGATTCACTACCCATTGCCAACCGCCACTACTCACGCATTCGAGGAACTTTTCAGTATAATCATAGCGTCCTCAACACTTATACGCTGCCGTCCAATCCGCCGTATAACGATGGTCATGCGCAAGTTTCGTGCGAAGGTTACAGATAGAAGACAGCTTTTTCTCTAAGTACCCGCCGTGAGTCTCGCCACGGCCAACTACGAATCCATTCCATTGCAGCAGGGACTGAATCTTGGAACATTTCTGTTACCCCGTAGTACACATGGTTATACATCCTCCTCCATCTAGGCAGACAGGATCTGCTACCTTAACCCCGTGGTACCTTGGCTCAAGGCCGACAAGAGTATACATTGTGCTTTCGAGAGGTTGCCACGCACCATTATTTTGCGCCGGGACACCGCCCCCCTTGTAAACCAATGGTTGGGAGGGGTCACACGGAAGATTGAAGGAACCTGGAGTGAGAAGGGACGTGGATGAGGACACGAGGTACTCCTTTCTTGGGCCCCGAGCCTTAACCTCATTGTACCACACGTCGTCGTCGTAGTTCCACATTAAGTGGGCCACGATTCGCTGGGTGGATAGGATTCGCAACAGCGCAGAGGTCATTATATAAACTCTCAATTCAGGGTGCCCGTATTTTTGAAAAAAAAAAGCCCATTTGTAACTATGTCTATCCAGCGGCCTTGCATTCGAACCCGGGACCTTTACTTTGCAGTGATGAGCACCGTGTCAGCGCCTAAACCGTTGCGGCTACCTAGGCTCCTTTCTTCTGTACCCTATTGATAGCTTCTCTGTAACCCAGTGCCCAATTGTGTATAAAACAACACAAATAATCAACACAAATATACAGACACATGATTAGTAATCACGATGCCACAGAGTACTCGATATTCCTCAATGTAATTTGAACTAAACCCGGCCTTCACTCTAGTGAATACTTTCGTTCAATAAATAATACATATCACATACATGAAGGTACTAAGATTCTGTACAGAATTAAAAATATTTATGGCCCTGAGAGGTTTGAACAGCGATGTGTGCCTTGCCGTGTCCCAAGTGCGCGCATAGATCATTCGGG
Organism: Cimex hemipterus; assembly: GCA_039619505.1. NCBI lineage: Eukaryota > Metazoa > Arthropoda > Insecta > Hemiptera > Cimicidae > Cimex > Cimex hemipterus. The sequence goes on along the minus strand of JASJUQ010002138.1, from coordinate 14,246 downwards.
ATGTCTTATTTCTTTCTTGGCTGACTTACAAGGAAACGGATTCTACACTTCAAAGAACCGGACAAGTATCCGTCACTTCTTTTGAATAATCGCTGATTTGGCATGCGAAAAAGTTGAAATTTTCCGTTTTTTAATACTTTTTATTTATACTTAATCAAAACAACTATGTGAATATATAGTTTTAAAGTTTTTTAAATGAAAATTGCAGTAAAAATAAAGTAAAGGCCATCAATCTGAAAAAAAAAGTTGTTCTGGGTGTTACAGATACCTATTTATAGGCATATGCATCCTTCCAGGAGGTACGCGCGCAGGAGTAGAGAGTTTCCAATAATTAAATTAACCCCCATCCCTCCTGAAAAGTCGTCCTGGAGATAAACAGAGTGCGTCGTCATGATTTAGGACCACTGCGATTGCATTACCCCCTCGGTGATGGATGCTCGTGCAGATATCACGCCACCCTTTCGATTTTAATTATCAACACCCGTCAATTGATCCTTTGACCTTGACAATTTTTTTTTTTTACAAATTCCACTACGCCTGTTGAACCGAGAATTCGAGAAAGTCTTCGATTATAAAATCACGTATAAAGATGGATCATTTGGTATATATTGTTTTTCTAATTGATATATTTTTTATTATTTATTCATTACATAGCTCTGTACAAAATGTATCATAAGAATTATTTTAAAAAATAGTTATAACATTAATTATTAATAATTTTTTAAAATTATACTTTTAATCTAAGCTCTTAGTTGAGATGAAAAAGCTGTGTCTGAGCGGGATTCGAACCCACGACCTTTGGCTATCAAAGTCACGTCAAGTGTTTACCCGGGCCGTACTCAGCCAAAGGTCGTGGCACTATCTTTTTCATCTCAACTAAGACTTAAGATTTAAAAAAAACTATAATTGGTCAATTATGACTACTAAATACATATATGGATTAACAAAATAATACATAATATTAGTAATAACAAATAATAATATCAATAATAAATCTATACTAGATACTAGTAATACTAATTACAATACGAATAACCGATGCAATAGGTGAAGAGAATATGAAAATTAGAAAAAAAAATATTTTCGAGACTGTCGATTAAAAAAGAAAGTAACAGCAAATATAAAAGTAATAATAAAAAATAAATGAACACAAGACTCCCCCCCCCCCACAAGTTAGCCTTCTAGTATGAATTGTTTAATGCTGAACTTATACAAATTATTAGCTTTTTTCAATGTTTTTGGGCATAATAAACCAATGAAACACTTTCTAGATAGGAAAGACTTTTTTTCCTAATACAGGAGAAATTAAGGGGAAATGATTTTAATTCCTTTCGATTAAAAATTAATCGTGACATTGGAGGATCGACGATGTCTTTTATTCTTTAAATACACCGGCCATAAAAAAACCGACCACTTGGTTTTTTGACGAACAAATGGCCAACTTTCAAAATGCTTATTTTCGTTTATTTAGTTTTTAGTTAATTTTTGTACTAAAAAAACTCCAAATGAGCTGTGGAGCTAGGAAACGGCCTTTCTGCGCCATATGAAATTTTAATAACCTTTCAATTTGTCACTTTCCACTTTACCGGACTTCTCAACCGTTTTCGAGTTATTTGGGCTTTTTGAGTAAAAACGTTTTACGTGCTCTGTCTCTCTCTCTGTCTCTCTCTCTCTCGATTTTAGATATCGATACATACATAAACCTATCTTGCTATACATTATTCGAAGCCAAACTGCCACAAAACGTGTGAAATTGAAAGAAAAGTTTAATTTTCCTTTGACGAGTTAAACAAAGTTATCAACAGCAGAAGCATTCCGCATGTAAAAAAGTCAAAGTAAGAAAAGTAAGAATTGACGCTTCTCCGTTCGATCTTTTAAAAAAAAGTGCTCGGAACAAAAGTTGTAGGGCGTATAATCTGTATATAAACAGATGGATAAGAGAGAGAGAGAGAGAGAGAGAGAGAGAGAGAGAGAGAGAGAGAGAGAGAGAG
>JASJUQ010002137.1:0-18897 GCA_039619505.1 Cimex hemipterus | reverse complement strand
GTGCAGTTTTATGGCACAAGGTGTGAGCTTATTAAATTTGAAATTATTTTAAAAACGGCATTGAAAAGGAAAAATTTATTAAGAAAATTTTCAGATACTGTGAGATGCGGTCTGGTGTGATATAGGTTTCAGAAAAACATTCTCTTTATCGTGCCAACGTTTCGATCTTTATTGAGATCATCTTCAGGGCCATCCTCACCCGATTAAGAATAGGCCACACGGACACCTAGTTACTTTTGGCCCAAAGCCCGTATATGACTCCGTCGTGCAGAGGAAAATAGTCCCACATAATTGAATCGGGCGATTCCTTGGCTCCTTATAGAGAGTGTGTAGATCCTGCCTGAGCGCGGCAGCAGGTTTGGGTTCCTGGGTTTCGATTCTAGGAGGAAACAGGGTAGTTTTTTATATAGTAATGATAGTTTTGGGGCATGTGTTGAGAATGAATTTTTTTAGCGTGAATGTGCGGAATATTGCGTACACATCGATCCCCAATTAGGTTATCTAAATTGGTTTATGAGTGAATGGTTAAATAAGAGAGAATATATTATCGCAACTGAGTTCGTTGGGAGTTCATATGACCTAGCCCAACCTTGGCGGCTAGACGGACAAGATCGAGGTCTGTCAACACCCAAGGTGGGTGATTCTCTAGGCCTGCCGACTAACGTAAACTACTAAATCTGGAATTGCCGGTGGATTGCGAAAAGTGATAGACTCAACTCTGTTCTCGTGAATATGTACAGATATGAGCATGTATTAATCAATGCAATGCAAAATAATTAACCTATCCATTATTTTACCTAACATTGAATGGAGAACAAGAACCACCAGGCTAAATAATATTTTAAATGCGAAAGGGATGTTAGTATATAGAAGGTGGAAGATGAGAGTGATTGGATTGGATTAGGTAGACAAGAGAAAGCAAGAGAAGTACAGAGGAAAAAAGAAAGAGAGAAAGGGAGAAGGAGAGGCAGAGAAAATAAAATAGAAAGGAAATTATTAATAATTTATAACTATTATTTACATAAATTTTTTTATTCATTTCCAATTCCCCTTAACCCAAATGATTTTTAGTATACAATTATTATTAACAAAAACCATCCAAATGATTTGATTGAGGACAAATTTGGCTTTTGGTAGAAAAGTCCATTATGCCAAATGTTTAATGAATTGCGAAGAAACAAATCGTCTGGACCAATACCCATGGCCAAACACGTCTGTCAAGAAGATCTCAACAATTTGTTTTTACCTCCTTGGTGAATGACAACGTCAGGGGGCCAAAAACTATTTGGCTAATTTTAAAAATAACGTGAAACTTTTATTTTTATATTTAAAATGAAATTTTCTGATATATTGTGACGGTTTAGGGTGAGAATCAACCTAATAAACAAGTTACAATTAATTAAGGCTTTTACGACACGAGCGGAATTCGAAGCCCCATTGAAAAATGGCAGAAAGGAGGGAAAACTCAAAATTTAGGGTTGAGATAGGAAGTTGGTGTCCGAGTGGATCGAGGTCACGAAAGCTCAAGTGGTAGAGCAGCAGTGTATCAACCCGAAGGTCGTAGGTTCGAATCCCGCTCGTGCCATTGGATTTTTTATCTCAACTAAAAACTTTAATTGAAATTAGTGAATTTAAAAAATAAATAAGTAATCTTTATGTAAGATATTGGTTGACCGAAAAAAGTCAGCGTCACGAGCGTGTTTCGAAGTGTGGTAGAACAGCTGCGTATTTAGCCGATTCGTGGGTTCGAATCCCGCTCGTAAAACTGGCTTTTTATCTCAACCAATACCTCGCATAAAGATTAATTAATTCAAAGATGTTATTTGGTCAGTCGACCACGAAATCTAATGTATAAAATAAATAAGTATAGAAAAACAATAGGAAGTAAAAGAAGAGCATAAACAAACACACACAAATGAGAAATTCTATGGAATGTTTTATCTTTGCGTTTCACATTTTTGTAACTATCATTTATAATCATACTTTTTACTTACTGTTAGTGTACTATTAAATATAAAATCCAATAACATTTTTGGCAAAAAAGCAACCAAAAAACTGCAGAACATTATGTCTTTACGTTGAAGCTTTTTAAAAATGTAAAGCAAAATTGATGAAAATATCAAAGCTAGATGGGTAATCTGACGTAGTAGGTACATAAAAAATGACAAAGTTTAATTAAGATCCAAGCGCGATAATGTTCGAGATCCGGATCGACCGAATTACTGGCAAAGGGGTATGATATGTTGAAATATTGATAAACAGAATTAGATTTAATTGCGTTTGGCCGAGCGTTGAAGGTTTTCTCGAAATACGACAATATAAACAAACCTGTAAAAAGGACGCTTTCATTTAATTCGACAATCCAAAAGCACGCGGAAAAACACACTTTTCACTTGGCAATATCGAAAAAGGAATGGCTTGTCGAATGAATAACTATTTTCATATATCATAACCAGTTTCAATGCTATAAAAACTGTTTATTCCTTTTAATTAGTTGTTTTGTAAACATTAAAAAAATGAAATTAAGTAAATAATCACGATGACAACAATTGTCAATATGACCAAATTTTAAATTTCTTTAGAAAATTTCTTTAGAAAACTTTAAATCAAATTGTCATAGAAAATTATAATCTAATATTTAAATAGTATAGAACATAAAATTTATCCTGATTTTTTTAATCTTATACGAAGAGGTAAAAGACCACGATAATTGTGGGATCGAAAGCTCTCATAGGCTTTGAATGTTAATAACCCTAAAACCCCATAAAAAACCAAACAAATCTTTATTGAACATTTTAATTGATAATACAATAGAATAATCTCATAAACCGTATCAAATAAAATAAATAATTCATGATTACTATAATTGCTGATTTTTGAAACAGTTCAACCGTCTTTAGGACGATTTTAATCTTCATAAAAATTTAGAATAAACTGGATAAATTAAAACTCATAAAAACTATTTTGGCACATTTTCATTTTCTTTTCTTCAGTAATTATTACGAGAGATTTTGTGCCAAAATTAAAAAAAAATTGTTAAACGCTTATCAATTAATGATAAAACTTCTCAAAACCAAATCAGAGCCTTTTAATTAAAATGTTAAAAATATAATGGAGAAACAATAACGTTCACCCCTTTTGCTTATAATCTCAAAACAGGATCAAATAAAATAAAAGCTCATTGTGACAGTGATGATATATGAAACAATTTAACTGTCTTAAAGACACATTAAACCTTCATAAAAATTTGAAATAAAATAAAATTTATAAAAACTATTTTGTTAATTTTTCTTATAGAGGTTCTTCTTCTTATTCTTCTTAGAGATATGTTCTTGCAATTCAAATAAATCAAGGAATATTTGTAATGGAGTGTTGATTAAGCATAAAACAAATCTCTCAATCAATAAAACAAACAGATAATAAAAGAACTACTGCTTAATACAACGCATAAACTTAATCTAAAAACATCATCAAATAAGGTAAATAACTCATCAAGACATGAATTGTTGATATCTCAAACAGTTTAACTATCGTTAGGACAATGTGAACAGCCATAAAAATTGTAATAAAGTTTTTAGTTGAGATAAAAAAGCCAATGGCACGAGAAAAAATTGAAAAATGACAAAAAGGAGAGGAAACTCAAAAGGTGGGGTTGAGATAGCAAGTTGGTGTCCGAGCGGTTCGAGGTCACGATAACTCAAGTGGTAGAGCAGCGTCGTATCAAGCCTAAGATTATGGGTTCGAATCCCGCTCGTGCCATTGACTTTTTAACCTCAACTGAAAACGTTAATTAATTGTAATATATCAATTGGTCAAGTGGGCCTCGAACTAGTGAATTTTAATAACCCATAAGTGTTCTGAAGTTTATAAAAAATATTATTACAAAGATCTGAAAGGTAGGAATAATTGTGAGATCGAGAGATCAACAGATCTGTTGCCTTGCTATTCACAAAAAATAGAAAAATCGTTGAATATCAAAACGAATCAAAAAATGCTTTCTATTAAAAGATTTTTATACTAAATTTTTTTTCTCCAGAAAATCTGTCAAATAAAATAAAACCCTCGGCAAAAATAATTGTTGATATCTCAAACAGTTTAACTATCTTTAGGACAATTTTAACAGACCTAAAAATTGTAATAAAAATAAAACCCATAATAAATGTTCTGAAGTTTTTTGATGTTATTACAAAGATCTGAAAGGTAGGAATAATCTTTTTTCTTTATTTATGAATTGTAAAGCAATAAAACTGTTGTTCTCTCGATCTCACAATTATTCCTACCGTGTGAAAATGCGTGGTGATTAGTGTCCGTTAATCGATATTTATTCATAAATCGTGAGATGCGGTCTGGTGTGATGTAAGTTCCAAAAAAACATTTTCTTTGTCGTGCCAACGTTTCGATCTATATTGAGATCATCTTCAGGGCTCAAAGTGTTTGTCTTCCGTTTAACTGCGCCATTCTTGCGGGTCGTCTTGAGAGTGCCCACTTTGAGCCCTGAAGATGATTTCCACACGGTAGGAATAATTGTGAGATCGAGAGAACAACAGTTTTATTGCTTTACAATTCATAAATAAAGAAAAAAGAAACATATTGAACATCGAGTTAAATCCTTGCCAATTTACATTAAAAATCCTTAAAAACAAATCAAAAAATGATTTATACTAAAAAAATTTTATATTAAATTTTTCACCCAGAAAATGTATAAAATAAAAAAAAAACACGGCAAAAATTATTGGTCATGTATCAAACGGTTTACTTGCCTTAAAGACACTTTGGCCGTCATAAAAAATACAAATAAAATAACACCTTTAAAAATTATTTCGAAGATTCTTTCTTTACATATCACAAAAAGCTAAAATATCGCAATAAATACGAGAATAAACAGTTTTATTGTCACGCAATTAATAGTAGTACAATATCGAGCGAAACGCTGGCTAATAAACATAAAAGTCTGAAATTATGGCTAATAAAAAGCGAAAAAGCAGTTGTTTACTTTCCTTTTAGAAATCTTTCAGATCTTTGAAAATAATCAAATAAAAGAGAACTCGTCAGGAGGAAAATATTGTCGATATAATCCTATGTAACATTCTTTAAACAGTGATAAACATTTCTAATCAAACAAAATGCATAAAAATTGCTTTGATGATTCCTCGTAAAGCGTTATAGATCGTTTTTTTGAAAAAAAGATTTGAAAAATAGTTTCAAAAATTGTAAGTTAACTATAAAATTAAATCGAACAGCTTTATAAATTTAAAGAAAAAAGATCTTGTGGTTAATATTTCTTTACTACTACCAGCTTTTATCTGTTTTTTGAATGTCAAAAACTCAAATGAAATATTCCAGGCCAGAATAATATCAAAAGTTTAAATTAAAAGCTTCTTAAAAAATAGTAATAAAAGCCATAAAAAATATTAAAGAAGTAATCAAGTTCGCACAGGATAATATTGTTAGTCATTTTTTGAGGTGACTTGTGAGATGAAATATTTTCTATAATAATTAATTACCATTTCGTAGTAACACTAATTGAAGTCAGGATAGCTCAAGTGGTAGAGCAGTAGGTCGTGGGTCCGAATCTCGCTCTTGGCACTAACCATTTTTTATTTCAACCAAAACCTTAATTAATTGAAAAAATTTATTCGGTCAAGCGGACTACGAAACGTAATAAAAGGTAACACTAATAAACTGTCAGTGCTAGATGTTTGCTAATTTAGCTTAATATAATTTTTAAAATATTTTTTAGCTAATCAATTTTGAATGTATAACCTGATTTTATTGTGAAGATCTGCCAGGTTCTTTCTTGATACTCCACCTAATGATAACTATGGCCAATACTTAAATAGTAATCTTTTTTAAAAAGATAGTAGCTACTCACAGTAAGTTGTTTTTCAACAATCCGGATTTCGAGCCTTTTAGCTGATCATCAGGTTGAAAGACTTCCACAACTGATGATGAGCTAAAAGGCTCGAAATCCGGATCGTTGAAAAACAACTTACTGTGAGTAGCTACTATCTTTTTAAAAAGGGTTGAACCCCACTGTCACTCCATCATTGATGATTTCTGTTAAATAGTGAGGTCGAAAAATTAATTATTAATTAAAAAAATAACCTAATATTAGACAATGTTTGTGTTTTATTTATTCAATTCACAAATTTCAGGGAGTTTCGAGAAAGGGCCAACAGAATCCGGACGAATTTTGCTCTCCGTCGATCAACAATTCTGTTTTTTCTTTTTTTTTCTTCCTTTTTTAAGTCAAACCATCAAAATCAACAGGAAACATCAAAATCTTCGTATTTCATCCGGACTTTTAAATCAAGAAGTGAGGAAAAAACCCGGGATTTACGGATAAAAGGCCGGATTCGCATGGGCACGCCGAGGGATTTACGTACTTTACGGCAACTATTTACGTCCAGGCTAGTTCAAACAAACGTTTTCTATTTCCAGAAGGCAATTACCTTTAAGATGCACCGGCCAAACGCCCAAATCCTCAAAGCGTTACCAAAAAAAAAATTCACATTTAGTATAATCACCTTTTTATTAAACTATCTCATATCATCATATTTTTATTAAAAAAACTCATGTCTTAGTTTAGTTTAGATGGATTCATATTTTTAATAGAACGTAAGAGAGCTAAGTAAGGGGTGTTTTTATTTAAAATTATCGTGATATGAAAGATGATCAAAATTCAACAGAAATACATTCTGATGGTCCGAGATTGACAAAGTTGATTTTCTTAATTCAAAAAGCATTTTTCGAAGGAGATTCTGGTCTCTTTGACAATCTAAGCTTTTACACTAGTATTATTTATTTGCTCATCATGTTCTTTATGATAATTATTCTACTTGGTTTTCTCATCGTTCATTTTCTTGAATGATTAACAATTAATAAAGTTGAACATCAAACTTGTTTAATTATCCCGAAAATTCAATTTGTTTTTTGGCTCACGGTTTTGCATATGAGCCAAGTACACTTTTGAACCTTCAGAAGTGACTACGTGGTCGGAAATTTGCGTCAAATCCCTTGACTCATGTACCTTCGTCAAACTTATCTTTGGATTAAGGATTAATCCCCTTGATTCCCAGAGAATATAATACTCACTAGATCTCGTATAAAAATACAAATTTTCTAACAATAAAAATAAATTATGTTTCTGAAATGCAAACTTGAAATTGAATTCTTTTAAATATGATTTTTATTTTCTGTGTAGTTTCTGTCAAATGTGAGTTTCATTTTTGATCTTTACTCTCGAAATAAATGTCAGGTCTGGTCAATTTATACGAGTAGGAGACGTCCGGACTGTCTTATTTTTCATGGTTTATCTGTTAATAAACAATAAATTTTATTTTCCTACATCCTGCACATGATTTCGATGCAGATTTGGGATGCTCTAAAAATATACATTTTTCTGTGACTCTTTTAAATTATGAGTTACTTAGGAAAATTATAAGTAGAGAAAATGAAGTTCATTTTATTATTTTAGTTTTTCATAAAGCAAAAAATTGTCAGAAACGTCAGAAGATTTACAATTATATATAATTTATAATAAGCTTTACCCAATGGATGGTTTAAGATGGTGAAATTTCAGGAAAATATTAGAGATACCTAACTTGAAATGAAAACTTTTGATAAAAATTGAAAATGTTGAAAAATATTCATACTACTTATTCTAATGGGCTGTTTTTGAGTCCGTAGATAGCCGACTATGAAGACTTTTCTATTTTTATTTTTCTCTATCTCTTTCTCTCTTTTTTAAAATTTATTTTAGTGCTTTAAAGCATCTTTCCAATGTGTCGTTATGTTTTTCCATTATTAAGTAAGTTTTTAAAAATTTATTACACATAATTTTTTCACTGCCTACTCATTCTTTTTTCCTTCTAAACTTTTTTCTATCCTTTTGTCCTGTGAACGTTTAATTTTTCTTTTTGTGACATATTCTCTTTCGATTTATCTTATTCTAGTTTTCACTTTATGGATTTTTTGATGTGTGTTTTTGTAAAAATTTACTACTCTTTATTTTTCTCACATACCGCTATCTCTGCCATCTTAATCCAACTTTTTCTTGCCTCATACTCTATGGAGTTTTTAATTTTTTGTTGTTGAAATTTTTTACTTTCTATTTATATCACATTTCATCCTTTTTTTTCTTACAATTTCTTTCTACCCATTCACACTATGGAGTTTTTGGTTGTTTCATTTTGTGAAAATTTTCGACACATTATATCACATACCATTCATTCTTCGATCTTACTCGTTTTTTCTTCATCCTTTTTTTATCCTTTTGTCCCGTCAACATATTAGTTTTTCCTTTTTGTGGCATCTTCTACTCACGGAAGTTTTATTTGTTTCTTTTTGTGAACATTTTCTACACTGTTATTTTCTTTAGAACACTCTTAAATTTCTTTAGAACATAATTTTCTTGTGTCGTTTACCTACTTTTTCGTCAGATATTTTACTTATATATAACATACCACTCACTCTTCCGTTTCACTAATTTTTTTCAAACTGTTTCTATCCTTTTGTCCTGTGTGCAATTTCAATTTTCCTTTACACGACATCTTCTAATCTCTATTTATCTCACCCCACGGTGATTTTGTTTGTTTATTTTTGTGAAAACTTTCAACTCTCTATTTACCACACTTATTCTGCCATTTTATTTTTTTCCTCCTCCCTTTTTTTCTACTCTTTCTCTCTGGAGATTTGTTTTTTCTTTTTGAGACACTTTCTATTTTATATTTATTTCATATTCTGCTTACTCTGCTATTTATTTTCTACCCTGCCACCCTGTAAAGGTTTTAGCTTTTTTTTGTCAGATTTTTTACTCTCCACTTACATCACCCATGTACCACTAATACAAGTATCTTTGGTTTTTTATTTCGATTTTTTTCTACCCCCTTTTCCCATTCTTCTACCTTATGGAGTTTTTAATTGTTTCTTTTAGTGAAATTTTCTATTCTTTTGTTTATCTCACAAACTGCTTTTTGTGTCATCTCAATAATTTTTCCTTCCGCTTTTTTTTTGTTTTGACTTCTCCTTCTTGCTAATCTTACAGTTTATGATGTGTTTAGTTGTTTTGTGTAAAAACTGTCTACTTTATATTTACTTACCGCTAATTTTGTCATCACAAACTTTATCCTTGTTACCTTATGGAGCTTTTAGTGAACATTTCTTTTTTCTATTTAATTCTCACACCATTAATTCTATAATCCCTAATGTAAGATATCATTCCTGCCTCTTACATCTTTTCTCTTTTTCTTTCTTTCTACTAATTTCCCTTATTCTCTATTTGTATACTTGTCTATCTATGAATTTATTTATCTTTGTTTCTCTTTCGCTTTGTGTACTTTTCCACTTGTCACGATAAATTTTATCCTCATGTACTTCTCTCTATTTTCTCTGGTCTATTATTCTTTACGACAATGATAACATGCACCTTTTGGTCATAAAACACCCACACAAACAGAAAGTTTATAGTGCGACCAAATGAAATAATTATATCTCACTTTAATCTACTTTAACTTACTTACTTTCAAACCTCGTAAACAATGGGGAAATAACGAGAAGTGGTTTGCAACTAAATATCAATTTACTTTTAGACGGAGTAAGCAAGAGGTGATTATGCAAATCAGCAAGTAAACTAAGGCACACATATCGGTTGGAATAATTTAATAAAATTACTGTTTATCCAAACTTAAGCTCGTATAAAATTTACGCTTTGTACAAGTCGTTACACCCTTTTCAAAACGTTAATAAAATAATAAAATATTCTGGTAAAATTAGTTAATGATAGACGTGAAATCGGTTTAAATTAAACATTGCCGTTTTGTAAATTTTCGTTTAAAATGTAGGTTCGTTGAGAAAGCCGTGATGCTTGAAACGTCCTTGCGAAGGAACACGCTTGTGTTCCTTGTACCGCCTCTAAATATAGACAGTCTTGAGGTGAAATAACGCAGGAAATTGAACCACTTACGTACGCGGAGCCGTAAAATTTTTCGAGAATATCAATTTACTTAATAATCGAGGAAAAGTGTTCATCTTGATAAATCACCCCAAGGCGAGAAATCTAATACATTCCAACATTTGATTAATAAAAGATTTGTTTTACAAAAATAATTTATTTTTGGCCAACGGCCAAAACAATTATTAGACTTGTGCTCTTGTGCTCTATAACTTACTTAATTTATATCGTAGCGATAAATTTTTGGAAAAGCTTATTTTTTCGATCTGCACGGTGGTGAAAAAAAACGTGTTAACAAAATTGTAATTTTTTGCGCAACTTGTAATATTTCATCTAAAAGCAATTTACGTTTTGTTGGAAGAAATCTTAGATCTTACTAACTTAAAAGTCAACTTATTTGTTCTTCAAAATTGGGGGGAAAATTGGCTTTCTACCTAATCGTGGTATTTGGACTTGGGTGACAAGTGATTATAACTACAATGCGGATGATGATCATAATAGCATAGATTGCTTCACCGATGGCTATCTCTTTAAGGACAAGGGAAGCAGTGATGGAATACGTATACCTAAATTAGAGATCAGCATCTCCTCCCCTGTTGGTAATAACACCTCAGTCTTCCAAGCGGAGGTCCGGACCATCAATGTTTGCTGCCGAACACTCATGGATAATAATACTAAGGGAAAAGATAGTAGAATTTTTTCCGACAGTCAGGCGTGTCTTAAGTCATTACCAAAAGAGTTATCTACATCTAGGCTGGTAGAGGAAACCGTTTAACCTATCAATACGATAACTACTAGAGACGAGAATAGGGTAACCCTCATATGGGGCACTATGGCAATGAAGATCGGACAGCCTGGCCAAAGATGGATCAAATACTGCGTTTGTCGAGCCACAACCTATATTACCCCACATTATATACATAAGCCCTGCCAAAGAGAGTATTAGTTGCTGGGGCATGAAACAATTTCTTAAAGGATGGAATATGTCCCCCGGACACAGGCAATCGAAGGAGTTTCTGAAGGAAATCAAACCAAAAGAATCGAAATGGTTATTCTCATGTGATATGTATGCTAGGGAAAGAGTTGGAGCTTTCGAAGGAGAGGACATGACCAAAACACTCCCCAAGTGGTATGTGTCCAGGATCTTGGGGTTTGTGAATAGGTCCAATAGATTTATGCGGGACTCGTGAGCCGACCAGGACCCGGAGCCTTTAGGGATGGGATACTAGGATTTTAACCCCTCGGGTCCTGGTCGCCCGCCCTGTGTGACATTTTAAATATTATATCATACTTATATGAACTTTAAGTTTTCTTTCAATTATTTAGTCTTGTTATATAAGGTTTTGGTTGAAATGAAAAGCTAGTGTCACGGGCGGGATTCGAACCCACGACCTTTAGCTTAGTGCGCCGCTGCTCTGCCACTTGAGCTAACGTCACATCCATCCACTCGGACACTAACTTTGCAACCTACAACCTTTTGAATTTTCCCTCTTTTTACCATTTTTCAAATGTCAATGCATACCTTATTGAGTTAAATTTGGTCAAAAGACCACTAAATATAATAGACTAAAGTTTTTGTTAAGTTTTAGTTAATAATTAATGATTTTTATTTGATATATTTCACAGTAACACGTAAACACGTGAACAAATCGTGTAACTGAAATTTAAAACAGAACAGTTATATTGAAGTGGCCAGGCTTAATGTTTTTATTTATCTTTTAGTCAATCCTTCATTGAATATCTTCAACAATATTTGGTACGTTTAAAAGGATTAGAGGTGAAATCTCCCACTAGCCTTTACAATTGAATTTGGTTAATCCCTTCTTTGTTGGTATTTCTTCTAAAGTATTGCTTTTAGTAAGTGATGGTTTTAAGTGATTCGGTTAGAATGATAGCATTGGAAGATGTATTCAAGCGTATGTGGCCAGGGTGCATGAAATTCCGAGAACAATGTCCGACGGGTCATCGATCAAATCGCAATCATTTCACATCCTAGAAAGATGATCGGTTTATTACTTCGGACGTAATCCATAATCGACATTCTACCGCTGATACCAAGCAATGGCATCAACAAGTTAGAAATGTGTCAGTTTATTGGCTTTCAGACTTTCAGATAGACAAGCAGCAGCTGGATTACGTGCGAGACGGCCTGCCACTGGACCGAAACTTCCGACAAAGCAAAGAACAGTCCCGTTAATTTTCCCAAGAATCACATGAATTGGTCTGAGCAAGCTTGGACTAAAATTTTGTTATCGAAGTCGAGCCTTTGTTTGAGGTCTTTTGACGGCCGAGGTTTGAAGAAGAAAAGGATAGCGTTTTTTCCCTGAAACATTTTCACTTTGGAGATGCTGTGGAGGTGATGGTGTTATGGTCTGGGCCGGCACTTTTATAGAAAGTCGGACAAACGTGATTTCCTTCGACGTTTCCTAATACGTTCGCGTACATTGGAGATGTACTATCAGAAGAAGTTGTTCTTTATATGCCACTAATTGCATGGTTTTATTTTTTTTTCAATGCAAGGTCCCCCACAGCTAGGATCGTTGGTGACTACTTGAAACGGGTTTGAATTCAATCTGGACTTAATCCCTTTGGGGGCCGAGCCGAAGAAAGGGGGTAAAAAGTCGCCCAGTGATTTGAACCAGAGAGTTTGCACGAATGGCATGTTGAAAATATTCCACAGCCCTACATTCAAAAATCTTATAAAAATCGATCCCATGTCGAATATAAGCGGTGATAAACGTAAGAGGGAGGAAGCAATACTCCGTACCGAATTATGTTTTTTTTCATCGGCCACTCAATAAAAAAAAGCCCTTTTTTGTCCTCAGTGCATATGTCTCATCTAGAAATAATTTATATCAACTTTTAATATTGACTTACTATTAAAAAATTTAGGGATCATAAAATAAAAACACTTTATTCTTTCTTCAACATTTCATGGAATGTGTGGTCATTAGTGACCGTTAATCGATAATTATTTGCGATCTGGTGCGATGAAGGATTCAGAAAAACATTTTCTTTGTCGTGCCGACGTTTCGATCTTTATTGAGATCATCTTCAGGGCTCAAAGCGTTTGTCTTCTGTGTAATTGTGTCATTATGGCATGCCGTGGGCACTTTCAACACGACACGAAAGAATGGCACAATTACATAGAAGACAAACACTTTGAGCACTGAAGATGACCTCAATAAAGATCGAAACGTTGACACGATAACCTACTTCACACCAGACCACATCTCACGATTTCTGAATAACTTACATGGAATATTGGCCCCTACATCAGGACATTGAAATTGTTCTATATAATTGTCAAGACCAAAAATGATCGCCTACTTACAATTTTGAAATTTGTGGCTTTAAACAGGGAATTACAGAGTTGGTAATGGAACGAGGTTTAACCCTCCCTAAGTTTTATCGTTTATTTATCGGTATTTTATAATAAAATATAAAATATATTATAGGTTCACCTAATTCAGGAATTAGGAATGGCGCTGTTGGAAGAATATGAAAATATTCCAAAGCCCTATATTTAGAAACCTCCTCAAATTTATGCCACGTCCAATGCAAACATTGACGCAAGAGGAGGAAATAATCCTTACTGAATTGAATATTTTCTTTATTCTCCTTAATTGATCTTTATGTAAGGTATTGGTTGAAATGAAAAAAGTTAGTGTCAGTGTCACGAGTGGGATTCGAACCCACGACCTTCGGCTCAATACGCCGCTGCTCTACCACTTGAGCTATCGTGACTTTGATTCGGACACCAACTTCCCATCTCAACCTACATCCTTTCGACTTTTCCCTCCTCTTTGCCATTTTCGAGGGGAAGATCGTGGGTTCGATACTAATAACTAACCTTTTCATTTCAAACAATATTAATTAATTGAAAGGAGGTATTTGGTCAATCGGAACACGAAATATAATGGATTTTCTATATTGGTTTCACAGCGACATTTTTGGTAACATTGTTTTAATCACCTTCATTTTTCTTTGGTTATATATTAAATTTTTATTTAAAAATGTTCAGTAAACAAAAGAAAGTATAACGTTTGTAAGTATTTTCTAAAAAAAATGAGGTTGGCCACTACTTTTTCCTCTCAGTAATAAACTTAAAAACTAGTTAAACTGCTAGATTACATTAGGGTGGAAATGAACATAAAGATAAGTCGAACACGGCGAGAAAAAACGCAGAAAGAAATAAAGGATACTAATAGAAAACTGTTGCAAAATGGGTAGAAAAAAATGAGCGAAAGATTTATGTTATGTATACGGCAAAAGTGTGTGAATTGCAAACGTTTTATTACAAATAAAATGGAAAGAGGAAAAATAAATAGTAAGATAGATAGATTGATAACTAGATGATTAATTAGCTGGATAAAAAGGTAATTGAATAACAGAAAATAGAGAATTGAGCGAGGGAGAGAGAAAAAGAGAGAGTTATTGTACATTATGAACGAATTTCATGTCTTAAAAATATTATTAATATTATGCATTGTTCAAGAGTTGTACCACGTTGATATGATCCATTGGCAAAAACAACAATGTACATGTAAATTATAAGTAATTACAGAAGAAAAAGTAGAACAAACCGACAGAAAAGAAAAGAATCCAGGAAAGAGGAAACATTTATACATTGATAGATGGAGAAATTCATAGGTACAGATGGTTATAGAAAAGAGAGAGAATGAAAATGAGAGAAAGAGAGAGAGAGAGAGAGAGAGAGAGAGAGTGTTATTAATAATAATGATTATTTGGAGATCATAAAATGTAATCTGGAGGGACGTAGGTTTTAGAAAAACATTTTTTTACAGTTCCAACGTTTCGATCTTTATGGAGATCATCTTCAGTGCTCAAAGTGTTTGCTTTCCGAGAAGATGTGTACTTTTTGTGTGCCGTGTTGATAGTGTCCAACATTGATACATAGATAGACGGATAAATTCATAGGTACCGATAGATATAGAAAAAGAGAAAAAAAAGTGTAAAAGTGAGAGAGAGAAAGAGTGAAAAGAGAGTGAGAAAGAATGAGAAAGGGTGTGGTTTCAAGAATAATTGTTGTCATTTCCCTGATGGACATAATGAACGAATTCGAAGGCTTCAAAAAATACATTATTATAGTTCAGAACCTAATTTAAAAAAATTATTCAAGTATCGTGAGATGCGTTCTGGTGTGATGTAGGTATCAGAAAAATATTTTCTTTATCGTGCCGAAATTTCGATCTTTTATTGATATCATCTTCAGAAAAATCGTCTAATTTAAAAAGATAAACTAGAATTTATTATGGAATGCGGTGGAAAACAAAAGTTTAAATGTAAATTATAACGGAGAGCAATAGTAAAAGTATATGAGGAAAAATCCAGCCTAGAAGAAAAGAACTAGGATGAGACTGATAGAGTGATATGTAGGACAGAGAGAAAGAATGACAAGGGGTGAGTAAGAGTGATAGTCGGTTATTTTTGTTAAGTTGGTTTAAAAGAAAAAAGGAAAGAAATGACAGAGGGCCTGTTACCTAAAGAATGGCACAGACGACACGTAAAAATTAAAAATAAATAACAGAGAAGGAATAAGAAAACAAATTGAGGGTGTGGTAAACAACACACATGAAATTTCTTCTGGAAAGTAATGAATCTGCAGGATAAAATGATTTCGGTTTGTATTAATGATCCGTGTGGATAATTATCGATCTATTTGTGTGTTGGAAATTTTTTATCTTGTGGACAATTCAGAGAAATCGTGAAAAGGGAATGTCTCTAATTTTGAGTCGAGTGTCCGAATTCTGGTGAAATAATATTTTCGGTACGAGGCGTGACCACTTTGAATCCGATACAAGACCTCGTTTTCTATTTTCGTACTGACAGGACGGGACACCGGGGTCTATTTCCGTCGGGAACGAATTTGTCACTATTTCGCGTTTTCGCGCGCGGTTTTTTTTTTAAAAATAGATTATAGTTTTCTCAGCGATATTGTCAAACGAAGTTGAAACGGTTTCAAACTAATGTTGAAAATGTTAAAATTAGATGAGGAAGGAATTTTAATGTTTGTAAATGAGTAAAAGGTTCAAACCGGTTTATTTCGTATTTGTTTATATTTCCTTTTAAAACAAGTCTGTTTATAATGAGATATTGTAAAATGTGACCTTTTTATGGATTTGAGCGGGATTATGTCGGTTTTTTCTTTAATAAAATAGTTTTTCTATCTTCTGTGCTCCTTGTTTATTTTTTAAATTTTCTGTTCCAGCCGTACAGAACAACACCGCTTGTCCTGCCAGGTGCCAAGGTGAAGAAGGATTTCGGGCCGACGGAATCGTACTTGAGACACCATCCGAACCCGACGTTCCGACAGGCTGCACCCCATCCTCTCCTCCCTCACGAAATCGCGATGAAACAAAGGGTAAATTATTTCAATTATTCGTTTAAAACAAAACCTCCCGACTATTTGACCGTAAAAGGGGTCGGAAATAATGAAGACAAAAATTATTTTTTGACAAGTCCTATTGATTGAAAATGGATAAAACTCAAATTTAAACGTTTCACGCAGGTTGCAGATACCGTCTTGCAGAAAATCGAGGAACAAGTAGGACCTGGCGTTCAGGTTAATCACCCAAAAAATTTGTTTGATTAAAAAAAAATCATTAAAAACCCGATTGGTTTAAACTGCCTGTAATATGCATGTTGCATCCTCTAAAAAATCGAAAAAAGTATTTCGACAAAGTTTGTTCTTTTGTTTTTTATAAATCAAAAATACTCTGAACATTAGAAAACGACACAATTAAAAAATTAAAAGAAGACATATAAAAAGCAGAAACAAACCGTATTACAAAAAATTGGAGCAATAACTAAAACCGATTTTACCTCCCCAGACGGATAACAAAGAATTTTTAACGAGAAAGAGTTTGCTTGAGTGCTTTTTTTGTTTTCTTTTTTAACAAATCAAAAACAAACTCGATTATTTTTTTTTTCAATTTTCTTTACAGATCTCTCACAAGCAGTTTAACTCACCCATCGGCCTGTACTCGGAGCAGAACATACTCGACACGATCAACGCGCAGACAGCACCAGCGTAAGTATTTAAGCAGAACAACTTTAAAATCAAAGTCAAATAAATTGCAGGACTTAGAATTTCATCGCTTGCTTAAAAAAAAAAAAAAATAAATAAATAAATAAAAACGAAAGAACCTCCATTTTAATTATAACATGGCAAAAAAAAATCTCATCATCATCAGTGTCATGTAGAGTTTATTTAAGTGTAATGAAAAGATGAGTAAATAACTGGAAAACTTGCTACCTTTACCACAACCCTTATAATAATCTTAGCTTACATTATTACTGTAACTTTAGGAAGAAAGAAGTGGAATTTTTTTATTTATGCATTAATTTAATTAATTAGAGTTTTAAGTTGAGATAAAAAAGTTTGTCTCGAGCGGGATTCGAACCCAAGACCTTCGGCTTGTACGCCGCTACTCTACCACGTGAGCTATTCGAGAGTAGCGGCGTATCAAGCCGAAGTCGTGGGTTCGAATCCCATTCGTGACACTGACTTTTTTTATCTCAACTTAAAACCTTAATTAATTAAATGATATTAATTGGTCAACCGGACCACGAAAAATAATTAATTTATGTTTTAAGGTCATCATCAGGGTCCATATTAATTTTACAGTACGAAAAGCATATATGTGCAATTATTTTTCATAATGTAAAATTAATCCAGGCCCTGATGAAGATCATTGAAAAGGTCGAAATCTTGGCAGTAACACTGGATTTGCTTTTTTTTTAAGACCTGAAATTTTGAAATTATTTTTACTTAACACTGAAGAGAAAAGGGCAGCATATAAACTAGGAATACTGCTAGATTTAATCAAGGACATTGCAATCTTCTTTTTTCGCATAAAACATAATTGTATTAATTCAGTGTTTACAATAGTTAGTTTTTCTAAAACATTTTTTGACCTGCGACTCTGAAGCTGAGCGTTGATGCTTCCAAGATTTGTCAGTGAAATCTGAAGAGGCAGATCATCATTATAGATCATACGTTTCTTCTCATTACCCGTTAACAAAGTGCAACGAGACGGCCCAAAATCCATAACACTTTTCCCTGAATTAGCTACCAAAGACGTAGAATTTGAAAACTGGCATACTTCATAACCATAATTGATAGGAGTTCCCTAATTGTTAGTTGTCTACGGATTTAGAATCAGTTTGTCCAGGTGATGAAATTTTTTTACAAATATTTATAATATACATGTCATAAATTATATGTATAATATGCAAATAAATTCTAAATCATGAATCTATCGAAAAGATGTGTCGGTTATTAGCAAAGACCGGTTTTTTTATACAGTGGAAATTGCCAAACTATGCCATAAAATATGCAGGGTTAATACGTTAAAATATGCAGTGATATGCAGCAAACCAGTTTTTTTACTATCGTAGTAACTGTAGACAAAAATACAGAAAATTAAATGTAATATATATTGAAACTTTGATTCTGCGACGCTATTCAACTACGAGGCGTTTTTGAAAAAAAGCCCATTTGTAAGTATATACGGTCCTGTATTCGAACCCGGGACCTTTACCTTACAGTGATAAAAGCCGTGTCAACGCTTAAACTGTTGCGGCCACCGACGCGCCCTTGTGCTTATGTATATTTAACAAAAACAATTTTTCACTTACATAATTAAATTATATATTTAATATTAATTGAGTATAATTAATGTTAATAAGCAAGTACTTCTCTAAATTGCCTTCCGAAAAATAGTGCCTGCGGTCACTTAAAATTTGTGATATTGAAATAGACCTACGAATGAATTTTATATTCTTTGGTCGGTACATCCAGTCCTTGCGGCCTCAGTTTTCTTCGAATTAAACCAAAGTTTCGTCAACTTGTTTTTTTTTCCACAGAAATTTTTTATGCTTCCTCTGAAAACCAATATTATTTTGTAAAATATTTTGCG
>JASJUQ010002136.1:0-22041 GCA_039619505.1 Cimex hemipterus | reverse complement strand
AGAGAGAGAGAGAGAGAGAGAGAGAGAGAGAGAGAGAGAGAGAGAAAGAAAGAAAGATAGCATATGGGGAAGAGCTAAAAGTTGAAAAATAAATTAGAAGACTGGCTGAATGAGAAAAATTAAGGAGAGATATAACAAGACAAAAAAGAGATACAATATGAGCATGATATGAAAGTGACCTAGAGAAAAACACAAAAAGTGTGAAAGCGAAATTTAAAGTTAGTGGGGAGGGAGGGAGGGAAGAGGGAGAGAATGAGAGTTAATAGTACGCCAAGTTATTAATGATTTAGATTTACAATATTAATAAGAAGTTGCGCTTATATAAAAGTGATGACTGATTTTTCACTGATCATTCTTGTTATTGTTGTTTGTTTGTTTAACACAGCAAAAATTAAGAACCAGAACAAACCATAAAAATATAATAAATTATATTTTATGAGCTAAACTTGGATGCTTTTATGTCATTTGGAATTGGAAGTTTTCGACATTTTCAGTTTCACGTTGAGACCCCTTGGAGACAGGGCAAACATGAAAGAACACAATAAAAATTGATAGTTAGAAATATAAGATGTAATATAAGATGAATTTAAAAATTAAAAAAATAACATTTTCTGTACGTAATCGATCAACATATTTATAACAAACACAGAGGGTTTAAAAAAAATCAAACTTTCCAAGAGTAGGTAATGGATTGCCCAGAAAAAAATTGAATTGCAAAAATATAAATTCCTATTTTGTTTTATTTATATTTCATTCAGTGATTGGATTGAGCGTGGATCTACGAGAGGAAAAGTGGTATAAATACATATCAATGTAAACAGCTCGATTCCACTGGCGAAAGTCCTTTCCTCCCCGGGGCGAAGTTGCGGAAGGGATAAAATCCCAGTTTCGGCCCTGTTTTCCGCTAAAACCCTGGGAAAACGACGAGACGAGGCGATAAAACACGAGAATTTATTCTCAGGGAGATGAAGACGAGCACTTAATTTCAAAGGAGGAGTTTTCGAGTTTTCAATCGTAAATTTCCCTCAACTCCGAATCGCAAGTCGGGACTATCTCTAAAAGCGTCATTTAACTCGAATAGCATGTAAATAATCAACAACAGTAGCGACAGCAACAACTACAAAAACAACGACTATAACAATTAATATCGGCTGCTTCTAGTACTGCAACAACCATGCTATCCAAAGAGACTAATTATTTAGTACTGTACTTGCTAAAATTATCATTTCTGCCGAGGAGAGAGGTTTTTCTGAAAAAAATTAAAATAACTAGCCTCCTCATCCGCAGACCACTGGTTCAAAAGTAGGCTTGATAATCTGCCGGACGATCTCAATATGAGGTCTATTCTCTTTACCTCCCCTTTTTCCCTTTATTAAGAACTGCATGGATTAAAAAGTGACACATAAAATAAACTATTCGCTAATTCATAATTTGAGAACAAACTAAAATTTGAATTTTGATTAAAAAGAGTATGCACTTACAAGTGGCGAAAAACTAATCATTCAGTTTTCTTTGAAAGAAAAATCATAATTCGAACTGTTTTTAATTTAATGCAAAACAAAGATTAAAAATAATTAGAATTTAATCTTACTAAACTAAAGGAAATTAGTGAAATTTTTTGCAGAAACAAAATCTCTTGGACAAACGCCTTATCGACGTAGGAAAGATGGATGATAAACAAATAAAATTCACAAATTAAATGGCGAACGTGATGCAATGTAAGCTAATTAATAAAAGTAACGTAAGCCATGGAGATAGGATGGTGAAGAACGAAAGTTTTCGGCTATAGTCCAAGATGACAAATAGGATGATGAAAAATGGAGATAGGACAGGGAAGAATGATGTCGGCGTCGATCCAATACAATGACGAAAAAGGAGGTAGGATGGTGAAGAATGAACTAATGAAGAAAACATGATTTATACAAACCATAGCATTTTTCTATTCGTACAAAACTAATTAAAGGCACTTGCAACATATTGTACATTAAATTCGACGACTTCGGACCTCCAGAATGAAGTTGTTGACGACGGTCCAAGATGACGATACGATGAAAAATGAGATAGGACGGTGAAGAATGAAGATGCGGGGACGGACCGAGATGACAATACGATGACTTAAAAGAAGATACAGACGGTGAAGAATGAATTTTCGACGACGGTCCAACATGACAATACGATAACGAAAAATTAAAACAGAACGGTGAAGAATAAAGATGCGGTGTGGTCCGAGATGACAATACGATGCCTTAAAAGGAGGTAGAGATGGTGAAGAATGATGTTGTCGGCAACGGTCTGGAGATAGGATGGTGAATAATGAAGGTGTCGGCGACGGTCCAGGATGACAATACGATAACAAAAAATTAAAACAGAATGGTGAAATGAAGATGCGATGACGGACCGAGGTGATAATACGGTGGCTTAAAAGAAGGTAGAGACGGTGAAGAATGAATTTTCGGCGACGGTCCAAGATGACAATACGATAACGGAAAATTAAAACAGAATGGTGAAGAATGAAGATGCGGTGTGGTCCGAGATGACAATACGATGACCTAAAAGAAGGTAGGGACGGTGAAGAATGAAGATGTCGACGACGGACGGAGATGAAAATAGGATGAAAAAGGGTGAAGAATGAAGTTGTCCCAACGATCACGAATGACAATACGAACACTAAAATTGGAAATAGGATAGTGAAGAATGAAGATGTCGGCAACGGACCGAGAAGACAATACGATGACTTAAAAGAAGGTAGAGATGGCGTAGAATGAAGATGTCGACGACGGACGGAGATGAAAAAGGAGGTAAAAGGGTGAAGAATGAAGTCGGCAACGATCACGAATGACAATACGAAGACTTTTTTTTTTGCTTTTTTACGAGGGTTCGCAACAGCAGAGGTTATATAAACCCTCAGGGTGCCGGTGTTTTTGAAAAAAAGCCCATTTATAAGTATGTCGGGTTCGAATGCAGGGCCGCTGGATTCGAACCCGGGACCTTGACCTTACAGTGATGAGCGCCGTGTCAAAGACGAAACCTCGCGGCCACCGAAGCCCCAATACGAAGACTAAAATTGGAGATAGGATAGTGAAGAATGAAGACGTCGGCAACGGACCGAGAAGACAATACGAAGACTGATAATTGGATATAGGATGGTGGAGAATGAAGTTGTCGCCGAATGTCCAGAATGGCTAGGATGACAAATATCATGGTGAAAAATGAACTTGTCGGCAACGTACCAGAATGAAAATACGATGACGAAAAATGAAAATAGGAAAATATAGAATTAAGATGTCGGCGACGGTCGGAGATGACAACACGATAACAAAAAAATTAAATAGGTTGGCGACGGTTCCAATCCCGTTTTTGCACGCTTACTTGGCTCGGAATTTGAAACTGCGCTATCACATCGTTCAGTCCGTTACGCAATGTTATAATTACAACGATAAACCCAAGCTCAAGGTGTTTTTGAGTGTTTGAGGGTGCTGGGAAAAAAAATTCGCACCTTTGTTCTTTCAAACTGTGGTTCTGCTGAGGAGGAATGGGATGAATAAGTCAGCAGTGTACATAGTAATCGACGTCAGACCAAACCATGGTACTTTGTGGCTCATTCGGGTCAAATATCTGAGTATTCTTTGCCGCATCTCATTCTGTACCAGCCGCCAATTAATGAAATAATGATAAATTGCTAAGTGAACAAGAAGAGGTTATGTTTATAGACGAAGCTTGGGTCACATCCAGGAACCCAGCTAAGCAGTATTATTTATTCTCTAGAGTGGAGGAAATTGTTTGTTCAAAAACTCTGAATAAAAGAACGATTCAGATGGTAGCGGAATTGGTGAGTTAAAATTGTAATTTTGAAAGGAGAATGTCAACTAATCAAATCTAGCATGTTGTTTAATTTATTCCTATTTTTTTTTACAAATACCGTTTCGCAAGAAAATTGTTATAAATTATTTAAGCGTGTCGTGAGAGCTCGATAGTTCGATTTGAGCTCATGAAACTGTAATTATCCAGTTGGTTCGCGTGATTTAGCTAATTAGGTATCGTCTTGAGATAACGGGATCGGCCTGTCCCATCGGAATAGATTGACAAGAGAATTTGGTACAATTTCTTATTGGAAATAACAAAAACATCCGATTTCTTTCATTTTTACATAATTCAACAGGCAAAACGGCATTGGGGTTCACGTGGCATTTCGAAAACCCGGACGAGATTAATTGCAACGATCTGCTTAAATGTCGAACTAAAAGGTTTTGTATCTCACGGCCATCTTGTCATTAATTAATTCAAAGATTTAGACTTTGGCGAAATAAAAAAAAAGCTCCTTTGCTAGTCTATAGTCGGAAATCTCAACTGAAATATTTATATTTTGCATGAAATCAATCATTTATTACGTTTTATGCAAAAGACATATTCAGCCAAACGTAGGTTAAAAGTGAAACTAATGGCAATTTAATGGAAATCGATCACACCTGGTGCGCTCGGTTTTGTGGTGTTTCTTTGCCTTGTTCGTCATTGAAATTCCACGGCTGGAATCGTTTTGATGAGAAGTGGAAAAATGAACACACACCGGCCAAACAATACGCCGAATTTAATTTAAAAACTGAAACAAAAACGAAAAGCACAAAGCAAACGGAAATACAACAAGGGGTAAAATTAACGAACGCGTAAATTACACAAAACGGGCGTTTTCAGACGTTAATTCCTATTCTGTTGGAAAAATACAAAATAAACAGGTCGTAACTTTTCAACAGGTTGAAATAGGACGCCGGTTCTGCCGGCATTCTACTACATTCGAGGCGTAGCAACACCCAATAAATTTTTGACAACCGCGTTCCTGCGGCCGAAGGAATGCTTTTTTACACGGTTTGAAAATAACACTTCAGCCTGGGCTGAGAAAACTCTGATCTGAACGTAATAAAGCGAATATCAAGTACCGACCAAACGGAACGAGTGTACTGTACGCAGAGTTGTTGTACAATTATAGTTAAGCACTTTCTTCAAGTTTTTGAGTAAATATGTGAATGTTTTATGTCAGGAATATCAGTGAAAGAAAGGGCGGGACAACGCAGTTATTTAAAAATCTAAAGTTATTCAAAAGTAATTGAAAGTACAAGTACTTTTATACGTACTTACAATTTGACTTCCAGCGAGAACAAGTACAAGTACTCAGGTAGTACAGGTACTTGAATGTTCCAGAGTACAATTACTTGTACATAAACCTGTACTTGCACTTTAGTTCACAATTAGTTGTAGTTGAAACTATTGTCATTGTAAGTTATTAATATCGCAATATTACTACCACCATAGGAATGACACTTATAATATTTTTTCTCAACCAATGTTTTTAAACAAATTTTTTTCTCACTCACAATCAATCCTTTCCTATTCAAATCGCCTTTACCGAATGGGTTTACTCCAATCAATTTGAATATGATCGGAGTTAATTCTTACAGAAAAAATATATATTTCGAACTTTCAAATAAAAGAGGTAAAGAAAACCAGGTAATTTCGGAATAGGCAGCGGGATAAAAAATATATACACAATGCCAAGGAGATTCATATTTATACATGTTCATTAAAAAAAGAAAAAAATTAAAACTAATATATTAATGAGGAAAAATAAAAATTACTTCAAATCATGTTAAAAAAAAATTAACCTAACAAGTTTTAGTTTACCTGAGAAACAAAAAATAATTTTAAAATCTCCTATGAGCAAGTTACGAGAAAAATATTAACACAAAATTTAAAAAAATTTCAAATAATATTATTACTTTTCAAAATTACTCTCGCCTCAAAGTTTTTGTCCGTTAACCGATTTGCTTTGGAAATAACCTACATAAATTTCGGAAACGTAATATAAAATAGCTTTAAATAATAAACTCTAGCAATATTCGAAAAATACGGGTAAAGCTAAAAAAAAAAAAAAAAAAAAAAAAAAAAAAAAAAAAAAAAAAAAAAAAGTACTGACCACAAGTACAAGTCCTGAAGTGCATGTAACTGCACCCTGCGTAAACAAGTACAAGTAAGACTTGCAATTTCAATTATAAGTGCTTGAACTTATTCACTCTATTTCAATTCCGAGTACAGTATTTACAATTGTGCTTGCAACTATTTTTTCAAGTATTGTACTCGTACTTTGTACTTTGTGCTTGTAAGTACTGATTTTCCATCTCTGACTGTATGGATGTATTTAAGTGTATGAATGGGTATACAATACAGAATATATAGATTTAGTTAGGGGCCGAAATGACCTAGATGTCGGAAGCCCCCAAAAAAAAAAAAATAAAAAATAAAAATAAATAAAGCTAATTAGGATAAATAATTAAATATAGGAACGAAAACAAATAGTACCTAGATGTAACCTAAATCCTTAAATAATTCTACATTTTATTTTTTTAAAGGAAAAAAAAACTTTTGTGGAACATTTACCTTGGCAGGAAAAGAGTTCTCGACCATGGTTAAGATACACTGAGAGGCAAAAAAAGTGGCCACCATCATCTGTTTTAATAAATAATTGCAATAGTTATCATTTTTTACTTTTTGTTGTTTGCTGCATATTTTTTAAAGAAAAACGTAAGACACAAGTTTACTATTGAGCGCATCTTATTGGAAATTTTACCTCGTTTCCAATGGTATCGTCAGATTTGTCCAAAACCTCTTAGTTTCGGAGTTATCATTGTTTGTTTGGGCCAAGCAAGGTTGCGAAATTTAAAAAAAATCTGAAAAAATGAAATAACTGCGAAACTGCTGAGATTCGGACCATAGTTAATTACGACTTTTTGGTTCCCTTTTGAATGTAGAATCTACTGGCAAAGTTCGTATAGTTTGCACAATTAATCAGAAATCGTGGGGTGCGGTCTGGAGTGACGTAAGTTTTAGAAAAAAGTTTTCTTTGTCGTGCCAACGTTTCGATCTTTACTGAGATCGTCTTCAGAGCCCAAAGCGTTTGTCTGCTGTGTAATCCCAAGGCACTCTCAACACGACACCAAGAACGGCACAATTACAAGTTTTTTCTGAAAGCCTACATCACACCAGACCGCATCTCACGATTTCTGAATAATTATCGATTAACGGTCACTAACCACCACACACTTAATCAATATTAAAAACTGAATCAGATTCGAGTCTAAATCAGTAAATCGTAATTACTGTAAAGAAATATAATTGGGCCGGGATGAAAAAGCCAAGGCTTCCCAAATTGCACACGATAAACCGAATTAATTATTATTACTTATTTATTGCTCTATTTATTAATTTATCGGTTAAGAGCCAATTTTTAGTGAAAAAAGTATTTACACCATAGATTTTAACTCTGGAATATGAACGTATTTAATCGAAATCGTACCAGCTTAATAATGATTTAATAATGAAAAATGACTCAAAAATTGTTTTATTTTAAATTGTAAATATTAATGCACTGTTTTCGTGGTCCGTTCGACCAATTAATATAACACAATTAATTGGTCGAACGGACCACGAAAACAGTGAATTAATGATGTAAAATGAAGTATACTTCACTAAAGCTCTCCGTCGCCATTTCAATTGTCGTCGAGAATCCAAACAGATTACACGATATTTGACATATGGCAAAAGGAGGCAAAACTCGTAAGGTGGAGGTTGAGATGGGGAGTTGATGTCCGAGAGGATCGAGATCACGATAGCTCAGGTGGTAGAGCAGCGGCGTATCTAGCCGAAGGTCGTGGGTTCGAATCCCTCTCGTGCCATCAACTTTTTTTCATCTCAACTAAAAACCGTAATTAATTGTATTATAAATATTATGTAATGGCATCCAATTAGAAGGTATTACATATGCACAATGCTTGGGAGAAAAGCAAAATGTATGAGTTTTGGACCAAATATACGTTTAAAGAAAGAGGAACGCGGGCCAACACCACAGGCTGAGAAACTGATAGATTTTTTTAATGGTAAATAAAAGAAATATATATGTGTTATGTTCGACACTGAAAACGGACAGGATTCCATGGTATGGTATGGTGGAAAGGATGCTAGGAAGGGGGTTGTATTTCCCAGGCCTTCTGACTTATTTTACCTTCCTAGTTCCTTAGTTCAGTCACTAGACTCAATCCTTCTTCTTAGAAGTATCAGGTCATTGACTGCAGTTGCAGTCTTTTTCGTATGTTAGGTTAAACCTCCATTGAGCTGTTGCTTCGCATTCGAAGATCATATGAGTAGCTGTTTCCTCCTCCTCATTACATAATATGCTGATAGGATCATCGCTGAACATACCCATGTTGTGTAGATGTTTTCTCAGATACCAGTGACCGGTTTGTAGTCCTACCACTCCTCTGAGTTTTGCCCTCTCCAATTGCAGCAGCGTTTTTGCGAATCTTAGTGAGGGTTGTTTCATCATAAGTTTACTATGTCCTCTCTTTTTGTTTTGCTTGGATGGAGGATTCTATGTTTATTTTTGTTATCCCAAGGATAGGTTCGGGGCCTATGTATGGTCTTGCAGATCCTCCTCTGCCCAGTTTATCTGCTTGTTCGTTACCCAGAATTCCTCTGTGCCCTGGCACCCAAGATATCATCAGGCTGTTGTTTTTTTCCCAGGTTTTGGAGATTTTGGTTTCATTCGCTGACTAGTTTTGATGTAATTCTTTTACAGGATTTTTTTTGGCAGTGTAACCTCTTCTAAGATTTTCCAGAGTTCAAGCATTGAAGGCTTGTATTTCTGCTTGAGTCATATTTTGGGTTTGTACAGAAAATGCCTGATCCGGTTCCTTTGTTTGCTTTGGGGCCATCTGTGTACCATATCATTGTATCTGATGCTCTCCTGTGTTCTTCCTCTCTGTTGACACTTTATAGGAAGTTGTGAAGATTGTTTCCTGGACCATGCAGTCAGTCCCCATTTCTAATAATGGGAGTCTGATTTTATTGATTATGGTTGTATGCCCGAGTTGTTTGGTTCCTTTCCAATTTAATTGTTTTTGGAGCCTAAACGATCTTTCCCCAGCCTCTCCTTGTATGAATATTTCTAGTGGAGGTAGGTTTAGCAAGGTATCTAATGCGTTTGTAGGGGTTGTTCCCATCGCCCCTGTGAGTCTATGTATGCTGCCTAACGTTTGGGCAGCTACTGTTTGTTAAGCTTTGTTCCACTAGATTAGTGATCCGTAGGTTGTTCTGGGTCTTATTACTGACGTCTATAGCCAATAGGCCATTTTCGGTTTTACACCTAGGCCCCATTCTTGTGGTCATTAGCGATATTTTACTTTTTGCTGCTGTATGTTGCAGGTTATTCCAGGTTAATTTCTTGTCAAACTGACCTCATTTTTTAAAAGCAACATTTCGTTCTAGAAGCGTAATTTCCATTTAAAAAACATTTAAATTTAGTCAAACCTCGTCACGAAGATCAAATACGGCGCTGATTGAATAATAACGCTACAAATATATCATTATTAAAAATATCTTTGAAAAAATAATTATTCAAAAATTTCACTTTCACATCTGTGAAGCTATAGCGCGAGGATTGATATAGGATTGATTAATTAATATTCAAAGTAATGTAACAGTTTAACTTCTTTTTTTAAATATAATAATAATATGAGATATTCAAAAACAAATCAGGTCACAAGTGTTCATACTTAAACATCAACCATGACAGGGAAAAATTGCAGTTCTGGCCAAGTTTCACCTTTAACCGATAATTTAAGTCTGATTTATCAACGTCTGACAGCCCTTGGTATCAACAGACATATACAGAAATTTGTTTTGGCCTACAGGACGAAAAAAGTTATTAAATTTATAAATTTCATTGAATAATTTAAAGAGCTGGTACTTAATAAATCGATATTGACCGTCCTGCACGAGGGAATTTATAGGACGTACAAAACATCAATTAAGCCTCTCTCATCTTTAATAATTAATATATGCTAATTGGCCCGCATAGTAACGTACTATATTAAGAGATATTTCATTGGGTAATTTTAATCCTTTGATTTATTTCGAAAAATTAAAGTCAAATTGGTATCTGTATTTCATTTAGGAAAGAAATAAACTGTTATTATTTTTTTATTGGCTGATTATTTATATTGTATATGCCTTTTCGTTCTGGATGAAATATTGAACCGCTCATATTGAATGTGTTAAAGTGATTTTTTTTAAAGAACTTAATATAGCGTCATTTGAAAAATCCATGTTACGAACGCCATTAATCACTGTTACCGGACGCATAAATAGGATTTATAGCGTAATTTATCAAAGCTTTTAACCGGGATTAATTAAAAGGTATAACCTGAAGTCAATTAACTCACGGGGCCGAAATTGCACGATCACTATGTAAATAGTGGCTGGATTTTTATCTCGAAACCATTTCAGAACCGGCCGAGCAATGAGGGTTTGGTATAAACTGTTTACGAAGGTTATTTGAAATTTGAAATAATAGTGAAGTGAGGCGCTTTTGAGTATTTTGTTTAAAGCAAACTGGCGAAGGGTTTTCGATATATGAGATCCGACCATGACCGAATTTCACTCTTTTCACTTCCAATTGCCACGCGAGCTAAGGAAAGTCTTAAGGCACGACCGAGGGGGGTTGAGTTAACACCGGGATCAAGCCTAACCCGAAGGATTGCCACGGATTCGATTCAATTTAAGAGAAAATCCGGGACGATTATACCTTAGATTGTGCTGCCGGATATCTTAAGTTGAGGGTCGAAGATGTGTAGAAATTCTCAACAACATTTCTTTAAATGTCCTGTGTTGTGCTGAAAAGCGCAACCTTATACAAAAAATAGAAAATTTTTGAATTGTCTACAGAAGGAATATTTAATTGCTCTGCAATGTCAGGGCACTTTTGTAGTCATAATAATTATTACAGGGGCGTCGGTGGCTGCAAAGGTTTGGGCGTGGACACGGCGCTCAATACTGTAAACTAAAGGTCCAGGGTTCGAATCCAGCCGCCCTGCACATTTATAATTTTTTTTTTCAAAAACAGGCATTTATATGACCTGTACTGTTGCGAACCCTCGTAAAAAAATTACATTTCAGATTTTACTCTTCTCTTTTTCTCTATTTTGTTTTTATTGCCCAATAAGCCAATGAAATGTAACCAACTTTATTTTAAAAGCACGTTCAATTTGATCAAATATGAACCGGATTAAACTAATACATTTAATTTTATTTTATTTAATTACTTTCTGTACTAATTATATTATATAATGAATTATAATATGATTTTATCGTTTACATAAACTTGTAACTTCCTATCAGTCGATATTAATAAATTAATTACACTTCTTGGTCCGATTGACCCTGTAGCATCTTTCAATTAATTAATCTTTATGTAAGGCATTGATTGAGATAAAAAAGTCAGAGTCACGTGCGGGATTCGAACCCCCGACCTTCGGTTAATTACGCGACTGCTTTCAAATTCCCCCTTCTTTTTAATTTCAATCAAAACTTTCATAAAGATTTATTAACTGGAAGATATTATTTCGTCAATCGTTTCATTACGTAGACCTACGGGGACGACGGGTGGTACAGTGTGGTTTGAGGCCCGAGACCCCGCAACGGCCCACCTCGGGTTCTCATCCACGGCCCTTCTGTCTCAATCCGAGCTCCTTCATTCTATCCTGTGACCCCTCCCAACCCTTGGTGGTCCAGGCACAAAATAATGGTGTAGCCCAGAGGGTTGTGCTTTAGACCCCAGGGTCGGCACGGGCGGCGGGTGCCTCAGCAGAGTCACGCGAGGGCCAGTGCACTAGATCCTGTCTGCATAGATGGGGAAGGGCGTATGGCCATCTATACCACGGGGTGACTAAATTGTTTCCAAATTCAGCCCTAGTCAAACTGGGAATGGATTCGTGGTGATTTGTAGTGACGCCCCTTGCGGGAACTTAGATAGAGGCTGTCTTCTACTTGTGACTTCTTGAAGCTTTACTACCCCGGCTTCAGAGGAGACGTTGCGACCGGACGACAGCGTGTAGGCGTTGAGGACGCGATGATTACGCTGAATAGTCCCTCGAATGAGTGAGTAAGCGAAAGGGGGCGGGTAGTGAATCGGCTTCTCTGACTGGAGCATGCTTTGCATTGATGTGCGTATGACCGGCGTGGTACCCTTGGGGAATCGAAGGATCGGACCACCTAATCGTAGGTCCCGCGAATGCGCATGAGAGGGGTAGGCTGAGCTCGACAAGAGACCTTTGGCCGTAGGCAGCGCACATCTAACGGGTGGTTAGCAATTCCACTTAACCGTACTTAGCATAACCGCGACCGGAGCGGATCCGGTAGTTTCTACGCTAAAGAAGCTCCATAGTCAGGGAGATAGAGTCGCCTTCTCTATCTAGGGAGTTTGCGGGAGAGCAGGTTGATGTATTTCGGCCTGCTAGCCCTTTGCGTGCGGCGTATGACCCGATGCCTAATCCGGCTTGACCATTCGGAGCGGACCAATCGTATCACGAAATGTAATGGATTCAATGAAGTATATCTTCACTAAAGCACTCCGTGGAAATTGCCATTACATATTTGAGTAATGACAAAAAGGAGGAAAAAATGAAAAGATAGGGTTGGGGTGGGAAGTTGGTGTCCGAGTGGATCGAAGTCTCGATAGCTCAGGCGTATTTAACCAAAGGCCGTGGGGTCGAATCCCGCTCATGACACTTACTTTTTTTATGTCAACCAATACCGTACATAAAGATTAATATAATACCTTAATTGAAAAATATTCATTGTTGTTCACTCGTATCTTTTACTAGTAGTAAACGAGAACATTCAGGAAGTGTTAAAGGTTTTGCTCTTAAACTCCGCCGTGACGCTTGCCCTGACGTATACAAAGGTTCCTCAATCCGGCAAAGTTAAGGTTAGGACTTAAATTTGATAAAATACTAACCTGGAATCCTCAAACACGATTTAAAAAACAGACAATCAAAAAAACGATTTAAAATGCTTTATTACCTATTCAACCTACAATCGAAATTTAATGATATGCCAATCGATATGAGTGAAATATCGAGTATTTTCTTTCTGTACGGAGCACTTTTTGTATCGAATATTATTTTTCTAATCTTTGTTCTAGACTCCTAAGGCTTAAATAATTTATTTAACACCTGATCCCGTAGAGATTTCAGGTATTCATAACCATATACAATTATTATTTACAATAAATTTAATACAATTTTACTAACAAAATTATTTAAGGTTTCAATGGGTCTTATAAAGTGTTAGTTTTTTCTTGTTGATACAGGTGATTTCTTTGATTTGTATATATATTTTTTAAATTTAATGGCCTCATATCTAGCCAGACCTTCCGTAATTATTTATTATTGAGTGTTTATGTTTGGGGGGAGGGGTATCGTGAAAAAGGACCAGAGGCGACGGCGGGAATCGAACCGCGGGGCCTACTAGCCGAGAGTCTCTCACGCTAACCAGTAAGCTACCGCGGCCCCCGCGATTGATTTGTATATTCGAAACCACTATTTGATTCTTGTCTTTTAGTTCGTGAATGTTGGCTAGAACTGTAGAGGTGACATACACAGTTTTTGGGATAGTAGTAGTACTGATGATGATGGACTTTACTTCGGAGGGTAAATGTAATATTGAGTGCATTTGCTTCCATTAGGCTATTCCCAACACTGTGTTCTCCGAAGCAATTGAGGAAACAGATTCGACAGATAGTACAAATGTCATGGGCAAAGGAAGCTAGTTTAGTGGAGGGTGTAGTTGGGATCAGAGGTAAAGATGATCTGGGACCCTGTGGCACTCCCGCTCCTAGAGGTCAATTTTGGGTCCGATCCTTGGCAAACTAGGAAGACTGATTTAGGTAGGAGGGATCAGGAACACAGTATTTGTAAGGAAACATTTCACTGCCAAACACCATAAAACGTAAACATGCCGTATTGTTTACGCTTGAAGGATATATGGTTGTGGATTGAGGACGAAAGTCGAACTACAGATCTGGGAGAAAATTTGTGGAATTTGCTTAGGGATTAATGGAAGGATCTTAAATATATTTTTAAAATAGAGGAAGTAGTCCGTTGGAAGTAGTTTCATGGATGGGATTGCCAGTCTTTGAGAAAACTAATATTATGAGTCTCTTTGACAACCCTTTCAAGCGCTGAACCAATAAAAAACGCACAGCCACTTCCTAAATTTTCCCGGGGATTTATCGTAGAAAAATTATCCATCCCTTCGATAGTATTGTAGGGTTAAAAAGGATGAATAATGGATCGACAACCCGGCTAAATGTGATCGTAACTTTCTTTGGATTAAGTCCAGATTTCTGCAATGTCTTTACCAATTTTCGACGGAGGCCGAAAATTATTCTATGCCTCGATTGACCCTGAATAAGTTTATTTTAGAACAAACATAAATAAATTTTGGATTCAACATTAAATAATTAAAACACTTAGGCTAATTTAACAACTACCTCTATTTTAATATTAACTTACAAACAATTACCAACATTTTTCTTTAACGAGGGTTCGCAACAGCAGAGGTCATATAAACCCTCAGCGTGCAGGTGTTTTTGAAAAAAAAGCCCATTTGCAAGTATGTCGGGTTCGAATGCAGGGCCACTGGATTCGAACCCGGGACCTTTACCTTACAGTGATGAGCGCCGTGCCAAAGACGGAACCTTGCGGCCGCCGACGCCCCCTATAACATTACCTAGTGGGAAAAATTGAATAAAAAAGGTAGCTAAAATCAAGTAAATATTGCTCAGATTTTTTTTTTTTTAATTAAACCAGATAACTTAGAAAAAAAGAAGGTTTTTTTAACTTGAGCTTTAATTGGCGTAGTTCGGCCAAATTATTTCAAAAGGGCATTGAAAACCAAACCAACTGTATCAAAGGTTAATTTTCCTGTTCGAACTTAACCATCCAATTATATGAACCAATTATATTTAATTAAATGAAATTCAGCCTGTAAAATAAACTATTGAACTCATCCATAGTCGAAAAAGAAAGGAAGAACCCAAATTTAAAATCTTTAAAATCCATAAGGACATTTTTAACGATATTCTATATGGCATATAGAATAACTGACTCATCTTTTGTTTGTCCTTTCCTAGCCTCTCTGCACTTTAGGGCATCATCAGTTGTGAATAAAATAACAAAAATAATAAGCGCATACACAAAAGTACCTTACAAAAGGTACCAAAAAACATAAAAATATATAAAAAAATAAATGGAATCTTATAAAAATAAAATATAGCTAATTTGCATCCGGACATTATATGTATATTTAGTTGTGTTTGATTGCCTGATGTTGAATTTTTGATTTAAACCTGACAATATAAGAAAGGCATCTATCAACAGGGTTTTTCTCAGCTGGTACCCAATTAAATATATATAAGAATGATCCTTCATCGTTTCACCATCAATTATCAATAATTATTCTGTCGCTCAAAATTAATTGGCAATACAAATCGATATTTTCAATTAAAAAGCAATTTTTCTCCGTCCCTTGCTGGTAATTAGTCAAAGGGCGGGTTTTATTAAAGAAAAATTGAAGGAGAAAAAAAGAGTGAAAAGGAAGATTTTTCCTTCACGTTACTTCCTGAGGGAGGTGATTTTTTTTTCTATTTCGAAACTGCGTACTTTCTTAAAGTCCAAATGGGCTATTATTATTGCTGAAAAGTTCGTTAGCCTTCCTGCGTCATTCGTTAAAGGCATACAACTTTAAAGAGTAAACTTACGAAGAAATTTGGAAAAGTGAATTTTAATAACTTTTATCATCAATGACATCAGTATGTACTGGATTGTAAGGATTTTTTAGTTTATGCATTAATATCTCGTGCCAGATATTATTAAATGCTTGAGCGTTGTCCAGAATCACGATCGAACAGACATTCTTTACTTCAAGAGCTTTTTTTCTTATATCAGTGATTGTATACATTTTTTTTTTTTTTTTTTTTTTTTTTTTTTTTTTTTTTTTTTTTTTTTGCAGAGATCATATCAACCCTCGGGGTGCCGGTGTTTTTAACAAAAAGCCCCATTTGTAAGTACGTCGGGTTCAAATGCAGGGGCGCTGGATTCGAACCAGGGGCCTTTACCTTACTGTGATGAGCTCCGTGTCAACGCCTAAACCGTTGCTGCCACCGGCACCCACCAGATTTGTCCTATTGATGAGCTGTTTAAGGTTTTGGATATCTACAGGGGTTTTGGAATTACTTTATTCAGTTCTTTACCAGGCTTTTGTAAAAAAATTATGTACCTTATTTGTCACGAAGGAAAAGTAAATAAATGAATTTGTTTCACTGACTCTTTTTTACTTGAAACCAAGTTCTCGTAAACAGGCTGATATTCTAATTTCTGATATTCGTATTATTAAAAAAAAAAAAAAAAAAAAAAAAAAAAAAAACCGACCAAATCAAGATGAAAGACGGTGAAGTGTATTGTGGAAAAAGGTGGTCTAGGGGCAGAAGTCGTAAATAGACCTTAAAAAAACCAAAAATCGGATAATTTCCGTCTTGTCCTGTGCTTGAATTTGCGTTAAGCATTTATCAAAAATAACAAAACTTTATAATAGTTGTATTGTAATTATTCAGATATCGTGAGATGCGGTCTGGTGCGATGTAGGTTTCAGAAAAGCATTTTCCTTATCGTGCCAACGTTTCGATCTTTTATTGAGATCATCTTCAGGGCCCGGGACTTACAAACATTGTTTGTTAAATGTCAACAATGCTACATGTACGTTATTAGTAGATTAGCATCTCTAAACAGTTTTATTATATTTGCTTTATTATCTTATAAACACCGCCTGGCACGAGACATCGGTAGCCGCAAAAGTTTAGGCGTTGACGCCTAAGGGTAAAGGTCCCGGGTTCGAAAGCAGGGACGCTAAATTCGAACACGACATAATTATAAATATATTTTTTTAATCCCGGCACCAAAAAGAAAAGAACGTGTGAAAAATTGCAGATACTATGTTAATCTGATCTGTGAATCTGACAAAAAAGAAATGTGATAATATAATCAGG
This sequence comes from Cimex hemipterus, assembly GCA_039619505.1. Taxonomy (NCBI): domain Eukaryota; kingdom Metazoa; phylum Arthropoda; class Insecta; order Hemiptera; family Cimicidae; genus Cimex; species Cimex hemipterus. The sequence continues at coordinate 5,114 of JASJUQ010002136.1, read as the reverse complement.
CTGACTAGATTTTTATTCTCGTTAAAGCTTTGTTTACAAAAGAAACAAATCAACAATCGATAAATACATATAAATTACACGAAAAAGGGAAAATCTTCCTTTAGATTTGATCATTGTAATTATTCAATTTTAAAACTGAGCAGAACCATTTTTTTTAACCTACGTCCCACTTCCTTCAACAATTGTTGCTTAACGTGCTTTAAACTTTTATATTAATCCGACTTTGCTTCATCCGAATCGGCCTTCCAGGAGTTATCCCCTATCTTTTACCTGGTGAAAATCTTCATGATAATAAAAAAAATTACCTGGGCTTAAAAAGATTTTAAGTTTAAAAAAGGATTAAATATTTTAAAATGTCGCGGGCTTAAAAGTCAATTTACTCATACATTTACAAATCATGACATTGAACTTTCTATGGTAAACTATTATTGACTACTGATCAAGACGAAGGTTTATGCAGTATCTGCAGGGATTTCAACCGGACGTTTTACTTATTGTCAGGACGTGTCAGTTCAATCTTGATCTATCAATTAAAATCCGGATCAAGTTAGGTAATTTTTTTTACGATTTACGAACTTGCTTTTATCGAGAACCCAAGAAGTTTTCAACTAATCATGTTAAGAATTTTTAATTTATTTTGTGAATTTAAGTGTTTACAATGATAAATTAATAGAAATAAGATTTATCTCAACTGTTCAAGTAACATTTAACCAGACCACCAATTCGGCATTCGAATCCATTATTTTTCAGATGTAATCGGACTGGATTCTCGACGACGAATGAAACGGCCGCAGAGAGCTTTGGTGAAAAATGGCAAAAATGAGGGAAAACTCAAAATTTGGGGTTGAGCTAGGAAGTTGGTGTCCGAGTGGATCGAGGTCACGATCGCTCAAGTGGTAGAGCAGAGTAGTATCAAGCCGAAGATCGTGGGTTCGGTTCCATCTCGTTCCATGGACTGAAAACCTTATCAGTTGGTCAAGCGAACCACGAAATTATTGAATTTAATATTCATACATTTAATTCGACAACAATTTTCCAAAATTAAATCCTATGAGTAGCTATAATTACCGATAATAGGTACGGAATGTTAATTAATAAAGTTGAAATGTTACTTAGACCGCACCCTGCGTACAATAAGATCAAGCCCAGGCCAGGCAGAACAAGGAAATGCTGTGCTTTTGAACAACTTCTATGATAAATCTGCCAGTTTCTTCTTTAAAAAAATAACCAAAAGGTAGTAATTCATCTATTTCTCACTTCATGTTAAATGCACACAAAATAATAACCTTGCCTCTTTCACGCAATGTTTTCATTGCCTTCTAAAAACGAAAAATGTTATTACGCATCTTACATTATTTGATGTGCCAATGGTTCTATAGGCTCCAGAATCCTTGCTCAACCTGAACATACGGATTATTAGTACTGTTCTTCTTTTGCCTTCTGGTCTTTAATTGATTAATAATCTATTCTCTCCATCCATCAATTACTTACTCCAAAAGACTTAAACACCCAAATAGATCTTCAGGAAACACTACAGTCAGTCATTCTCTTAAATTTTTTTTTATTAGTTGCATTATTTTGTCTCTTACACACTCAAATATTCTCAATAGTTTTTTTTTTTTTTTTTTTACTTTAATGATCATTCGCTTATTTTCTGCTCTTCATTTTTTAACGAGCTCACTCACTCTTTCGCACAAGAAATCACTCTTTTGGCTGTGTGTTCAATCATTCGCACAAAAACCCCAATAATCAGATTTTTTAAATATTTTTTATTTGATCTTTAATTTGATTAGATATTCATCGACAGTATTACGAGAATCATTAGCCTAACCTACATTCTAGTCACTCAAAAGTTTTATGATTGATCAATGATTCAACAATTACTATGTCATTCTAAGCGAAGGAAAATTTGCTGATCTGTATGAAAAACAGTTGTGTGCCTGTCTCACTCTTTATTTTCTCTCTCTCTCTCTCTCTCTCTCTCTCTCTCTGTTTTCCTTTTTTATCTACTTACCTACCTACCCATCTTTCTATCACACTATTTGGCCATTCTCTTTCTTGATTTTATCTGCCCTCTACTGTAACTGAATAGAACATCTCTGTGTGTGCCTCTTTCTCTCATTTTACTCTCTTGTTTATCATCATCTCTAGAAATCTTTATTTTTCTTGCCTCTTTTTCAACACAAAAGAGATCTGTAGGACAGGCTTAAATTAAAACATTGATATATACATAATCTTAACTATTTACATCAGTGAATATAACACAGGACAAACACAAAATTACGCAATATTAAAACCTTTCATCGAATATGGCACTTCGTTTTCTTTTTTCTTAAAGAGTGGATTTTATTTAAACTTTCGAAATGTACAAAGGCAAAATATTTATAATTTCAAAATTTTTAAATTGTAGTGAAAAAATTTAAAGCCAAGAGTTAATTTAGTCTTTTGTCCAACTACAAGTTTTTTTTATATTATGTTTGTTTATTTGTTTTTCATTTTGTATAGATATATTCTATTTATTTCTATGATGATCTCCAAAACCGCCTGCTGTCTAGTTCAAGCATTCCTTCTTGACAGCAGGCTTTCGTAGTCCGCTTGACCAAATAAATTATTTTCAATTAATTAAGGTTTCGGCTGAAGTGAGCAAGTCAACGGCACGAAGCGGGATTCGTACCCACGGCCTTCGGCTAAATACGCCGCTGCTCTACAACTTTTAACTATCGTGACTTCGATCCGCTCGGACACCTTCCATCTGAACCCCACATTTTGAATTTTGAATTTGAAAAGTGGCAAAAAGGTGGGGAAATTCAAAAGGTGGTGTGAGAATGTAAGTTAGTGTCCGAATGGATCGACGGCACGATAGCATAGCTCAAGTGGCATTTATAGGAAGGTCGTGATCTCTCTCGTGAAGCTGACAGTTTTATCTCAACCAAAATCTTAATTAATTGAAATAATAATTATTATTATTAATCTAGAGCGGGTGCCACGGGAAGCTTTCTGTATAAAGCCCGTAATGCGACAAACATTAATTGAAATCCAATCTGCTGGTTATATATAATACATTTACAGATGTAGATAAAAAAAAAAGTGAAGTACAGAAATATGATAAAACAAATTTATTTTATTAAAAAATAAAAATTCAAAATCACGTGTTTTCTTAATTTTTACCAGAGGTTTTAAAATATATTGACGAGTGATATTATTTGCAGGTGAGAAGGGGCGGCGAGACTTCTTTTTGGTGGCGGTAGGTGTTGGCGGTGTCCCTGCGCCAGGGTCGCATCTCCCTGGAAGAGCTCCTTGTTCAAATACGCAACCGCCGCCCCCAACAGAGTGCAGACGGGAGGCGTTAAATTCTTTTCAAAGCCCTCGAATCGCCATCGTTGGCAATTTATTACTAACAATTCCCGACTTTCCGTGGCAGGCGGATTATCCGGTTGGGATGAAAAATCAACCCGACAAAAACGGACGAGACAAAAACGAGTTTTGATATTTCTATATTGAAAATTTTATGGGATTTAACTGAATCGAATTGTTCGTAATTTAGACATCGTACGATTGAAATAACTGGGTATTTTAAATTGAAAAATGACGCCATATTTATTAATTTCATCACAAGAAATAAATAGGCAGTAAGAAGTTTTAAGTGATAAATGATGATAGAATAGGTTAAAAAAGTTAAGAGAGAGATAGAGATATAGATAAAATGTTAGATGGGTATATATAGAGAAATATTGAGAGAGAAAGAGAAAAAACCGTACAATATCCTAGCCTATGATAGGAGAAAACAGCGAAAATTGGCACCATTACAAATTTATATTAATTAAAATAACACGTATTTCTACAATTTCGATTTTCTATATTACACACAGTTCGAAAATTTAATTATCAAGTCATTTAAAATAGTGGTGACGTGGAGGGAATCGCCAGGCGTCACGCTATTGGCTGAAGGCGGGGGTGGTTTGTTAGCAACCCCCGGTTCGGAGGCGGTCGGTGCCAGCGGTTACCCTCGATCAGGAGCTCAGACTTACCGAAGGGGATAAAACAACCCCTTCAATAATAAAACACCTCGTTATGAATAATTATTATTCATAAAAACTCCTTTTTGTAATTTTTGTTTATTTTATTGTCAGAAAAGGAAACGCGTAATGATCGATGTAAAATTTACCGAATATTTTATTTTACATTGACAATTTATTGACAGATGCAAAGCAGTCTAAGTGAAATATTTTATATTATTTATTTTTTAGAAATATAAGTTGTTCGTAAAACGTAAGGAATGTGGGTTAAGATAGGAAAAGAAAATCAATTAAATCCCCTCGCCCTCATGATGACACCCATTAGCTTAGTTTAACATATATAATTGCTGCCCTGATCCTACATGTCCCAGAACCTGATAATAACAGGTTTCAGGCCTAAACCGAAACGGTTAAATTAAATGTAGAACAATCAATATCTGTAACTAAAATAGCGCTGGTTATTTTTCAACACCCCGAGCCGTTTTTAGAACACGGCCACTTGCGTAATTTTCCATTTGTAAATTCAAATGTTAAAAAAAGGGAAGGAACTCACTTCGGTCTAACTTATCTCAATCGGCTTCATATGTACAGCCTTTAAAACCCTGGCTCATTTTAATTACACTTCCATCTGTAATTTTTAGAAATTCGATCAGGATCACGGGTGGATCAAAAAGAAAGCAAGAAGGAAATAGGTAGTTAGAATAGAACAAGAGAGAGATAGATAGATAGAGAGAGAAAGAGAGAAAGTGAGAGACGAGAGACAGACAGAAAAACAAATTATAGGGGAAAAGGTGAGAGATAAAGGAAATAATAGAAAAGAAGAAATATGTATAACAGATTGATGGAGAGATATAGGAAGGGGAAAAAAGATGAAAGAGAAAGGGAGAAGAGGTTCAGAAAGTAAGAAAACTAGAAAGACGGATGGTGAGAAACAGTATAATGAAGGTACTGAAATGGAGAAATAGTTTGAAATAAGTGAAATCGTTGGAGGGAGAGTGATAAAAGAAAAGAAGGAAAGATAGCATAAGGAACAGAGGAGATATAAACTTGAGAGAGAGAGAGAGAGAGAGAGAGAGAGGAGAGAGCGTAATGGTATGA
>JASJUQ010002135.1:12272-23147 GCA_039619505.1 Cimex hemipterus | reverse complement strand
TTTGCGCGATAAATGCGATTGTACGTAAAAAGCCTTTCAAATATAGGATTTTGTTGAAATAAGTAATTTTATGCGATATTCATCAAATATGCAAATTTGATAAAATGTAATTTACAGCTTCCTAGATACACGATTCGGATAGACAATTAATTTTTTTTGTGTCGTATGTGTTGGCTTACAAAATATGAAACTGCATAAAATTCCGGTTTCCAGTTATTAGTAAGTTATAAATTACAGTGACACAACTAAACATGTGACTCGAGATTACCCTTCGCCAAACAAGAAGAAAACAGACCCAACTCGAACTGCCACTTTTGCTGATAAAATAAGCTCGATACAGAACTATGAAATGCCACTTTTCGTGAATGTGTGTGCAGGGTGTTGTCGCAAATTCAAAAGTGCCACATGGCAATAATCCATTTTTTTAGACATTGTGCCACTTTTCTTGTGGTGTGTGATATACAGTTTGTGATACCTGATCAGATATTTGATTTTTTTCTCGAATACATACTGATTAGTCCGCCTTTTTGTACTGAAAGTAAAAAACGAAGGAAATATTACTAAAAGTAAGCTCAGGGTGGGGGATTTGAATGTCTAGTTCAAATGAATAAAAAAAGAAAATAATATATTTTGAAACAAATAAAACTTTTTTACCCTCTGTTTTGTTATTCACACTTTTTCCTCTCCCAGCTATCGATTTATAGGTGTTTTCGTTCATAATTTGGAAATCTATGTACTGTTATATTTTCGATGTACACTTAAGTTCTGTTTGTTCTTCCGGTAACGTAGATTTACCCTTTTACGCAATATGGCTCAACGTTCAAAAGAAAATTGACCAATTTGGTCAAATATGCCAATAATTAGATTTCTCTTTATTTCAGGGTAAAGAAGACAGTGGTGTTCGACCCCGTCAAATCAGAAACTTACAAAGCTCTTCATGACCAGGAGGCCGATTCCGCCCAGGAAGTCACGCCTATTCCGACCAGAGTCTTCACACCAGTCAAGGTACGTTGATTTTTTATGAAACCACAATTAAAATACAATAACGCTTATAACGCTGCATTAACGACTCCAAACGCTTTTTTTGCTTTCGCCATTTAAGAAACCGATACCAACGCCGCCCGTAAGTCATGCTTTTGTTATTTGTACGCTGTCATTTTTCCGATGAAATGTTTAATTATGTGCATTTTGTTTTCTACAGCCTAAATCTGTGCCTCACCCTGTACCAGCACCACATGCGGTAAGCACTTCATTTTTGCTGATTTTCTTTTAAGTATAAATTATTCTATATTAATCTTAATGTAAGGTATTGGTTGAAATGAAAAAGCCGGTTCACGACCTTCGGCTAAATACGCCGTTGCTCTACCTAATAAGGAAGGAAAATTTGAAAGGTGGACTGGGATGGGAAGTTGAGTCCGAGTGGGTGGAAGTCACGATTGCTGAGGCGGTAAAGCAGCGTCGTGGGTTCGAATCCCGCTCGTGACACTGGCTTTTTTCTTTTGACCAATAGCTCACATAAAGATTAACTCAAAGAAGTTATTTGGTCTATCGGACCACGAAATCTAATGGATTATTTCTATATGTGTATGAGTTGTTATACAAATCAGTCACTTTCTATTTCTCGTTTTATTTCGCGTTTTGCTTTACTTTTCTCAAATGGAATATTTACCTCTCGGTTTCATCGGTTCGCCCATGTCTTTGTTAACTTGATCCTTCCTCATTGTTTTCTGTCTTTCTCACTCTCTCTTTCTCTCTAACCAACACTTAGCATGGATGGATGCAATGGATACCAGGGACTGGAGGAGTTTCCACCTGAGCAATGCAGCTGTTTAGCTTATTGTACTATAACCTGGCTCCATATTTTTTATTTGGGGGGGGGGCTTGCAACACAAAGTGAACCTGAGCCCCCGTTGTTGCGGTGTTCTTCCATCTAAGAAACTCATTTTTGAAGAGGGTTGGGACCAGATTCAGGGTAGCTGAGATCCGGTCCCGCCTCTTCCATTGATGAGTGCCGTGTCAATTTATTTTAATTGAGGCCACCGGTCCCCTTAGGCGTCAGAAAAATTCTAGAGGCGACGGTGGGGATCGAACCTACGACCGCGGGAACGCTTACCATACTGCTAACTCCGTCAATATTATCCCTTCTTAACTATTTTTCTCCATCTTTTCGATAAATCTATCGAACTATCTCCCTCTGTGCGGCTAATTAAAAGCTCAGTCGATCCTTCTCTCATACATTTTTTTCTGGAAGCGTCATCCAGGTCATTTCAGCCCCCAACTAAGTCTATATTCTATTTACCTTTTCAGACAGTACATTCGTACAAATAAATACATCAATACAATGCATTCATTCTGTCAGAGTCACTGGATGTTCCTCCACCAACCTATACGCAAGCTAATCTAGATTGAGGTCGATGTAATACTTTTATAAATACTCCGCCTTCGACTGGGGACGATGATGTTATATCACCCTCACTCCTCGCTTTCACGCTAATAAATACACGCACTCAGACAAAAGATAGTCAGACAAGACTTAAGACATTATATACCATGAAAAAACCAATTTCCCACAAAGAAAAACGGAACAGGGGACTCGCTACCGTGTTCGAGAAGTCTTCATAAGTCCGGCGGCATGGCTACACGCTCCCTGTAAGGAGCCTAGTCATGACACGCCTCTCTTATGTGGGACACATCGAACAACCTTTCTCTGCATAAAGTGGGTCTGCGGCTTTGGCCAAACATACTATTCTCTCTCTCTTTCTCTCTAACCAACACTTACCAAACTGTTAACTCTGTCAATCTTTATCCCTATTTAACTACTTTCCCCCATCTTTTCTATCAAGCCATCAATTTCCCTCTGCCCGCTTGAATACAAGCTATCAATCGGTCGATCCTTCTCTCATACATTTTTTTTTTTTTTTGACTGGGAGGCCCAACCAGGTCATTTCAGCCTCCATCTAGGTCTATATTCTATTTACCCATTTATACAAATAAATACATCCATACAATGCATTCATTCCGTTTAGTCGGTGGAGTACTTTTAGAAATATTCCACCATCGACGGGCGACGATGATGTTATATCACCCTCACCCCTCGCTTTCACGCTAATAAATACACGCACTCAGACAAAACTTATTCAAACAACACATAAGGTATTGTATACGATAAAATTTCCCTAGAAAGCAGAACAGGGGACTCAAACTCGCTACCGTGTTCGAGAAGTCTTCATAAGTCCGGCGGCATGGCTACACGCTCCCTGTATGGAGCCAAGTCATGAAACGCCACTCTTATGTGGGACACTGTTTGGCCGTACATACTGTTGTAATCTCTCTCTCTCTTTCTCTCTCTCTCTCTCTCTCTCTCTCTCTCTCTCTCTCTCTCACACACACACACACACACACTTTTTCTCAGCATCTAAATTTTCAGTAGAACACTATTTTCTACATATTTCTCATTAAATTGATTTTATTACCTGCCTCTTTCTATTTATGAAAGGAAAAACCATTTTCATGTGTACATTAATGTCAACGCTTCTTAGAAAGGGCTCTCTCCAAAGCTTTTTTGCAAAGATATTTGTGTTTACAGGTAAAAATTAGGTTGTTGCCAGTGTAATTGTTTAAAATTTAACACCCCATTGTTATTAAAATATTTTCTAATATCAGTTTTTATTTTATTACAGTTGAACGCCACCGGCCAGACACACGAGGAGATCCAGCAGAGCAACACATTCAAAAGATTGATGCACATGGTCCAGACCGAAGGCGTTTATTAAAGGAAGAGACCATTAAAAATAAATAAACTAATAACGAATTTGGCAAAACGGAAAAAAAGGATAACAATCACTTTTGTGATATTGTCGCTTTTTAAATTAATTGAGTCCGTTTGAATTATTTATTCTACTTATAAATATTGTATTTAAGTTTTGATCTATTTAATGATTTTTTTTCTCTCTTGTCTCTTGTTTTACATTAATTTATTTACATAGTAGTCTTTTTATTTATTTATTGGAGAGTGTGAAGTCTAGTCAATCTAAGGGGAAATTAACTGTTTAACAACCGTTTCAGCCTGTTGAATTTTCTTTTTTTTTCGAATTAATATGCTTACCATCGCCATCGACATTTCGTAATGTACATAGAGGTTTTTTTTTTCTTTTAAGGGTTTCCGTCGATTATAAATTACAAATATGTTTTAGGATTGTTTACTTTTTCTCTCTCTCACCATGGCAATTTTCACGAGGAAAATCTTTAAAATAAACTTATTTATTTAAAATAAACATTTAATGTGTCTTATTTCATTAACACCAATCTATTTGAATTTTTTTTCTTTTTAAAATAGGTTTTTAAATACAACAAAAAACAGTTTTACAATGAGACTTAATTGATAAGAGACGAATTACAATATAAAAGGGATTGATTACACAAAACACTACCGATACGTTTAATAATTTAGGAGATTCATTTGGAACATTCACCGTTAATGTAAACCTTATGACTCAGGAATATTCCTAGGAATAAAATATAAACAGCAGAGAATAAATAATTTATAAAAAGAAAAGTTTTAAATTAGAGATTATCAGGGTTGCGGACAGTCGCTCTTCTCAGTGTCGAAGTCACCGTGTCGATAATACTGCTAGATTCGTTTCCCCTGTTTACCAGGCAGCAGCAGATCCATGAAAACGGAGGTAATTTGCTGAAAACAAAAAAGAACAAAAAATGGTAAAAAAGGTTTTTTTTTTTTTAATTTTTATTTTTATTTTACCCAAGTGCCCTGCATATATGAGTTGAAAATAAGCAGTAGATGACAGGGTTGGCTGCTGAATTCAGCGGGGCGAGGCTTTGGATGAAAGTAGCCACTGCGATGTTGGTCTGCGTTCTTGGTACGTAGCCGAAAACTTGAAGGAGATCGAAGACGATATAAGGACTCCAACAAAGGATGAAAACTATAAATAACGCTTGGTGATTAGTGACCGTTGGTCGATGGTTATTCGGAAATCGTGATATGCAGTCTGGTGTGACGTAGGTTTCAGAAAAAACGTTTTCTTTATCGTGCCAACGTTTCGATCTTTATTGAGATCATCTTCAGAGCCGGGGATTTACACATATTGTTAAATTTTCACAAAATGTAGGATGTGGAAAAAAGTGAATTTACACAATCCAAAAAATATTTTGTGTATTCAATCAAAATATCGTGTTGTACCTCACTGGCCCTCTCAACACGGCACGCAAAACAGGCACAATTACGCAGAAAACCAACGCTCTGAGTGTGTAGAAATACTTTTTCCCACATCCTACATTTTGTGAAATTTTAACAATGTGTGTAAATCCCAGGCACTGAAGATGATCTCTATAAAGATCGAAACGTTGGCCCATTTTCTTGCGTGTCGTGTTGAGAGTGCCAGTGAGGTACAAGGCGACACGCAAGAATGGCACAATTACGCAGAAAACCAACACTTTGCGTAAGTAGAAATACTTTAAACATAAAAAAAATATTTTCTGCAATGTATAAATTGACTTTTTTCCACATCCTACATGTATTTGCTAAATTTAAACAATGTTTGTAAATCCTCGGTTCTGAAGATGATCACAGTAAAGATCGAAACGTTGGCACGATAGAGAAAATGTTTTTCTGAGACCTACATCACACCAGACGGCATCTTACCATTTCCGAATAATCAACTACAAAAAGTAACGATATTATTATTGTTTAAATAAGAAGAAAAACCCACCGAAGACTATTACAAATGTCATTTTGACCGTTTTGATCTTTGCCCTTGGAATGATACCTCTAGAACTCGCTCTCCTGATGTCGTTCTCGTCGTGCTTGTCCCCGTCTGGAAATTTGAAATAAAATATAATTTTCTTAAAATATACGAAGGCAGTGAAGTCGGTACTTTTGAGAGGGGTTGTCTGTTGGCTGTCGCGGGTGATGTGGACGCTTTTGGTCCATATCGTGTACACGATCACTGTGTAGCATCCTGTGATGACCACGGCGGGAATGAGGAAGAGTGTCAAGGCGACGAGGCTCATGTAGAGCTGCCACTTGAACGAAGATCCCAGCTCGATCCAGCACTGAGCGCTTCCTGAGGATTGTAAAGAAATATATTTTTCGTTTAGATTTTTTGTATATTTTTTTTACCTTGGATGAGCCTCTCTTCGTAAAGGAAGAGGATAGGCGACGAGAAGACGGCGCTGAGAGACCAAGCGAAACCGACCAGCAGCCGAGCGCGTCTCCCTGAAAAATCAAATCTGGGAAAACGTAAAGGTAATATTACTTCCTTTATAATTCGGCTACTCGCTTAAAGCCTGTTGCTTCTGGAAAACGAGCACTCGAGCGGATAAAACAAACGACTTACAGCTGCCTGAAAAATTCATCGGCCTCGTTATAGCGTCCAGCCTGTCCAGACTCAAAGCCACCAGCACGTAGGTCGAGGAGTATGTAACGACCGCCTGTAAAAACCAACCCTGCGTGGTATCGCTTTTGTTAAAGGTAAAAAAACCGTTACCTGCATGAATCTGACCAGTTTGCAGACTGTGTTTCCGGCTTTCCAGGCCACTGTTATCCTCCAGATGATGTCCGTCAGAACGCTTATCAAGCCGACTGACAAGTCTGGAACGGATTGGAGCTCTGAGGTTTTCAGGATATATCGTCTTTAGTTTATCTTACCAGCGAGTGCAAGGTGCATTATGAAAAAATTCATCCTCGACTTGCTCGTCTTGCTGAAGAGGAGGGCGAGGAGGACCGCCGAATTGCCGAGGACGATAGCCGCGAACAGAAGCCATAACACCGTGAACTGTTCAGTCTGCAAAACAATTTCAAATTATTAAATTATGTCTTATATGGATGAACTTGAGACGTCCACCCTCGTCAAAGTCTAACTTGTAAATTGCATACCCCTCGTTCCGTTATAACAATTTAATTAGGTACATTAAGCGTTTCAACTTGGTCCAGTCGACCAAACTTAAAGCATTATCTGCTATGAGAATTAGTTTGGCGGCCGACCATGCATTACAATCAATGAAAGCCATTAAATCGCAATATCCCTTAATATAATAATAATATTGAACGGTTCTTCGTATTGAATATTTATGCCGTCTTTGCAATAGCAATAGACAATACATTTGAATTATTATTTATGCATTTAACTACTGCTATAATTAATTTTTTTACTCTCCAGTAAGAAAGTCGTCACTTGGACGGATACTCAGCAGAGTCATAGGGACTATGGCGAGAATAGGGATAAAAAATTTTCTTTACTTTAAAGCCCAACAACTAAATTTATTTTATAATCTTTTACTCGTTTTACTACTAATTTCTTTTAATGTTTCTCCATTTTTACGAGGGTTCGCAACATTGCTTCCCGTATACTCGCTCGTACAATGAGGATCTTTAGCGTCCGTACCTGGATCATGGTCTTATCGGACGTTTTGATTCTCAAGATTAGAGCTGATGCACCTCCGCATACAACCGAAGTGTGTAACTACAGCAGCATTGGAGGCGGTTCAGCTCCGAAGGGCCAAGACAACCTCGCTCCTCGCTTGACCATTCCGTAGTCGGGTCTGCATTAAGCATCAGCCGCCGTCAAAGGGCTACCTAAGCCGAAATACATCAGCCTGGTCTCCCGCGCACTCCCTAGATAGAAAAGGCCACTCTACCTTCCATAGGTAGGGCTTCCCCAGAGTAGAAAGTACCAGATCCGCTCCGTCCGCAGTTTTTAGTGTAATTGCTAACCACCCCAGAGGAGACTGCCTACGGTAAAAGCCTTCAATCGAGCTCGGCCTATGTTCAAACAATACTCGAGTAGGAGTAACCGATTCACTACCCATTGCCAACCGCCACTACTCACGCATTCGAGGAACTTTTCAGTATAATCATAGCGTCCTCAACACTTATACGCTGCCGTCCAATCCGCCGTATAACGATGGTCATGCGCAAGTTTCGTGCGAAGGTTACAGATAGAACACAGCTTTTTCTCTAAGTACCCGCCGTGAGTCTCGCCACGGCCAACTACGAATCCATTCCATTGCAGCAGGGACTGAATCTTGGAACATTTCTGTTACCCCGTAGTACACATGGTTATACATCCTCCTCCATCTAGGCAGACAGGATCTGCTACCTTAACCCCGTGGTACCTTGGCTCAAGGCCGACAAGAGTATACATTGTGCTTTCGAGAGGTTGCCACGCACCATTATTTTGCGCCGGGACACCGCCCCCCTTGTAAACCAATGGTTGGGAGGGGTCACACGGAAGATTGAAGGAACCTGGAGTGAGAAGGGACGTGGATGAGGACACGAGGTACTCCTTTCTTGGGCCCCGAGTCTTAACCTCATTGTACCACACGTCGTCGTAGTTCCACATTAAGTGGGCCACGATTCGCTGGGTGGATAGGATTCGCAACAGCGCAGAGGTCATTATATAAACTCTCAATTCAGGGTGCCCGTATTTTTGAAAAAAAAAAAGCCCATTTGTAACTATGTCTATCCAGCGGCCTTGCATTCGAACCCGGGACCTTTACTTTGCAGTGATGAGCACCGTGTCAGCGCCTAAACCGTTGCGGCTACCTAGGCTCCTTTCTTCTGTACCCTATTGATAGCTTCTCTGTAACCCAGTGCCCAATTGTGTATAAAACAACACAAATAATCAACACAAATATACAGACACATGATTAGTAATCACGATGCCACAGAGTACTCGATATTCCTCAATGTAATTTGGACTAAACCCGGCCTTCACTCTAGTGAATACTTTCGTTCAATAAATAATACATATCACATACATGAAGGTACTAAGATTCTGTACAGAATTAAAAATATTTATGGCCCTGAGAGGTTTGAACAGCGATGTGTGCCTTGCCGTGTCCCAAGTGCGCGCATAGATCATTCGGGATGTCTTATTTCTTTCTTGGCTGACTTACAAGGAAACGGATTCTACACTTCAAAGAACCGGACAAGTATCCGTCACTTCTTTTGAATAATCGCTGATTTGGCATGCGAAAAAGTTGAAATTTTCCGTTTTTTAATACTTTTTATTTATACTTAATCAAAACAACTATGTGAATATATAGTTTTAAAGTTTTTTAAATGAAAATTGCAGTAAAAATAAAGTAAAGGCCATCAATCTGAAAAAAAAAGTTGTTCTGGGTGTTACAGATACCTATTTATAGGCATATGCATCCTTCCAGGAGGTACGCGCGCAGGAGTAGAGAGTTTCCAATAATTAAATTAACCCCCATCCCTCCTGAAAAGTCGTCCTGGAGATAAACAGAGTGCGTCGTCATGATTTAGGACCACTGCGATTGCATTACCCCCTCGGTGATGGATGCTCGTGCAGATATCACGCCACCCTTTCGATTTTAATTATCAACACCCGTCAATTGATCCTTTGACCTTGACAATTTTTTTTTTTTACAAATTCCACTACGCCTGTTGAACCGAGAATTCGAGAAAGTCTTCGATTATAAAATCACGTATAAAGATGGATCATTTGGTATATATTGTTTTTCTAATTGATATATTTTTTATTATTTATTCATTACATAGCTCTGTACAAAATGTATCATAAGAATTATTTTAAAAAATAGTTATAACATTAATTATTAATAATTTTTTAAAATTATACTTTTAATCTAAGCTCTTAGTTGAGATGAAAAAGCTGTGTCTGAGCGGGATTCGAACCCACGACCTTTGGCTATCAAAGTCACGTCAAGTGTTTACCCGGGCCGTACTCAGCCAAAGGTCGTGGCACTATCTTTTTCATCTCAACTAAGACTTAAGATTTAAAAAAAACTATAATTGGTCAATTATGACTACTAAATACATATATGGATTAACAAAATAATACATAATATTAGTAATAACAAATAATAATATCAATAATAAATCTATACTAGATACTAGTAATACTAATTACAATACGAATAACCGATGCAATAGGTGAAGAGAATATGAAAATTAGAAAAAAAAATATTTTCGAGACTGTCGATTAAAAAAGAAAGTAACAGCAAATATAAAAGTAATAATAAAAAATAAATGAACACAAGACTCCCCCCCCCCCACAAGTTAGCCTTCTAGTATGAATTGTTTAATGCTGAACTTATACAAATTATTAGCTTTTTTCAATGTTTTTGGGCATAATAAACCAATGAAACACTTTCTAGATAGGAAAGACTTTTTTTCCTAATACAGGAGAAATTAAGGGGAAATGATTTTAATTCCTTTCGATTAAAAATTAATCGTGACATTGGAGGATCGACGATGTCTTTTATTCTTTAAATACACCGGCCATAAAAAAACCGACCACTTGGTTTTTTGACGAACAAATGGCCAACTTTCAAAATGCTTATTTTCGTTTATTTAGTTTTTAGTTAATTTTTGTACTAAAAAAACTCCAAATGAGCTGTGGAGCTAGGAAACGGCCTTTCTGCGCCATATGAAATTTTAATAACCTTTCAATTTGTCACTTTCCACTTTACCGGACTTCTCAACCGTTTTCGAGTTATTTGGGCTTTTTGAGTAAAAACGTTTTACGTGCTCTGTCTCTCTCTCTGTCTCTCTCTCTCTCGATTTTAGATATCGATACATACATAAACCTATCTTGCTATACATTATTCGAAGCCAAACTGCCACAAAACGTGTGAAATTGAAAGAAAAGTTTAATTTTCCTTTGACGAGTTAAACAAAGTTATCAACAGCAGAAGCATTCCGCATGTAAAAAAGTCAAAGTAAGAAAAGTAAGAATTGACGCTTCTCCGTTCGATCTTTTAAAAAAAAGTGCTCGGAACAAAAGTTGTAGGGCGTATAATCTGTATATAAACAGATGGATAAGAGAGAGAGAGAGAGAGAGAGAGAGAGAGAGAGAGAGAGAGAGAGAGAGAGAG
>JASJUQ010002134.1:0-23883 GCA_039619505.1 Cimex hemipterus | reverse complement strand
AGAGAGAGAGAGAGAGAGAGAGAGAGAGAGAGAGAGAGAGAGAGAAAGAAAGAAAGATAGCATATGGGGAAGAGCTAAAAGTTGAAAAATAAATTAGAAGACTGGCTGAATGAGAAAAATTAAGGAGAGATATAACAAGACAAAAAAGAGATACAATATGAGCATGATATGAAAGTGACCTAGAGAAAAACACAAAAAGTGTGAAAGCGAAATTTAAAGTTAGTGGGGAGGGAGGGAGGGAGGGGGGAGAGAATGAGAGTTAATAGTACGCCAAGTTATTAATGATTTCGATTTACAATATTAATAAGAAGTTGCGCTTATATAAAAGTGATGACTGATTTTTCACTGATCATTCTTGTTATTGTTGTTTGTTTGTTTAACGCAGCAAAAATTAAGAACCAGAACAAACCATAAAAATATAATAAATTATATTTTATGGGCTAAACTTGGATGCTTTTATGTCATTTGGAATTGGAAGTTTTCGGCATTTTCAGTTTCACAGTAATCTCTAGGAGACAGGGCAAACATGAAAGAACACAATAAAAATTGATAGTTAGAAATATAAGATGTAATATAGGATGAATTTAAAAATTAAAAAAATAACATTTTCTGTACGTAATCGATCAACATATTTATAACAAACACAGAGGGTTTAAAAAAAAATCAAACTTTCCAAGAGTAGGTAATGGATTGCCCAGAAAAAAATTGAATTGCAAAAATATAAATTCCTATTTTGTTTTATTTATATTTCATTCAGTGATTGGATTGAGCGTGGATCTACGAGAGGAAAAGTGGTATAAATACATATCAATGTAAACAGCTCGATTCCACTGGCGAAAGTCCTTTCCTCCCCGGGGCGAAGTTGCGGAAGGGATAAAATCCCAGTTTCGGCCCTGTTTTCCGCTAAAACCCTGGGAAAACGACGAGACGAGGCGATAAAACACGAGAATTTATTCTCAGGGAGATGAAGACGAGCACTTAATTTCAAAGGAGGAGTTTTCGAGTTTTCAATCGTAAATTTCCCTCAACTCCGAATCGCAAGTCGGGACTATCTCTAAAAGCGTCATTTAACTCGAATAGCATGTAAATAATCAACAACAGTAGCGACAGCAACAACTACAAAAACAACGACTATAACAATTAATATCGGCTGCTTCTAGTACTGCAACAACCATGCTATCCAAAGAGACTAATTATTTAGTACTGTACTTGCTAAAATTATCATTTCTGCCGAGGAGAGAGGTTTTTCTGAAAAAAATTAAAATAACTAGCCTCCTCATCCGCAGACCACTGGTTCAAAAGTAGGCTTGATAATCTGCCGGACGATCTCAATATGAGGTCTATTCTCTTTACCTCCCCTTTTTCCCTTTATTAAGAATCGCATGGATTAAAAAGCGACACATAAAATAAACTATTCCCTAATTCATAATTTGAGAACAAACTAAAATTTGAATTTTGATTAAAAAGAGTATGCACTTGCAAGTGGCGAAAAACTAATCATTCAGTTTTCTTTGAAAGAAAAATCATAATTCGAACTATTTTTAATTTAATGCAAAACAAAGATTAAAAATAATTAGAATTTAATCTTACTAAACTAAAGGAAATTAGTGAAATTTTTTGCAGAAACAAAATCTCTTGGACAAACGCCTTATCGACGTAAGAAAGATGGATGATAAACAAATAAAATTCACAAATTAAATGGCGAACGTGATGCAATGTAAGCTAATTAATAAAAGTAACGTAAGCCATGGAGATAGGATGGTGAAGAACGAAAGTTTTCGGCTATAGTCCAAGATGACAAATAGGATGATGAAAAATGGAGATAGGACAGGGAAGAATGATGTCGGCGTCGATCCAATACAATGACGAAAAAGGAGGTAGGATGTTGAAGAATGAACCGATGAAGAAAACATGATTTATACAAACCATAGCATTTTTCTATTCGTACAAAACTAATTAAAGGCACTTGCAACATATTGTACATTAAATTCGACGACTTCGGACCTCCAGAATGAAGTTGTTGACGACGGTCCAAGATGACGATACGATGAAAAATGAGATAGGACGGTGAAGAATGAAGATGCGGGGACGGACCGAGATGACAATACGATGACTTAAAAGAAGATACAGACGGTGAAGAACGAATTTTCGGCGACGGTCCAACATGACAATACGATAAGGAAAAATTAAAACAGAACGGTGAAGAATAAAGATGCGGTGTGGTCCGAGATGACAATACGATGCCTTAAAAGGAGGTAGAGATGGTGAAGAATGATGTTGTCGGCAACGGTCTGGAGATAGGATGGTGAATAATGAAGTTGTCGGCGACGGTCCAGGATGACAATACGATAACAAAAAATTAAAACAGAATGGTGAAATGAAGATGCGATGACGGACCGAGGTGATAATACGGTGGCTTAAAAGAAGGTAGAGACGGTGAAGAATGAATTTTCGGCGACGGTCCAAGATGACAATACGATAACGGAAAATTAAAACAGAATGGTGAAGAATGAAGATGCGGTGTGGTCCGAGATGACAATACGATGACCTAAAAGAAGGTAGGGACGGTGAAGAATGAAGATGTCGACGACGGACGGAGATGAAAATAGGATGAAAAAGGGTGAAGAATGAAGTTGTCCCAACGATCACGAATGACAATACGAAGACTAAAATTGGAAATAGGATAGTGAAGAATGAAGATGTCGGCAACGGACCGAGAAGACAATACGATGACTTAAAAGAAGGTAGAGATGGCGTAGAATGAAGATGTCGACGACGGACGGAGATGAAAAAGGAGGTAAAAGGGTGAAGAATGAAGTCGGCAACGATCACGAATGACAATACGAAGACTTTTTTTTTTGCTTTTTTACGAGGGTTCGCAACAGCAGAGGTTATATAAACCCTCAGGGTGCCGGTGTTTTTGAAAAAAAGCCCATTTATAAGTATGTCGGGTTCGAATGCAGGGCCGCTGGATTCGAACCCGGGACCTTGACCTTACAGTGATGAGCGCCGTGTCAAAGACGAAACCTCGCGGCCACCGAAGCCCCAATACGAAGACTAAAATTGGAGATAGGATAGTGAAGAATGAAGACGTCGGCAACGGACCGAGAAGACAATACGAAGACTGATAATTGGATATAGGATGGTGGAGAATGAAGTTGTCGCCGAATGTCCAGAATGGCTAGGATGACAAATATCATGGTGAAAAATGAACTTGTCGGCAACGTACCAGAATGAAAATACGATGACGAAAAATGAAAATAGGAAAATATAGAATTAAGATGTCGGCGACGGTCGGAGATGACAACACGATAACAAAAAAATTAAATAGGTTGGCGACGGTTCCAATCCCGTTTTTGCACGCTTACTTGGCTCGGAATTTGAAACTGCGCTATCACATCGTTCAGTCCGTTACGCAATGTTATAATTACAACGATAAACCCAAGCTCAAGGTGTTTTTGAGTGTTTGAGGGTGCTGGGAAAAAAAATTCGCACCTTTGTTCTTTCAAACTGTGGTTCTGCTGAGGAGGAATGGGATGAATAAGTCAGCAGTGTACATAGTAATCGACGTCAGACCAAACCATGGTACTTTGTGGCTCATTCGGGTCAAATATCTGAGTATTCTTTGCCGCATCTCATTCTGTACCAGCCGCCAATTAATGAAATAATGATAAATTGCTAAGTGAACAAGAAGAGGTTATGTTTATAGACGAAGCTTGGGTCACATCCAGGAACCCAGCTAAGCAGTATTATTTCTTCTCTAGAGTGGAGGAAATTGTTTGTTCAAAAACTCTGAATAAAAGAACGATTCAGATGGTAGCGGAATTGGTGAGTTAAAATTGTAATTTTGAAAGGAGAATGTCAACTAATCAAATCTAGCATGTTGTTTAATTTATTCCTATTTTTTTTTACAAATACCGTTTCGCAAGAAAATTGTTATAAATTATTTAAGCGTGTCGTGAGAGCTCGATAGTTCGATTTGAGCTCATGAAACTGTAATTATCCAGTTGGTTCGCGTGATTTAGCTAATTAGGTATCGTCTTGAGATAACGGGATCGGCCTGTCCCATCGGAATAGATTGACAAGAGAATTTGGTACAATTTCTTATTGGAAATAACAAAAACATCCGATTTCTTTCATTTTTACATAATTCAACAGGCAAAACGGCATTGGGGTTCACGTGGCATTTCGAAAACCCGGACGAGATTAATTGCAACGAACTGCTTAAACTAAAAGGTTTTGTATCTCACGGCCATCTTGTCATTAATTAACTCAAAGATTTAGACTTTGGCGAAATAAAAAAAAAGCTCCTTTGCTAGTCTATAGTCGGAAATCTCAACTGAAATATTTATATTTTGTATGAAATCAATCATTTATTACGTTTTATGCAAAAGACATATTCAGCCAAACGTAGGTTAAAAGTGAAACTAATGGCAATTTAATGGAAATCGATCACACCTGGTGCGCTCGGTTTTGTGGTGTTTCTTTGCCTTGTTCATCATTGAAATTCCACGGCTGGAATCGTTTTGATGAGAAGTGGAAAAATGAACACACACCGGCCAAACAATACGCCGAATTTAATTTAAAAACTGAAACAAAAACGAAAAGCACAACGCAAACGGAAATACAACTAGGGGTAAAATTAACGAACGCGTAAATTACACAAAACGGGCGTTTTCAGACGTTAATTCCTATTCTGTTGGAAAAATACAAAATAAACAGGTCGTAACTTTTCAACAGGTTGAAATAGGACGCCGGTTCTGCCGGCATTCTACTACATTCGAGGCGTAGCAACACCCAATAAATTTTTGACAACCGCGTTCCTGCGGCCGAAGGAATGCTTTTTTACACGGTTTGAAAATAACACTTCAGCCTGGGCTGAGAAAACTCTGATCTGAACGTAATAAAGCGAATATCAAGTACCGACCAAACGGAACGAGTGTACTGTACGCAGAGTTGTTGTACAATTATAGTTAAGCACTTTCTTCAAGTTTTTGAGTAAATATGTGAATGTTTTATGTCAGGAATATCAGTGAAAGAAAGGGCGGGACAACGCAGTTATTTAAAAATCTAAAGTTATTCAAAAGTAATTGAAAGTACAAGTACTTTTATACGTACTTACAATTTGACTTCCAGCGAGAACAAGTACAAGTACTCAGGTAGTACAGGTACTTGAATGTTCCAGAGTACAATTACTTGTACATAAACCTGTACTTGCACTTTAGTTCACAATTAGTTGTAGTTGAAACTATTGTCATTGTAAGTTATTAATATCGCAATATTATTTACCACCATAGGAATGACACTTATAATATTTTTTCTCAACCAATGTTTTTAAACAAATTTTTTTCTCACTCACAATCAATCCTTTCCTATTCAAATCGCCTTTACCGAATGGGTTTACTCCAATCAATTTGAATATGATCGGAGTTAATTCTTACAGAAAAAATATATATTTCGAACTTTCAAATAAAAGAGGTAAAGAAAACCAGGTAATTTCGGAATAGGCAGCGGGATAAAAAATATATACACAATGCCAAGGAGATTCATATTTATACATGTTCATTAAAAAAAGAAAAAAATTAAAACTAATATATTAATGAGGAAAAATAAAAATTACTTCAAATCATGTTAAAAAAAAATTAACCTAACAAGTTTTAGTTTACCTGAGAAACAAAAAATAATTTTAAAATCTCCTATGAGCAAGTTACGAGAAAAATATTAACACAAAATTTAAAAAAATTTCAAATAATATTATTACTTTTCAAAATTACTCTCGCCTCAAAGTTTTTGTCCGTTAACCGATTTGCTTTGGAAATAACCTACATAAATTTCGGAAACGTAATATAAAATAGCTTTAAATAATAAACTCTAGCAATATTCGAAAAATACGGGTAAAGCTAAAAAAAAAAAAAAAAAAAAAAAAAAAAAAAAAAAAAAAAAAAAAAAAGTACTGACCACAAGTACAAGTCCTGAAGTGCATGTAACTGCACCCTGCGTAAACAAGTACAAGTAAGACTTGCAATTTCAATTATAAGTGCTTGAACTTATTCACTCTATTTCAATTCCGAGTACAGTATTTACAATTGTGCTTGCAACTATTTTTTCAAGTATTGTACTCGTACTTTGTACTTTGTGCTTGTAAGTACTGATTTTCCATCTCTGACTGTATGGATGTATTTAAGTGTATGAATGGGTATACAATACAGAATATATAGATTTAGTTAGGGGCCGAAATGACCTAGATGTCGGAAGCCCCCAAAAAAAAAAAAATAAAAAATAAAAATAAATAAAGCTAATTAGGATAAATAATTAAATATAGGAACGAAAACAAATAGTACCTAGATGTAACCTAAATCCTTAAATAATTCTACATTTTATTTTTTTAAAGGAAAAAAAAACTTTTGTGGAACATTTACCTTGGCAGGAAAAGAGTTCTCGACCATGGTTAAGATACACTGAGAGGCAAAAAAAGTGGCCACCATCATCTGTTTTAATAAATAATTGCAATAGTTATCATTTTTTACTTTTTGTTGTTTGCTGCATATTTTTTAAAGAAAAACGTAAGACACAAGTTTACTATTGAGCGCATCTTATTGGAAATTTTACCTCGTTTCCAATGGTATCGTCAGATTTGTCCAAAACCTCTTAGTTTCGGAGTTATCATTGTTTGTTTGGGCCAAGCAAGGTTGCGAAATTTAAAAAAAATCTGAAAAAATGAAATAACTGCGAAACTGCTGAGATTCGGACCATAGTTAATTACGACTTTTTGGTTCCCTTTTGAATGTAGAATCTACTGGCAAAGTTCGTATAGTTTGCACAATTAATCAGAAATCGTGGGGTGCGGTCTGGAGTGACGTAAGTTTTAGAAAAAAGTTTTCTTTGTCGTGCCAACGTTTCGATCTTTACTGAGATCGTCTTCAGAGCCCAAAGCGTTTGTCTGCTGTGTAATCCCAAGGCACTCTCAACACGACACCAAGAACGGCACAATTACAAGTTTTTTCTGAAAGCCTACATCACACCAGACCGCATCTCACGATTTCTGAATAATTATCGATTAACGGTCACTAACCACCACACACTTAATCAATATTAAAAACTGAATCAGATTCGAGTCTAAATCAGTAAATCGTAATTACTGTAAAGAAATATAATTGGGCCGGGATGAAAAAGCCAAGGCTTCCCAAATTGCACACGATAAACCGAATTAATTATTATTACTTATTTATTGCTCTATTTATTAATTTATCGGTTAAGAGCCAATTTTTAGTGAAAAAAGTATTTACACCATAGATTTTAACTCTGGAATATGAACGTATTTAATCGAAATCGTACCAGCTTAATAATGATTTAATAATGAAAAATGACTCAAAAATTGTTTTATTTTAAATTGTAAATATTAATGCACTGTTTTCGTGGTCCGTTCGACCAATTAATATAACACAATTAATTGGTCGAACGGACCACGAAAACAGTGAATTAATGATGTAAAATGAAGTATACTTCACTAAAGCTCTCCGTCGCCATTTCAATTGTCGTCGAGAATCCAAACAGATTACACGATATTTGACATATGGCAAAAGGAGGCAAAACTCGTAAGGTGGAGGTTGAGATGGGGAGTTGATGTCCGAGAGGATCGAGATCACGATAGCTCAGGTGGTAGAGCAGCGGCGTATCTAGCCGAAGGTCGTGGGTTCGAATCCCTCTCGTGCCATCAACTTTTTTTCATCTCAACTAAAAACCGTAATTAATTGTATTATAAATATTATGTAATGGCATCCAATTAGAAGGTATTACATATGCACAATGCTTGGGAGAAAAGCAAAATGTATGAGTTTTGGACCAAATATACGTTTAAAGAAAGAGGAACGCGGGCCAACACCACAGGCTGAGAAACTGATAGATTTTTTTAATGGTAAATAAAAGAAATATATATGTGTTATGTTCGACACTGAAAACGGACAGGATTCCATGGTATGGTATGGTGGAAAGGATGCTAGGAAGGGGGTTGTATTTCCCAGGCCTTCTGACTTATTTTACCTTCCTAGTTCCTTAGTTCAGTCACTAGACTCAATCCTTCTTCTTAGAAGTATCAGGTCATTGACTGCAGTTGCAGTCTTTTTCGTATGTTAGGTTAAACCTCCATTGAGCTGTTGCTTCGCATTCGAAGATCATATGAGTAGCTGTTTCCTCCTCCTCATTACATAATATGCTGATAGGATCATCGCTGAACATACCCATGTTGTGTAGATGTTTTCTCAGATACCAGTGACCGGTTTGTAGTCCTACCACTCCTCTGAGTTTTGCCCTCTCCAATTGCAGCAGCGTTTTTGCGAATCTTAGTGAGGGTTGTTTCATCATAAGTTTACTATGTCCTCTCTTTTTGTTTTGCTTGGATGGAGGATTCTATGTTTATTTTTGTTATCCCAAGGATAGGTTCGGGGCCTATGTATGGTCTTGCAGATCCTCCTCTGCCCAGTTTATCTGCTTGTTCGTTACCCAGAATTCCTCTGTGCCCTGGCACCCAAGATATCATCAGGCTGTTGTTTTTTTCCCAGGTTTTGGAGATTTTGGTTTCATTCGCTGACTAGTTTTGATGTAATTCTTTTACAGGATTTTTTTTGGCAGTGTAACCTCTTCTAAGATTTTCCAGAGTTCAAGCATTGAAGGCTTGTATTTCTGCTTGAGTCATATTTTGGGTTTGTACAGAAAATGCCTGATCCGGTTCCTTTGTTTGCTTTGGGGCCATCTGTGTACCATATCATTGTATCTGATGCTCTCCTGTGTTCTTCCTCTCTGTTGACACTTTATAGGAAGTTGTGAAGATTGTTTCCTGGACCATGCAGTCAGTCCCCATTTCTAATAATGGGAGTCTGATTTTATTGATTATGGTTGTATGCCCGAGTTGTTTGGTTCCTTTCCAATTTAATTGTTTTTGGAGCCTAAACGATCTTTCCCCAGCCTCTCCTTGTATGAATATTTCTAGTGGAGGTAGGTTTAGCAAGGTATCTAATGCGTTTGTAGGGGTTGTTCCCATCGCCCCTGTGAGTCTATGTATGCTGCCTAACGTTTGGGCAGATACTGTTTGTTAAGCTTTGTTCCACTAGATTAGTGATCCGTAGGTTATTCTGGGTCTTATTACTGACGTCTATAGCCAATAGGCCATTTTCGGTTTTACACCTAGGCCCCATTCTTGTGGTCATTAGCGATATTTTACTTTTTGCTGCTGTATGTTGCAGGTTATTCCAGGTTAATTTCTTGTCAAACTGACCTCATTTTTTAAAAGCAACATTTCGTTCTAGAAGCGTAATTTCCATTTAAAAAACATTTAAATTTAGTCAAACCTCGTCACGAAGATCAAATACGGCGCTGATTGAATAATAACGCTACAAATATAACATTATTAACAATATCTTTGAAAAAATAATTATTCAAAAATTTCACTTTCACATCTGTGAAGCTATAGCGCGAGGATTGATATAGGATTGATTAATTAATATTCAAAGTAATGTAACAGTTTAACTTCTTTTTTTAAATATAATAATAATATGAGATATTCAAAAACAAATCAGGTCACAAGTGTTCATACTTAAACATCAACCATGACAGGGAAAAATTGCAGTTCTGGCCAAGTTTCACCTTTAACCGATAATTTAAGTCTGATTTATCAACGTCTGACAGCCCTTGGTATCAACAGACATATACAGAAATTTGTTTTGGCCTACAGGACGAAAAAAGTTATTAAATTTATAAATTTCATTGAATAATTTAAAGAGCTGGTACTTAATAAATCGATATTGACCGTCCTGCACGAGGGAATTTATAGGACGTACAAAACATCAATTAAGCCTCTCTCATCTTTAATAATTAATATATGCTAATTGGCCCGCATAGTAACGTACTATATTAAGAGATATTTCATTGGGTAATTTTAATCCTTTGATTTATTTCGAAAAATTAAAGTCAAATTGGTATCTGTATTTCATTTAGGAAAGAAATAAACTGTTATTATTTTTTTATTGGCTGATTATTTATATTGTATATGCCTTTTCGTTCTGGATGAAATATTGAACCGCTCATATTGAATGTGTTAAAGTGATTTTTTTTAAAGAACTTAATATAGCGTCATTTGAAAAATCCATGTTACGAACGCCATTAATCACTGTTACAGGACGCATAAATAGGATTTATAGCGTAATTTATCAAAGCTTTTAACCGGGATTAATTAAAAGGTATAACATGAAGTCAATTAACTCACGGGGCCGAAATTGCACGATCACTATGTAAATAGTGGCTGGATTTTTATCTCGAAACCATTTCAGAACCGGCCGAGCAATGAGGGTTTGGTATAAACTGTTTACGAAGGTTATTTGAAATTTGAAATAATAGTGAAGTGAGGCGCTTTTGAGTATTTTGTTTAAAGCAAACTGGCGAAGGGTTTTCGATATATGAGATCCGACCATGACCGAATTTCACTCTTTTCACTTCCAATTGCCACGCGAGCTAAGGAAAGTCTTAAGGCACGACCGAGGGGGGTTGAGTTAACACCGGGATCAAGCCTAACCCGAAGGATTGCCACGGATTCGATTCAATTTAAGAGAAAATCCGGGACGATTATACCTTAGATTGTGCTGCCGGATATCTTAAGTTGAGGGTCGAAGATGTGTAGAAATTCTCAACAACATTTCTTTAAATGTCCTGTGTTGTGCTGAAAAGCGCAACCTTATACAAAAAATAGAAAATTTTTGAATTGTCTACAGAAGGAATATTTAATTGCTCTGCAATGTCAGGGCACTTTTGTAGTCATAATAATTATTACAGGGGCGTCGGTGGCTGCAAAGGTTTGGGCGTGGACACGGCGCTCAATACTGTAAACTAAAGGTCCAGGGTTCGAATCCAGCCGCCCTGCACATTTATAATTTTTTTTTTTTTAAACAGGCATTTATATGACCTGTACTGTTGCGAACCCTCGTAAAAAAAGTACATTTCAGATTTTACTCTTCTCTTTTTCTCTATTTTGTTTTTATTGCCCAATAAGCCAATGAAATGTAACCAACTTTATTTTAAAAGCACGTTCAATTTGATCAAATATGAACCGGATTAAACTAATACATTTAATTTTATTTAATTTAATTACTTTCTGTACTAATTATATTATATAATGAATTATAATATGATTTTATCGTTTACATAAACGTAACTTCCTATCAGTCGATATTAATAAATTAATTACACTTCTTGGTCCGATTGACCCTGTAGCATCTTTCAATTAATTAATCTTTATGTAAGGCATTGATTGAGATAAAAAAGTCAGAGTCACGTGCGGGATTCGAACCCCCGACCTTCGGTTAATTACGCGACTGCTTTCAAATTCCCCCTTCTTTTTAATTTCAATCAAAACTTTCATAAAGATTTATTAACTGGAAGATATTATTTCGTCAATCGTTTCATTACGTAGACCTACGGGGACGACGGGTGGTACAGTGTGGTTTGAGGCCCGAGACCCCGCAACGGCCCACCTCGGGTTCTCATCCACGGCCCTTCTGTCTCAATCCGAGCTCCTTCATTCTATCCTGTGACCCCTCCCAACCCTTGGTGGTCCAGGCACAAAATAATGGTGTAGCCCAGAGGGTTGTGCTTTAGACCCCAGGGTCGGCACGGGCGGCGGGTGCCTCAGCAGAGTCACGCGAGGGCCAGTGCACTAGATCCTGTCTGCATAGATGGGGAAGGGCGAATGGCCATCTATACCACGGGGTGACTAAATTGTTTCCAAATTCAGCCCTAGTCAAACTGGGAATGGATTCGTGGTGATCTGTAGTGACGCCCCTTGCGGGAACTTAGATAGAGGCTGTCTTCTACTTGTGACTTCTTGAAGCTTTACTACCCCGGCCTCAGAGGAGACGTTGCGACCGGACGACAGCGTGTAGGCGTTGAGGACGTGATGATTACGCTGAATAGTCCCTCGAATGAGTGAGTAAGCGAAAGGGGGCGGGTAGTGAATCGGCTTCTCTGACTGGAGCATGCTTTGCATTGATGTGCGTATGACCGGGGTGGTACCCTCGGGGAATCGAAGGATCGGACCACCTAATCGTAGGTCCCGCGAATGCGCATGAGAGGGGTAGGCTGAGCTCGACAAGAGACCTTTGGCCGTAGGCAGCGCACATCTAACGGGTGGTTAGCAATTCCACTTAACCGTACTTAGCATAACCGCGACCGGGGCGGATCCGGTAGTTTCTACGCTAAAGAAGCCCCATAGTCAGGGAGATAGAGTCGCCTTCTCTATCTAGGGAGTTTGCGGGAGAGCAGGTTGATGTATTTCGGCCTGCTAGCCCTTTGCGTGCGGCATATGACCCGATGCCTAATCCGGCTTGACCATTCGGAGCGGACCAATCGTATCACGAAATGTAATGGCTTCAATGAAGTATCTTCACTAAAGCTCTCCGTGGAAATTGCCATTACATATTTGAGTAATGACAAAAAGGAGGAAAAAATGAAAAGATAGGGTTGGGGTGGGAAGTTGGTGTCCGAGTGGATCGAAGTCTCGATAGCTCAGGCGTATTTAACCAAAGGCCGTGGGGTCGAATCCCGCTCATGACACTTACTTTGTTTATGTCAACCAATACCGTACATAAAGATTAATATAATACCTTAATTGAAAAATATTCATTGTTGTTCACTCGTATCTTTTACTAGTAGTAAACGAGAACATTCAGGAAGTGTTAAAGGTTTTGCTCTTCATTCTGTTCAATCTTGTAATAAATGCAATGATTCTTGCTATACCATTAATTTTGTTGATCAATGTAAATATTTGGGGTGTACATTTTGACAGAAATATTAAATTTAAATTTCATGTCGATAAACTCACTGTTAGGATTAGAAAATTGTTTCATAAATTCAAAGTACTTAAGAGATATTTGAGATTATTATTTTTTAAAATAGTCTGTTTTGCACTTTGTCAGTCGCTATAACAATAAGGGATTATTGCTTGGGGTAGAGCCAAGTAATATTCTTTTACAAAATCTTTGTACTGCTTGAAATATTATCATCAAAATCATAATGAACAAACATCCGAGGTATAATACAATCACTTTATATGAAGAATTTAATGTTATAAAATTTCTGTATTCATATGTATAAATTAAATCTCCATAATTGTAATTACCATGAACGTAATACGCGTTATTCAAACTATAGTAATGTAATTTTACCAAAAATTAAAACTAAAGCAACATTCTTATATCTAGGTAATTTTTTAATGTCAAAAAGTATAAAAAATTGTATGAAATGTTATAAGTTAATTTGTTAACTTGTTAATATCTTACGCTTCCTTTTTGATAAATTTTTTAAAGATAATGTTTTAATTTTGTTTTAATTTATAATAATGTTTTTTTCATATTTATTTGTGGCCTTCTTTAAACTGGATATATTTCATTCAATCTGACATTTAAATATATGTATATTCAATTTTCTTATTTACATAGCGTATGTTAGATATATCTCTCTAATAAACTGCATAAACTTCAGCAGCAGCTCTGCTTGCTGAGAGGGCCACTCTCTAGTAACTTCAAGATAAGTAATAAGTAATAACTATTTGTACTTTTATGAATTATTATTAACATAACACTAACTATACTTGTGTTTATATTTTATCCTTATGGTTATTTATACGTGATATTTTGTATGAAGTATCTAAATAAAATAAAAAAAAATAAACATACCCAGAAGGAAACAGTTTGTACAGCTTTTTGAGTAGTTAGGTAGCCTTTGTAAGCTCTGCTTAGTCGGCTTACTGGTTGGTAGGGGGTGGGTAGTGCTGGAAATGATCGGGCGAATGGGCTAGGATGTGAAGAAAGTTTTTCATGAAATTTAGAAACCTCTTCGGGAATTTGGTTTTTAATGAAGGCTTTGAAGTCATTATGAATTATTATGATGGAAACGAAATACGAGGGTTGACAATGGTTCTGAGAACTGATTGGAATGATTATTTTTTGGATGTTCGTAATTTTAGCGGTTCTAATCCTTACGTCCAAATCGGTTTCGGTAGCGTCTTATAAAGTGTTTTTCTTCTATTTTTACGCCACATACGCAGGAGACGCCGCCACAAGTCATCCCTCTTCTACACCATATTCACGTTACAAAACCACATATAAACAATTGCAAACCGGAGCAATCTGTGGAAAATAAAGTTTAGCCATCACAACAGATCCACTATAAACTCCGCCCTGACGCTTGCCCTAACGTATACAAAGGTTCCTCAATCCGGCAAAGTTAAGGTTTGGACTTAAATTTGATAAAAGACTAACCTGAAATCCTCAAACACGATTTAAAAATCAGACAGTCAAAAAACGATTTAAAATGCTTTATTACCTATTCAACCTACAATCGAAATTTAATGATATGCCAATCGATATGAGTGAAATATGGAATATTTTCTTTCTATACGGAGCACTTTTTGTATCGAATATTATTTTTCTAATCTTTGTTCTAGACTCCTAAGGCTTAAATAATTTATTTAACACCTGATCCCGTAGAGATTTCAGGTATTCATAACCATATACAATTATTATTTACAATAAATTTAATACAATTTTACTAACAAAATTATTTAAGGTTTTAATGGGTCTTATAAAGTGTTAGTTTTTTCTTGTTGATACAGGTGATTTCTTTGATTTGTATATATATTTTTTAAATTTAATGGCCTCATATCTAGCCAGACCTTCCGTAATTATTTATTATTGAGTGTTTGTGTTTGGGGGGAGGGGTATCGTGAAAAAGGACCAGAGGCGACGGCGGGAATCGAACCGCGGGGCCTACTAGCCGAGAGTCTCTCACGCTAACCAGTAGGCTACCGCGGCCCCCGCGATTGATTTGTATATTCGAAACCACTGTTTGATTCTTGTCTTTTAGTTCGTGAATGTTGGCTAGAACTGTAGAGGTAACGTACACAGTTTTTGGGATAGTAGTAGTACTGATGATGGGCTTTACTTCGGAGGGTAAATGTAATATTGAGTGCATTTGCTTCCATTAGGCTATTCCCAACATTGTGTTCTCCGAAGCAATTGAGGAATCAGATTCGACAGATAGTACAAATGTCATGGGCAAAGGAAGCTAGTTTAGTGGAGGGTTTAGTTGGGATCGCAGGTAAAGATGGTCTGGGAACACTCAATTTTGGGTCCGATCCTTGGCAAACTAGGAAGACTGATTTAGGTAGGAGGGATCAGGAACACAGTATTTGTAAGGAAACATTTCACTGCGAAACACCATAAAACGTAAACATGCCGTATTGTTTACGCTTGAAGGATATATGGTTGTGGATTGAGGACGAAAGTCGAACTACAGATCTGGGAGAAAATTTGTGGAATTTGCTTAGGGATTAATGGAAGGATCTTAAATATATTTTTAAAATAGAGGATGTAGTCCGTTGGAAGTAGTTTCATGGATGGGATTGCCAGTCTTTGAGAAAACTAATATTATGAGTCTCTTTGACAACCCTTTCAAGCGCTGAACCAATAAAAAACGCACAGCCACTTCCTAAATTTTCCCGGGGATTTATCGTAGAAAAAATATCCATCCCTTCGATAGTATTGTAGGGTTAAAAAGGATGAATAATGGATCGACAACCCGGCTAAATGTGATCGTAACTTTCTTTGGATTAAGTCCAGATTTCTGCAATGTCTTTACCAATTTTCGACGGAGGCCGAAAATTATTCTATGCCTCGATTGACCCTGAATAAGTTTATTTTAGAACAAACATAAATAAATTTTGGATTCAACATTAAATAATTAAAACACTTAGGCTAATTTAACAACTACCTCTATTTTAATATTAACTTACAAACAATTACCAACATTTTTCTTTAACGAGGGTTCGCAACAGCAGAGGTCATATAAACCCTCAGCGTGCAGGTGTTTTTGAAAAAAAAGCCCATTTGCAAGTATGTCGGGTTCGAATGCAGGGCCACTGGATTCGAACCCTGGACCTTTATCTTACAGTGATGAGCGATGTATCTACTACAATTGGAAAGGGCAAATCTCAGAGGAGTGGTAGGACTACTAACCGGCCACTGGTATCTAAGAAAACATCTACATAACATGGGCATATACAATGAGGATCCCATCTGCAGACTATGTAATGAGAAGGAGGAAACAGCCACTCATATCATCTTCGAATGCGAAGCAACAGCTCAATGGAGGTTCAATCTAACGCAGAAAACCACATTGAAGCAATAACAGTCAATGACTTGATACTTCTGAGAAAAAGGACCGAGTCTATTGACTAAACCAAGGAACTAGGAAGGTACAATAAGCCAGAAGGCTGCAGTGCCTGGGGCACATAAACCCCGCCTCCTGGTATCTTTTCCCACCATACCATACCATACCATACAGTGATGAGCGCCGTGTCAAAGACGGAACCTTGCGGCCGCCGACGCCCCCTATAACATTTATTACCTAGTGAGAAAAATTGAACAAAAAAGGTAGCTAAAATCAAGTAAATATTGCACAGAATTTTTTTTTAAATTAAACCAGATAACTTAGAAAAAAAGAAGGTTTTTTTAACTTGAGCTTTAATTGGCGTAGTTCGGCCAAATTATTTCAAAAGGGCATTGAAAACCAAACCAACTGTATAAAAGGTTAATTTTCCTGTTCGAACTTAACCATCCAATTATATGGACCAATTATATTTAATTAAATGAAATTCAGCCTGTAAAATAAATAAACTATTGAACTCATCCATAGTCGAAAAAGAAAGGAAGAACCCAAATTTAAAATCTTTAAAATCGATAAGGACATTTTTAACGATATTCTATATGGCATATAGAATAACTGACTCTATCTTTTGTTTGTTCTTTCCTAGCCTCTCTCCACTTAGGGCGTCATCAATTGTGAATAAAATAACAAAAATAACAAGCGCATACACAAAAATACCGTACAAAAGGCACCAAAAACATAACAATACATACGAAAATAACCTACAGAAATGGAATCTTATAAAATTAAATAAAACATAGCTAATTTTCATCCGGACATTATATTTATATTTAGTTGTGTTTGATTGCCTGATGTTGAATTTTTGATTTAAACCTGACAATATAAGAAAGGCATCTATCAACAGGGTTTTTCTCAGCTGGTACCCAATTAAATATATATAAGAATGATCCTTCATCGTTTCACCATCAATTATCAATAATTATTCTGTCGCTCAAAATTAATTGGCAATACAAATCGATATTTTCAATTAAAAAGCAATTTTTCTCCGTCCCTTGCTGGTAATTAGTCAAAGGGCGGGTTTTATTAAAGAAAAATTGAAGGAGAAAAAAAGAGTGAAAAGGAAGATTTTTCCTTCACGTTAATTCCTGAGGGAGGTGATTTTTTTTTCTATTTCGAAACTGCGTACTTTCTTAAAGTCCAAATGGGCTATTATTATTGCTGAAAAGTTCCTTAGCCTTCCTGCGTCATTCGTTAAAGGCATACAACTTTAAAGAGTAAACTTACGAAGAAATTTGGAAAAGTGAATTTTAATAACTTTTATCATCAATGACATCAGTATGTACTGGATTGTAAGGATTTTTTAGTTTATGCATTAATATCTCGTGCCAGATATTATTAAATGCTTGAGCGTTGTCCAGAATCACGATCGAACAGACATTCTTTACTTCAAGAGCTTTTTTTCTTATATCAGTGATTGTATACATTTTTTTTTTTTTTTTTTTTTTTTTTTTTTTTTTTTTTTTTTTTTTTTGCAGAGATCATATCAACCCTCGGGGTGCCGGTGTTTTTAACAAAAAGCCCCATTTGTAAGTACGTCGGGTTCAAATGCAGGGGCGCTGGATTCGAACCAGGGGCCTTTACCTTACTGTGATGAGCTCCGTGTCAACGCCTAAACCGTTGCTGCCACCGGCACCCACCAGATTTGTCCTATTGATGAGCTGTTTAAGGTTTTGGATATCTACAGGGGTTTTGGAATTACTTTATTCAGTTCTTTACCAGGCTTTTGTAAAAAAATTATGTACCTTATTTGTCACGAAGGAAAAGTAAATAAATGAATTTGTTTCACTGACTCTTTTTTACTTGAAACCAAGTTCTCGTAAACAGGCTGATATTCTAATTTCTGATATTCGTATTATTAAAAAAAAAAAAAAAAAAAAAAAAAAAAAAAACCGACCAAATCAAGATGAAAGACGGTGAAGTGTATTGTGGAAAAAGGTGGTCTAGGGGCAGAAGTCGTAAATAGACCTTAAAAAAACCAAAAATCGGATAATTTCCGTCTTGTCCTGTGCTTGAATTTGCGTTAAGCATTTATCAAAAATAACAAAACTTTATAATAGTTGTATTGTAATTATTCAGATATCGTGAGATGCGGTCTGGTGCGATGTAGGTTTCAGAAAAGCATTTTCCTTATCGTGCCAACGTTTCGATCTTTTATTGAGATCATCTTCAGGGCCCGGGACTTACAAACATTGTTTGTTAAATGTCAACAATGCTACATGTACGTTATTAGTAGATTAGCATCTCTAAACAGTTTTATTATATTTGCTTTATTATCTTATAAACACCGCCTGGCACGAGACATCGGTAGCCGCAAAAGTTTAGGCGTTGACGCCTAAGGGTAAAGGTCCCGGGTTCGAAAGCAGGGACGCTAAATTCGAACACGACATAATTATAAATATATTTTTTTAATCCCGGCACCAAAAAGAAAAGAACGTGTGAAAAATTGCAGATACTATGTTAATCTGATCTGTGAATCTGACAAAAAAGAAATGTGATAATATAATCAGGCTGACTAGATTTTTATTCTCGTTAAAGCTTTGTTTACAAAAGAAACAAATCAACAATCGATAAATACATATAAATTACACGAAAAAGGGAAAATCTTCCTTTAGATTTGATCATTGTAATTATTCAATTTTAAAACTGAGCAGAACCATTTTTTTTAACCTACGTCCCACTTCCTTCAACAATTGTTGCTTAACGTGCTTTAAACTTTTATATTAATCCGACTTTGCTTCATCCGAATCGGCCTTCCAGGAGTTATCCCCTATCTTTTACCTGGTGAAAATCTTCATGATAATAAAAAAAATTACCTGGGCTTAAAAAGATTTTAAGTTTAAAAAAGGATTAAATATTTTAAAATGTCGCGGGCTTAAAAGTCAATTTACTCATACATTTACAAATCATGACATTGAACTTTCTATGGTAAACTATTATTGACTACTGATCAAGACGAAGGTTTATGCAGTATCTGCAGGGATTTCAACCGGACGTTTTACTTATTGTCAGGACGTGTCAGTTCAATCTTGATCTATCAATTAAAATCCGGATCAAGTTAGGTAATTTTTTTTACGATTTACGAACTTGCTTTTATCGAGAACCCAAGAAGTTTTCAACTAATCATGTTAAGAATTTTTAATTTATTTTGTGAATTTAAGTGTTTACAATGATAAATTAATAGAAATAAGATTTATCTCAACTGTTCAAGTAACATTTAACCAGACCACCAATTCGGCATTCGAATCCATTATTTTTCAGATGTAATCGGACTGGATTCTCGACGACGAATGAAACGGCCGCAGAGAGCTTTGGTGAAAAATGGCAAAAATGAGGGAAAACTCAAAATTTGGGGTTGAGCTAGGAAGTTGGTGTCCGAGTGGATCGAGGTCACGATCGCTCAAGTGGTAGAGCAGAGTAGTATCAAGCCGAAGATCGTGGGTTCGGTTCCATCTCGTTCCATGGACTGAAAACCTTATCAGTTGGTCAAGCGAACCACGAAATTATTGAATTTAATATTCATACATTTAATTCGACAACAATTTTCCAAAATTAAATCCTATGAGTAGCTATAATTACCGATAATAGGTACGGAATGTTAATTAATAAAGTTGAAATGTTACTTAGACCGCACCCTGCGTACAATAAGATCAAGCCCAGGCCAGGCAGAACAAGGAAATGCTGTGCTTTTGAACAACTTCTATGATAAATCTGCCAGTTTCTTCTTTAAAAAAATAACCAAAAGGTAGTAATTCATCTATTTCTCACTTCATGTTAAATGCACACAAAATAATAACCTTGCCTCTTTCACGCAATGTTTTCATTGCCTTCTAAAAACGAAAAATGTTATTACGCATCTTACATTATTTGATGTGCCAATGGTTCTATAGGCTCCAGAATCCTTGCTCAACCTGAACATACGGATTATTAGTACTGTTCTTCTTTTGCCTTCTGGTCTTTAATTGATTAATAATCTATTCTCTCCATCCATCAATTACTTACTCCAAAAGACTTAAACACCCAAATAGATCTTCAGGAAACACTACAGTCAGTCATTCTCTTAAATTTTTTTTTATTAGTTGCATTATTTTGTCTCTTACACACTCAAATATTCTCAATAGTTTTTTTTTTTTTTTTTTTACTTTAATGATCATTCGCTTATTTTCTGCTCTTCATTTTTTAACGAGCTCACTCACTCTTTCGCACAAGAAATCACTCTTTTGGCTGTGTGTTCAATCATTCGCACAAAAACCCCAATAATCAGATTTTTTAAATATTTTTTATTTGATCTTTAATTTGATTAGATATTCATCGACAGTATTACGAGAATCATTAGCCTAACCTACATTCTAGTCACTCAAAAGTTTTATGATTGATCAATGATTCAACAATTACTATGTCATTCTAAGCGAAGGAAAATTTGCTGATCTGTATGAAAAACAGTTGTGTGCCTGTCTCACTCTTTATTTTCTCTCTCTCTCTCTCTCTCTCTCTCTGTTTTCCTTTTTTATCTACTTACCTACCTACCCATCTTTCTATCACACTATTTGGCCATTCTCTTTCTTGATTTTATCTGCCCTCTACTGTAACTGAATAGAACATCTCTGTGTGTGCCTCTTTCTCTCATTTTACTCTCTTGTTTATCATCATCTCTAGAAATCTTTATTTTTCTTGCCTCTTTTTCAACACAAAAGAGATCTGTAGGACAGGCTTAAATTAAAACATTGATATATACATAATCTTAACTATTTACATCAGTGAATATAACACAGGACAAACACAAAATTACGCAATATTAAAACCTTTCATCGAATATGGCACTTCGTTTTCTTTTTTCTTAAAGAGTGGATTTTATTTAAACTTTCGAAATGTACAAAGGCAAAATATTTATAATTTCAAAATTTTTAAATTGTAGTGAAAAAATTTAAAGCCAAGAGTTAATTTAGTCTTTTGTCCAACTACAAGTTTTTTTTATATTATGTTTGTTTATTTGTTTTTCATTTTGTATAGATATATTCTATTTATTTCTATGATGATCTCCAAAACCGCCTGCTGTCTAGTTCAAGCATTCCTTCTTGACAGCAGGCTTTCGTAGTCCGCTTGACCAAATAAATTATTTTCAATTAATTAAGGTTTCGGCTGAAGTGAGCAAGTCAACGGCACGAAGCGGGATTCGTACCCACGGCCTTCGGCTAAATACGCCGCTGCTCTACAACTTTTAACTATCGTGACTTCGATCCGCTCGGACACCTTCCATCTGAACCCCACATTTTGAATTTTGAATTTGAAAAGTGGCAAAAAGGTGGGGAAATTCAAAAGGTGGTGTGAGAATGTAAGTTAGTGTCCGAATGGATCGACGGCACGATAGCATAGCTCAAGTGGCATTTATAGGAAGGTCGTGATCTCTCTCGTGAAGCTGACAGTTTTATCTCAACCAAAATCTTAATTAATTGAAATAATAATTATTATTATTAATCTAGAGCGGGTGCCACGGGAAGCTTTCTGTATAAAGCCCGTAATGCGACAAACATTAATTGAAATCCAATCTGCTGGTTATATATAATACATTTACAGATGTAGATAAAAAAAAAAGTGAAGTACAGAAATATGATAAAACAAATTTATTTTATTAAAAAATAAAAATTCAAAATCACGTGTTTTCTTAATTTTTACCAGAGGTTTTAAAATATATTGACGAGTGATATTATTTGCAGGTGAGAAGGGGCGGCGAGACTTCTTTTTGGTGGCGGTAGGTGTTGGCGGTGTCCCTGCGCCAGGGTCGCATCTCCCTGGAAGAGCTCCTTGTTCAAATACGCAACCGCCGCCCCCAACAGAGTGCAGACGGGAGGCGTTAAATTCTTTTCAAAGCCCTCGAATCGCCATCGTTGGCAATTTATTACTAACAATTCCCGACTTTCCGTGGCAGGCGGATTATCCGGTTGGGATGAAAAATCAACCCGACAAAAACGGACGAGACAAAAACGAGTTTTGATATTTCTATATTGAAAATTTTATGGGATTTAACTGAATCGAATTGTTCGTAATTTAGACATCGTACGATTGAAATAACTGGGTATTTTAAATTGAAAAATGACGCCATATTTATTAATTTCATCACAAGAAATAAATAGGCAGTAAGAAGTTTTAAGTGATAAATGATGATAGAATAGGTTAAAAAAGTTAAGAGAGAGATAGAGATATAGATAAAATGTTAGATGGGTATATATAGAGAAATATTGAGAGAGAAAGAGAAAAAACCGTACAATATCCTAGCCTATGATAGGAGAAAACAGCGAAAATTGGCACCATTACAAATTTATATTAATTAAAATAACACGTATTTCTACAATTTCGATTTTCTATATTACACACAGTTCGAAAATTTAATTATCAAGTCATTTAAAATAGTGGTGACGTGGAGGGAATCGCCAGGCGTCACGCTATTGGCTGAAGGCGGGGGTGGTTTGTTAGCAACCCCCGGTTCGGAGGCGGTCGGTGCCAGCGGTTACCCTCGATCAGGAGCTCAGACTTACCGAAGGGGATAAAACAACCCCTTCAATAATAAAACACCTCGTTATGAATAATTATTATTCATAAAAACTCCTTTTTGTAATTTTTGTTTATTTTATTGTCAGAAAAGGAAACGCGTAATGATCGATGTAAAATTTACCGAATATTTTATTTTACATTGACAATTTATTGACAGATGCAAAGCAGTCTAAGTGAAATATTTTATATTATTTATTTTTTAGAAATATAAGTTGTTCGTAAAACGTAAGGAATGTGGGTTAAGATAGGAAAAGAAAATCAATTAAATCCCCTCGCCCTCATGATGACACCCATTAGCTTAGTTTAACATATATAATTGCTGCCCTGATCCTACATGTCCCAGAACCTGATAATAACAGGTTTCAGGCCTAAACCGAAACGGTTAAATTAAATGTAGAACAATCAATATCTGTAAC
This sequence comes from Cimex hemipterus, assembly GCA_039619505.1. NCBI lineage: Eukaryota > Metazoa > Arthropoda > Insecta > Hemiptera > Cimicidae > Cimex > Cimex hemipterus. Next base: position 652 of record JASJUQ010002134.1, on the reverse strand, counting down.
TAAAATAGCGCTGGTTATTTTTCAACACCCCGAGCCGTTTTTAGAACACGGCCACTTGCGTAATTTTCCATTTGTAAATTCAAATGTTAAAAAAAGGGAAGGAACTCACTTCGGTCTAACTTATCTCAATCGGCTTCATATGTACAGCCTTTAAAACCCTGGCTCATTTTAATTACACTTCCATCTGTAATTTTTAGAAATTCGATCAGGATCACGGGTGGATCAAAAAGAAAGCAAGAAGGAAATAGGTAGTTAGAATAGAACAAGAGAGAGATAGATAGATAGAGAGAGAAAGAGAGAAAGTGAGAGACGAGAGACAGACAGAAAAACAAATTATAGGGGAAAAGGTGAGAGATAAAGGAAATAATAGAAAAGAAGAAATATGTATAACAGATTGATGGAGAGATATAGGAAGGGGAAAAAAGATGAAAGAGAAAGGGAGAAGAGGTTCAGAAAGTAAGAAAACTAGAAAGACGGATGGTGAGAAACAGTATAATGAAGGTACTGAAATGGAGAAATAGTTTGAAATAAGTGAAATCGTTGGAGGGAGAGTGATAAAAGAAAAGAAGGAAAGATAGCATAAGGAACAGAGGAGATATAAACTTGAGAGAGAGAGAGAGAGAGAGAGAGAGGAGAGAGCGTAATGGTATGA
>JASJUQ010002131.1:7021-22178 GCA_039619505.1 Cimex hemipterus | reverse complement strand
GAGAGAGAGAGAGAGAGAGAGAGAGAGAGAGAGAGAGAGAGAGAGAGAGAGAAGGGGGGAGCGAGTACCCTGATATCATTTTACATTAGAAAAATATAAATGTATATTCATATATGTATGTATATATATAGTATATTTATATGCAAGAATTTTATTTATAAATCGTCCGTACGGTAATATTAATCAAAATACATATTAATACTGTTGCAATGGCACTGTGGCTCTTTACTTTAAAACAATACATAAAAAATACTGTTGTTGGAGGGGCTATGCAATTATTAAATTTTGGTCCGCATAGTCTCGCATTATGTCTTCCATCTTCTATACGCATTATCGTTTTTTAATGTTGAAGTGTTTTATTATTACTTTGATATTAAATCATGAACTAAATATTTTTTTTTAGTTGAGATAAAATAGTCAATGGCACGAGCGGGGTTCGAATCGGGGTTGAGATGGGAAGTTAGTGTCCGAGTGGATCGCCACGATAGCTCAAGTGGTAGAGCAACGGTGTACCAAGCCGATGATCATGGGTTCGAAACCTGCTGCCATTGACTTTTTTTTATCTCAACTAAAAACCTTAATTAATTGTGATATATTAATTGCTCACGCGGATCACGAAATTATCGAATTTTGTAGTCATTTGGCTAAACGTAAAATCATCTAGCACGAGCAAAATATTTCAGTAACTTTTAATGAATTATTATGGGAAAAACCAGGCAATAAATTTGTTAGAAAAATTCATTCTGTCACAAAACGATGTTTGGGGGATTTGGTGAATTTTCTTTCAAATCACGACAGTTAAATATTTTCTATTAAAACTCATGAATTAGTGGTCTCTTTGATTAGGCTTATATCAGCATAAGTATGTTGCAATTAGTATAAGTGTGAAATGCAATCTTGACATAGAATTGGCGTGTGTTCCCCGTTTTGACTTAAAAACTAACAAGCTTGATAAATTTCTATAATAACTTTTACGCAGTTTAAATACTCCTTGGAACTTTTGTATGACACTATAAAACGGAAATACAAGCAGTCCACATTTCAATTCAACATGAGGATGAAGTAATATGTTGTATGAAATCGTGACAATCTGATCGCGGGCCCGTAAATTCTCGCCGTTTCCTTTTGGCAGGCTGAGCCCCCCCCCCTATCAACAGCATCATACTTATTTATAACACAATAAATATTTTCCGTCGGAATCTCTTGAGTAGAAAATAAATTTTGAAAATAAATAAGATCAATATATTAGGTTTTCTTCTTGTTCTCTATATTAAAAATAGTTGCAGTCCTTTTCACGGAATCTTATCGAGAGATTCTGCCCAAATTTATGACTAATTTATGCGTTGACCATATACAATCATCATGGAAAATAAATTTCTAAATTGTCACCGTTTGTACAATTCACCGTTCAGATTTCTTTCGTTCCGATCTCAATCTTAATAGTTAAACGTAATAAATTTAACATATAAGAGAAAAGATTTCAGAAACTATATCAGTTTAAAATTGTAAAATTTTATTTTCTATATTCAATGCAAATGACGTCAAACAGCCTGACTTGGCTATCTTAACGCTAATCTGAAATCCTTAAATGGTACCATATCAAGTCTAATGCCTTGTATTTCCCCTCCAGGCCGGTTAATCCATGTTATAAATATTACAAAAAGAGAAAAAAAACACAAGCCTTTTGAGAAAGTCGACAGTTAGACGTATCGTCGAAGATTGTAAACAGTTATTTTAACCTCGTAAACTGTTACTTAAACCATTTCGGGAGATGGTCTCGGCAGCCTGTTTTGAAATATCTAAGATGGGGGATTAGACAAGGGTCCAACTATCTCATCCGGCTCAAGACGACGAGGGCGTTTCATCGGGAGATGACTTTTACACTCTCGGGGTATTGATTAAACATTGAGTTACTTGTACGGATTGCGACGGTGCACAAAATAAACCTAAAATAAAATATCGACGGTTAAATTGTCTGGATTTAAACACTTAACTGTATCTTTATAAAAAGTATGTTTATATGAAAACATATTTCCTATTCCGTACATAAGTTCATGTGTGCACATACATTGCGGATTTGTTAAATAAATCTATCAATCAATACATTTATTTTTTTCGTGTGTGCATGTATGTTCATAGAAATCAACAATGGTGTTAAAGATATGCTACAATAATGCTATGATAATAATCTCTTTTATATTTTGTCAGGAATTTCTTTTTATTTCCGAAATACTCGTGTGTGTGCGCGTGCGTGTGTATTTGTATCTCTCCACCCTCTTCCTCTCACTTCATCTCTATCAACCTATCTATCTACATATTTTTTTATCTCTATTTCGTTCTCTTTTCCTCTCTGTTGTACCATTCCTCGCCAAAATAAATTACTATCGATTAATTTATCAACTTATCTCACTTTTATTTTCAACCCGATTCTCTTTTCTCGTCCCTCTTCGACCTTCAATTTTGTCTATCTTTCTCTCACTATCATTATCTCTCAGTCTAACTCTCTCCATTTCTGTCTCTATCCATCTGGTTATCTTTCACGCTCTCCTTTTTAGTCGCTCTTTCTTTATCACTCACTAAAAATTTCTTTTTTTCCTTTTCCCTCCTTTACCCATTTCTCTCTCACTATCTCTCACTAAAACACTCTCTCCTTCTCTCTCATTCTAATCTCTCTTCTTTTTCTCTCTCATTGTAATTATCATCTCCTTTCTCTCTCTTTCTCATTTTTCCCTCTCATTCTAACACTATTTTAATCTCTTTCCTTCTCTCTATCTAACTCTCTCCTTGTCTGTCTATACATCCCTTTATCTTTCACTCTCTCCGTTTTAGTCTCTCTTTTTATTTAATTATCTCTCACTAAAAATTTCTTGTTTTGCTTTTTCTCTCGTTTACCCATTTCTCTCTCTCTACTTCTTTATCTCTCATTAAAACTTTCTCTTCTCCTCCCTCCCTCTCCTCTATCACTTTATACTCTTAATAAAACTCTGTCTTCTTCTTTTTCTATCTCTCGTTTTTTTTTCGATACTTTTTGTTTCACTGTAAGACTATTTTAATCTCTCTCCTTCTGTCTTTCTCTCATTATCTCTCAATCAAACTTTCTCCTTTTTTGTCTCTATCCACCTGGTTATCTTTCACTCTCTCCTTTTTAGTCTCTCTTTCTATTTCATTATCTCTCACTAAAAATTTCTTTTTTTGCTTTTTCTCCCCTTTACCCATTTCTCTCTCACTATCTCTCACTAAAACACTCTCTCCTTCTCTCTCATTCTAATCTCTCTTCTTTTTCTCTCTCATTCTAATTATCATCTCCTTTCTCTCTCTTTCTCATTTTTCCCTCTCATTTTTTCATTCTAACACTTATTTTACTCTCTTTCCTTCTCTCTACCTAAATCTCTCCTTGTCTGTCTATACATCCCTTTATCTTTCACTCTCTCTCCTTTTTAGACTCTCTTTCTATTTCATTATCTCTCCCTAAATTTTTTTTTTGCTTTTTCTCTCCTTTACCCATTTCTCTCTCTCACTATCTCTCACTAAAACTCTCTCTCCTTCTCTCTCATTCTAATCTCTCTTCTTTTTCTCTCTCATACAAATTATCATCTCCTTTCTCTCACTCTCTTTCTCATTTTTCCTTATCATTTTTTTCATTCTAACACTATTTTAATCTCTTTCCTTCTCTCTATCTAAATCTCTCCTTGTCTGTCTATACATCCCTTTATCTTTCACTCTCTCCTCTTTAGACTCTCTTTCTATTTCATTATCTCCCACTAAAAATTTATTTTTTCCTTTTCTCTCCTTTACTCATTTCTGTCCCTCTACTTCTTTTTCTATCTCTCGTTTTTTCCGATATTTTTTGTTTCACTCTAAGACTATTTTAATCTCTCTCCTTCTGTCTTTCTCTCATTATCTCTCAATCTAACTCTCTCTATCTATCTGGTTATCTTTCACTTTCTCCTTTTTAGTCTCTCTTTCTATTTCACTATCTCTCACTAAAAATTTCTTTTTTTGCTTTTTCTCTCCTTCACCCATTTCTCTCACTATCTCTTCTTCTCCCTCCCTCCCTATCACTTTATCTCTCACTAAAGCTCTGTTCTTTTTTTGTCTATCTATTACTCTCTTATTCTAATTATCATCTCCTTTCTCTCTCTTTCTCATTTTTCCCTCTCATTTTTTTCATTCTAACACTATTTTAATATCTTTCCTTCTCTATATCTAACTCTCTCCTTGTCTGTCTATACATCCCTTTATCTTTCACTCTCTCCTTTTTAGTCTCTCTTTCTATTTCATTATCTCCCACTAAAAATTTATTTTTTCCTTTTCTCTCACTAAAACTCTCTCTCCTTCTATCTCATTCTAATCTCTCTTCTTTTTCTCTCCCTCTCTCTTCTTCTTTCTCTCTCATACTAATTATCATCTCCTTTCTCTCACTCTCTCTCTCATTTTTTTCTTTCACGGTAACACTATTTCAATCCCCCTCCTTCTCTATATCTAACTCTCTCCTTTTCTGTCTCTAAACATCTGTTTATCTTTCACTCTCTCCTTTTTAGTCTCTTTTTCTATTTCTTTATCTCTCACTATGAAAATTCTATTTTCCTTTTCTCTCTTTTACCTATTTCTCTCTTATTAAATCTTTCACTTCTTCGTTCTCTATCATCTTCTCTCTCATTCTAATTCTATCTTCTTTCTCTCTACCTTTTCTTTTTTCTCTGTATTAATCTCTTACTCTTCCACACTTTTAACTCTTTTCTTCTATGTCTCTCTCGTTGTTTATTATCGTTCTTTCTAGTTCTATCTCTAAAATATGTTTATGGGGCGACAAACAGCTGAGTTATCGCTGGCCTTGTACGAGTCTGTACTTCTTTTCTGGCCTTTTACGATTATTTTGTTTTGTACTGCAGCCATTGGGAGTCTCGATCTGGTTACTGGTCAGTACCCAGATTGTCAAACTACAGTAGACGCAAAACATACATACATATACATCACCCACGATGTAAACATAGAAGTCGTCACATTTACTCCCATAGAGTACTCTATATTCTTGGTATGTAATTTAAATTTTTCCTCCCTCGCTAATAAATGAACATTCATTCCGATAAATTTATATAAACGGAGGTCTAAGTATACTTTGCTCTTTCTTTCCCTCAATTACGATCCAAAAGATTTTGTGGCCAAGCAACGAGTTTAAATTATTAATGCTAATAGCAAGATATTAATTTGGGGACCCCGGAAAACCACAAAAATAATTTTCTTTGTCTTCGATTTGCGTTAAATAGCAAAAATAGCGGTAAATCTGAAAAAGATTTAGAATTAATACGTGGTTTACGTAAATAAATTAGAACTGTAGATATAAAATAAAATGTATAACATTTGTTTTTGATGTAAATAATTTTTATTTGTCACTTATAGTAGCGTAAAATTTAAATATTGGCTAAAATACAAATTCCGCATTGTAACGATTGTAATAACGTTGATTTTGGATAGGGTCCAAAGGAGGAATTATTTTTTAAGTGGGTACATAGATCATCAGAATAAATAAAATTGCATCCCCCCAAATCCAGCGGAAAAAGTTTCGTTTTTTTTATAGTTAGGAATATTCGTATTTAAGGTTTTTTTAGTAATATTTTTCTGCTTATATAATTGGAATTTTATTTCGGTTTTTAAAACGTACGTTTTCGTATTATTTTTGTATTCTGCGTCAAAAATGAAACTGATTGTTTTAATAATTTAATTTTTTTTAACAGCTTTCAAATGAATTAAAGTTCTTAAATTCCTTAAAATATCAGCCCCATGGGCCCATTGATGAAACAATCGAACATGAGTAATATTTTTGGTCCTAGTATTACAAAAACAGTTAATTAAAATCTGTAATCTGACCTATATCAGCCATAAATAGGAGAGAAACGGTACGGCCCAGGTAAAATCTTTTTATTTGTAACCTAGGTTCTGAATTTTTATTTTATTTTAGAAAAGCCAATTTTTCGTGCCGGGCCGTGATATTACTCGAGTGCAAAAGCACGCATGGCCGTGAAAGGAGAATTAATTGAAATTTGATTCAGTCAATCGGTTTCTTTTACACGCTGGAATGATGATTGAGCACTCCATGGGGTCCGAGGCGGAAAAACGGCCGGCGCCTAAAAACTGACAGAGACCGGCCATCATTCTCAGGAAAGAAACTGAAAAACCGACTCGATTGGACATACAATATAAAAACTAAACATAACAACGAACAAGGTCATTCCATGATGTAATTCACCTACAGATTCTTTCTTCTTACAGATTTATTTACGCTCACTAATTTAGTTCATCCTTTAATTGTACACAACTTAACTTATGATTTTCGATTGCTTAAACTTTTAACAAGCATTGTTGATTATTGCAGCTTTCCGACTGGAGGACCGCTTTGGAGTTCGTACAAATGATTAAGACGTCCAAACAGATTACGACGATGAAACTTTGCATAATTATGTTGTCAAAAAGGGTTCAAGATGTTAGTCAACAGTGGGATTTTAAAATATAAAATCCTCTTTTATTTATAGAGTCAACGTTCAGCGAGTTATATTTAGTCGGAAAAATGATTTATACGGTTTATATTTACATTTTTAAATAATTTCTTTATTAAAGTTTTGTTATGAAGAAGTAAACGAATATCCTTGTTTACGCATAGTTTGTTCCGTCCTTGTCCAGATGGGACGGTCGGAATTCACCGAATGTGGCCAAGGGTCGCTTTGCAAATTCTCTTTGTTCAACAAGTCAGAATTGAAAATAACCGGTCTAGTAGGAAATTTTAACCAAGTTCAACAGAGTTCGTTAGTAAATCAAATGCGCGAGTTCGGTCGGCTATAAAGCGAAATTCATGAAATTTTATATCTTCGGTTAAATTTTAATAAAGTTAACATACCCTAGGTTTATTTTTTCGGCGGTCTTTATGCTCTTGCTATTTTCAGATTGGTTTTATACTATCAATTTGGCTGTATTTTTTTTTACTATTTTTTATGAGGGTTCGCAACAGCAGAGGTCAGCATAAACCTTCAGGGTGCCGGTATTTTTGAAAAAAGAAAAGAAAAAAGAAAAAGAAAACGAGTATCTACACTGCATACAGATACATCTGTACATGGATATGTCTTATGATGGCTAATAATCTCGAACACGCACTGGAATGTTAATCCTTATATGATATCTAAATATAATACACAAACGTCCATCGTGTCACGTCACATGCGTCAAAAGCGGGTAAGCCCTTATTTTGACGTTAAAAACACCTGCCCACCAATTCGTTCTCGCGTAACCTTGGTAAACACACAAGCACGGGCGTGGTAACATTTTCCGTTAACTTTCGAACTGACCCCCAGCCGTAAGACATATCCATGTCAAAAAGCTCATGACTTACGTATGTCGGATTCGTAGGCAGGGGCCGCTGGATTCGAACCCAGGACCTTTACCTTACAGGGATGGCTCCTGTGTCAACGCCTAAAAGTTTGTTTACTATAAAAATGTGAAAATGGGCACTCTGTAGAGTCAAGTTAATTCGACCATTTTTAACAAAAAATAAGAAAGTTCATTGCTGAATAGCCTAAAACCGACGCCTCTATTGTATTTTACTTATATTTTGCTTCCTTGAGCCTTACGTGCTTTAACCACTGGGTTAACTCACCTGAGGAAGAATTAAAATAAATCTGAAACATTGTGGATTGAAAGAAAAAGTTTTTTTTAGGTGACCTATTATCCCACCTTCCAGAAGAAAAAAATCATATTTTATGCTTATTAACTTAATTAGATTGATAATTGTCTTGAAAATAATCAGATCCATTATAAAATCTCAAAGAAAATGGAGCAAGTTAATTTCTTACGCATTTTATATGTCTCGAGATGAATTAAGATAATTTATTTTTCAAAATTTATTTTTATTTATTAATTGCCAATAAACAAATAACAAATGGTAATACCTCATTTTATAAGTTGTGTAATTTCATCTGGCATGGCGGAAATGATCGATAAAAAGTCAAAATGTCTCAATTTTGCCGGACCGCACGTTCTTGTTGATTACTAAGTGTTTATTCACCTATTTGGCAAGGACCTTTGTTATTTATGGTTAAAAAATGGTCGAATTATCTGCCCATTTTCACCCGGACCAGCCAGTTTTATAGTAAACAAGACAAGGAGTTAAAAAAAAAGTTAAATTGCAACCGCGTTTATTTTTTGCAATATACCTATTTTGGATTAATTAATTATTTGTATGCAAAGTGAGGTTGAGATGAAAAGTTAATGTCGCGACTTTATTTGAAGGACTTTTCAACCTCATTTCCCATAGAAATAATTAATTAATCACTTACTCAAAATAAAGCTAGATATGACTTGTTTTTGTTATATAAAACCGTAGATTTTTACTGTGTATTCTTAAAGCACGTAGTATTCATCTCATTAATAAATGAGAGAGTCGACCAGTTAGCCAAGGAGGCAACCATTAAAGGTTCTCCCACGAGCGTGCAGCTAACCGTCGGAGACGTGATAAACTATATCAAAAGAGACGTGCGCAGAAAGTGGCAAATTTGGTAAATGATGCGGGCACAGCAGGGAATTTCTACCGCTCATTATTCCCAACAATACAGAAGATGCCGTGGTTTCAAGAAATAAAGAGAGGAAAAGGTTTCTTCTCAACACTTACACGACTCCGAACTGGCCATGGCATCTGCGGCTCATATTTACACAGAATTAACTGTAGAACATCGCCAAACTGCGCAACGTGCGATGTAGAAAAGGGCATTGACCATATATTACTACAATGCACCGAATATGAGGCACAGGGAGAACAATTTCTGAAAGAATTGGACGCTCTGAGACAAGTGGAAAGGCCACTGAACTGTTTTTGAACTGGCTCGCTGCTGGCAAAGGGTGACACGGAGGTCTATGACGCCTTGTACAAATACTTCAAGAATTGTGATAGTAATGTTAAGTTGGTTATCCTATTATTTATATATTTATAAGCCTATTTATTTATTTATTTATCTAGTCATTCCGTTACATAGATAGTTACTTTGATTATACTTGAATCTGGCTGAATATCCCTGATAAAGCCCAAAAAAAGGACGTAGTTTTTTATGAGTAACTATTTTTTCCAGTGAAATCGGTTAAAGATTTCCCGGGATACACAATTTTTTTAAAATTATAACATACGGGGTTTTATCGTTTTGGATTTTACCCGCATTTATTTGCAGTCAAAGTGACAACGGAGTTGAAAAATGGTAGAAAAAAATTAAAATAGTAATTGTAGTAAGTATGGAGATTTTTCTTAATTCAATATTTTCGTGGTCCGCTTGACCAATCAATACATTACATTTAATTAAGGTATTTAGTTGAGATGAAAAAAAAATCAATGGCACGGGCGGGATTCGAACCCACGACCTTCGGCTAGACACCAACTTCCCACCTCAACCCCACCTTTTGAAAATTCAAAAAGGAGCAAAAATTCAAAAGGTGGGGGTTGAGATAGGAAGTTGTTGTCCGAGTGGATCGAGTTCAAGTGGAAAGTAAGTAGTAGCGGCGTGTCTAGCCGAAGGTAGTGGGTTCGAATCCCGCCCGTGCCATTGAATTTTTTTTCATCTCAACTAAATACCTTAATTTAATTTTTACTTAAGCTTAAAAGAGGAGGCGTAGGTAAACAACAATCTTTTTGATATTTATCTTCGCCAATGTTGCTACTTGCATCTGGGAATAATAATAATGTCTATGTAAAAAAAAAGTTCAAAACTTGTTCAATTTGAAAAATCAACGAGCATTAACAACTTTCAGTGGCTTAATCGGCTTGGATCATCATGTTGGAAATTTGTGCAGAAAGCAAGGGCAAATATCGTCAAGTAGGATCGACTCCAACCTAGCCTCTGAAGAGATCTGTGAGATATATCAGCAAAAAAAACTGTGTCACGCCACCTAGAAGAAATCAACTGTCTCGTATTTCGCACCTGTTGATGTATTGCCGGCCGATAATTCTATTTTTGATTAGCTTTTTATGGACGAATCTGAATTCATAAACAATGGAATACTGAACGAATTTCTGTATATGGGTGCAAGGAAATCAGCGTATTTAGTTTGGGATCCACCACGTGATAATTTTGCTAAATAAATGTATCGCGTGGGTTAGGGTAGCTCGTAGGATCATCCGGTTGACCAAGGAAATGCCAACAAACACAATTCCCCGTCACCAATTCGACTTTTGAAGAGTTCAAAAGACCTGCTAGTAAACAATATAATTTATATCTAATGTGGGCAGAAACGTCCATTATGTTAAAATTGCTTAGGTTATTTTTTCGTTTCCTAACGCGCTTATTCAGCCAAATTTGGGAATTTTTCACTTCTTGCGGTTTAAAATCCAACACAATTGACGTCAAAATACCGCAAGTAAAGTCTGATAATGGCCAAATTGTTTATTGCACATTGGCCAAATTGTAACATTTCCTAGATCTATTTCTCGTTTTTCTGCGGTCCGCACGATCTCGCTTTTTCTGCCTGGCATTTCTATCGTTTATTAACGTAATATGCATCCCATATGGGCAGATTACACACACACACACACACATATATATATATATATATATATATATATATATAATTTCGACAGGTGTATCCGAGAAAATTCAGCTATTTTTATCTGTCATTTTGTCTGATAAACTGCGGAATTGATTTGACAGTAAAACAGCATGTAATTTGCGTAGGTATGTCAATAAATTGTCACAATTTTCTCATTCCTGTTTTTATTTTTTTCATTTTGCTTCGGACCCACGTTCTCGCTGTTTTCTGACAGGTTTATTCAGTCAAATTGGGCTGTGTCTCTTATTTTGGCTTGTACGTTTTGAAACCGACTTGGCAATTTACAACGCGTAATTTGTATCTTATCCGGGGGGTAAAATGTCCACTTATTGTTAAAGCATTTTTGGTTTGGTCCCTCGTTTTTCCGCGGCCGTGATTCGTGACAAGTTTGTAGGAGAAAATCTGAGGGGTTTTTTTTTTGCATTTTTGTCATATCATCAACGGAAATGATGACGATAAAACCTATCTAATTGACATGAGATACGTTTAATAAATGTTAAAATTTCTTAGGTTTAATTTCGTTTTTCAGCGGTCCGCAAATTTCTTTGTTTTTAGACAGGTTTTTCTTCGGCAAACCGAACGCAAACAACATGTAATTTTTTCACGTAGGCAGAAATAGCTATTAAACGTAAAAATTTGACTGCGTTCGCACGATCTCGCGGTTTTCATATAGGTTTGGCCATTTCTCTTATTTTGACTTATTAAGGACTGAAGTTGATATTGCTTTCAACGATGTATAATATGGACGACCTAACATGGGCCAAAATGTTCTCTGCATAGATCTTTTTTATCCAGTCCGTACGTTCTAGCTTTGTTCTGAAAGCTTTACTAAGCCAAACTTTCCTCGGATATTTTTTATTTCGGCCAAATAAATTATGGAACTGACATGACAATACGTATTATGTCATTGCGTCTGGTATAAGCTAAAATGTGTATTGACTGTAACAAATTCATAGATTTATTTCTCGTTTATCTGCGGTGCGCACGTTCCCGCTGTTTTCTGACAGGCTTATTCACCAAAATTAGCCTGTATAATTCTATTATCTTGGCGTAACAAACGGCCGAATTTAATTGAGAATATACAGAGTGTAAATTGGCATTTATATTGGTTAGAAATTACGATTAAATATTTACATGTTTTATTTTTCTGCGCTTTATTGTTTTTTTGCGACAAGTTTACAGCAAAAATTGGTTTGGATCGGTCTCATTTTTGTCTGAAATGTCTGTATTTTCTTAATTAGCTATACCCGATGTATCGATTAAAAATAAATATATTTTCATTAAAAGTTGTGGAATTGAATTGACCGTAAACAATATGCAGTTTACATTCGATATGGGCAGGTCTCACCTATATCGATTTGACTGTTAAAAATTCATAAATTTATTTTTCCTTTTTCTCGATGCTTTCCGACAGACTTATTTGCTCAAATTTGGCTTGGATGTTTTTTTTTTTTTTAGATTTGGTATAATAATTGAGATATCGTGAGATGCCCGTCTGGTGTGATGTAGGTTTCAAAAAAACATTTTCTTTATCGTTCCAACGTTTCAGTCTTTATTGAGACCATCTTCAGCGCCTGGGATTTATAAACGTTGTTTAAATTGAAAAAATACATTTAGGATGTGGAAAAGTGAATTTATACAATGCAAAATATATTTTACATTCAAAGTGTTTGTGTTCTGTGTACTTGTGCTATTCTTGCGTGTCGTGTTGGGAGTTTTTGCTTTTTAGATTTTTAAATATGATGGATTTTGAAGGATTGGGAAGAAATTCGGTGTAGAAAAGACAATTTTGTATAATTCGTCGGCTTCTTCGTAGTGAAAAGAGTCGACGAAGGGAAACAATACTTTGACCGAATATAAAATATATTTTGCATTGTATAAATTCACTTTTCCACATCCTAAACGTATTTTTTCACTATAAACTATGTTTGTAAATCCCAGGCCCTGAAGATGATCTCAATAAAAATCGAAACGTTGGCATGGTTTTCTGAAACCCTACATTCACATAAAACCAGACCGCATCTCACGATCTCTGAATAATTATCGATTGAACGGTCAATAATCTGCACACATTTGGTATAATACGCGGTGAAAGTGATATGAGAAAAAACAGCATATAGTTTTGTCTGACATAGTCTATTAAATATTTAAAGTTAAAAAAAAATCTAGGCTTATTAATCGGATTTTTCAAATTTCATTTTGCTTAAAAAAATCGTATAATTGTCATGACAATAAATATTATGAAATTGAATCTGGCATTGATAAAAATGATAATTTTTGTATAATAAGTTTTATATAATGACATTTCCTATGGTTATTTCTGATTTGCATGCGTTCCGCACGTTCTCGCTTTTTCTGACAAGTGATTTTGTCCAAAGATATCTTGGAGTTTTATTTAAAAATGGTGGAAAAAGTTTGAACATAAACAGAATGTATTTAGTTTGCATCTGACACGAGGATACATTATGTCGGTTAAATGTGAAAATTTCCTAGGTATACTTATCTTTTTCTGCGGTCCACACGTTCTCGTCGTTTTTTTTAATTCGAAAAATTTAACTTGGATCATTTTTATGTGTGTGTATTTATGTGTGTATCATACACAATATGTAAGTTTATTGAATATGAAAATTTCTTTAAGTTTATTTCTCATGTTTCTGTGGTCCGTTCGTTCTCGCTTGGATTGTTCGGATCTGTTTATTCGACACGATGTGCCTGTATTTTGCCGTTTTTGGTGATGCAACATCCATGTGTTATTTTGCTTTTAAGCGGGTTTTCATTTGTAGGCCAGATTCGATTGAAATATCGGCTTTTTATTAAAAGGTCGATTCGAAAAGCTGAACTTGCTACACAAGCGCATAAATACGTCGGATTAATTATGATTATAGGTACTTCCAGACGCAATAGGAATATCTTTAGGGGTCTTCCGTCCGAATTTAATCGTAGGCGAGTCAAAAATGCTTCTTTTTCGCAACGGTACAAATAAAAAAGAAAGAAAAAAACAAGACGGCGAATCCGGGAGTTCGACTATCTATCAGTGTCACCGTACCCGATTTACATAAAGTTTTATCTTATTTTTCTTGACGTCCTTTTTCACGGTCTGGGAGTCGATAAGGGAACCGGATTGTTTTACATAAAACTAGGCTTGACGATACCGCCTTTGGAATTGACTCTCTCAGGGTCAATATTGATTCGGCGGTCCCTATTTCGCAGATAAGTCGGGATTTTTGTTGATTCGAGGAAACAAGTGAGTAACAACCGTCTGGATTGAACCGCCTCAAATCGTATTAAAACAGAAATAACCCATAAAACATTCACTCAGCCTCGGACCATAAACAAAGATTGCATCTCAAGTAGTATCAGGATGAATAAATAACTCGTCTGAAAACTCCGAAAACAGCTTTGATAATGGGACACTATAGACATTTCTCCCTAATTCCATTTTTAGAAGTCATTCAAGACTTTTAAATTTTTAGATCGACATCCCTATTTTCCTTCTATCCATGAGGTCAATTCTCAAAATACACCATTTAAATAAAAACATTATAAAAAGTTTAACTGGGACTTGAATTTTTGGAAAATATTACAAAATAAATCAAAATGCGATCATAAGTTAGAAAAGGTCTTGAGAGGACGAGATTGAATTTTTCGATGTTGTAAATCGACCGACGTCCTCTGGCGTTATTTCCCGACTCTCCGACGAGTTAGACTAATTTGCATTTCCTTTGTGAATTGCGGGTTGCCGCCCCCAGTTATTTTTATTACCAGCGCCCCCGCGGGGATCCTTTCGCCCCAAATACAATTTAACTGGCTCTGTTAACACTTAAAAGCTGATCTTTACGATTTTCCCACACCGCGTAAAGCTGAGACTTTTTTCTTTATAAAAAGCAATTTAATTAAATATTAAAATGTATTACAGGGGAGAAATGAGACGTATTTAAATACAAGCCCTTGGCTATCTTTTCCCTTTTCTCCAATTGCTTATATAAAAACCCTATTTGAAATAAAAATATTATTACTACATACAATGAGATTCAAAAGAGTAAACTTTTATAAGGCTGAATTAATAAGGCAGAATCAACCTCACTCCACCATCAGGTCTTCAAAATCCGACACAAAAAAGTCAGGTAAATAAATAAACAAACTGACATAAAATTCATCTGTAAAAATACTAAAAAACATAAATCGAACTAGATTGACTGAGATACATAAGAAAACATTTAAGAAGAACCTGTAAAAAAAACTAACACCACTCATTTAGTAATTGTGAAGCACATTTTAAAAATAATTGTTTAAATATTAATTAAGTTAAAGAGTGAAAACGATTTTGATCTTTCTGAACACTTAAGTTGTAATTAGTTAAACTTAAGCTGTACAAAAATCTTTGTTTGTCTTGTCTAAATAGGTTTTGGAAACGAATATAGGAAAAATGAAAATTACGAGAAAATTTTGATAGAGATAGATAATTAGAAAAAGATACGTTGATAGGTACATGGATTGAGTGAAAAAGAGAACGAGAGAGAGAGGGGGTGAGAGAGAGAGGGAGGGAGGGAGAGAGAGAGAGAGAGAGAGAGAGAGAGAGAGA
>JASJUQ010002130.1:7021-22179 GCA_039619505.1 Cimex hemipterus | reverse complement strand
GAGAGAGAGAGAGAGAGAGAGAGAGAGAGAGAGAGAGAGAGAGAGAGAGAGAAGGGGGGAGCGAGTACCCTGATATCATTTTACATTAGAAAAATATAAATGTATATTCATATATGTATGTATATATATAGTATATTTATATGCAAGAATTTTATTTATAAATCGTCCGTACGGTAATATTAATCAAAATACATATTAATACTGTTGCAATGGCACTGTGGCTCTTTACTTTAAAACAATACATAAAAAATACTGTTGTTGGAGGGGCTATGCAATTATTAAATTTTGGTCCGCATAGTCTCGCATTATGTCTTCCATCTTCTATACGCATTATCGTTTTTTAATGTTGAAGTGTTTTATTATTACTTTGATATTAAATCATGAACTAAATATTTTTTTTTAGTTGAGATAAAATAGTCAATGGCACGAGCGGGGTTCGAATCGGGGTTGAGATGGGAAGTTAGTGTCCGAGTGGATCGCCACGATAGCTCAAGTGGTAGAGCAACGGTGTACCAAGCCGATGATCATGGGTTCGAAACCTGCTGCCATTGACTTTTTTTTATCTCAACTAAAAACCTTAATTAATTGTGATATATTAATTGCTCACGCGGACCACGAAATTATCGAATTTTGTAGTCATTTGGCTAAACGTAAAATCATCTAGCACGAGCAAAATATTTCAGTAACTTTTAATGAATTATTATGGGAAAAACCAGGCAATAAATTTGTTAGAAAAATTCATTCTGTCACAAAACGATGTTTGGGGGATTTGGTGAATTTTCTTTCAAATCACGACAGTTAAATATTTTCTATTAAAACTCATGAATTAGTGGTCTCTTTGATTAGGCTTATATCAGCATAAGTATGTTGCAATTAGTATAAGTGTGAAATGCAATCTTGACATAGAATTGGCGTGTGTTCCCCGTTTTGACTTAAAAACTAACAAGCTTGATAAATTTCTATAATAACTTTTACGCAGTTTAAATACTCCTTGGAACTTTTGTATGACACTATAAAACGGAAATACAAGCAGTCCACATTTCAATTCAACATGAGGATGAAGTAATATGTTGTATGAAATCGTGACAATCTGATCGCGGGCCCGTAAATTCTCGCCGTTTCCTTTTGGCAGGCTGAGCCCCCCCCCCTATCAACAGCATCATACTTATTTATAACACAATAAATATTTTCCGTCGGAATCTCTTGAGTAGAAAATAAATTTTGAAAATAAATAAGATCAATATATTAGGTTTTCTTCTTGTTCTCTATATTAAAAATAGTTGCAGTCCTTTTCACGGAATCTTATCGAGAGATTCTGCCCAAATTTATGACTAATTTATGCGTTGACCATATACAATCATCATGGAAAATAAATTTCTAAATTGTCACCGTTTGTACAATTCACCGTTCAGATTTCTTTCGTTCCGATCTCAATCTTAATAGTTAAACGTAATAAATTTAACATATAAGAGAAAAGATTTCAGAAACTATATCAGTTTAAAATTGTAAAATTTTATTTTCTATATTCAATGCAAATGACGTCAAACAGCCTGACTTGGCTATCTTAACGCTAATCTGAAATCCTTAAATGGTACCATATCAAGTCTAATGCCTTGTATTTCCCCTCCAGGCCGGTTAATCCATGTTATAAATATTACAAAAAGAGAAAAAAAACACAAGCCTTTTGAGAAAGTCGACAGTTAGACGTATCGTCGAAGATTGTAAACAGTTATTTTAACCTCGTAAACTGTTACTTAAACCATTTCGGGAGATGGTCTCGGCAGCCTGTTTTGAAATATCTAAGATGGGGGATTAGACAAGGGTCCAACTATCTCATCCGGCTCAAGACGACGAGGGCGTTTCATCGGGAGATGACTTTTACACTCTCGGGGTATTGATTAAACATTGAGTTACTTGTACGGATTGCGACGGTGCACAAAATAAACCTAAAATAAAATATCGACGGTTAAATTGTCTGGATTTAAACACTTAACTGTATCTTTATAAAAAGTATGTTTATATGAAAACATATTTCCTATTCCGTACATAAGTTCATGTGTGCACATACATTGCGGATTTGTTAAATAAATCTATCAATCAATACATTTATTTTTTTCGTGTGTGCATGTATGTTCATAGAAATCAACAATGGTGTTAAAGATATGCTACAATAATGCTATGATAATAATCTCTTTTATATTTTGTCAGGAATTTCTTTTTATTTCCGAAATACTCGTGTGTGTGCGCGTGCGTGTGTATTTGTATCTCTCCACCCTCTTCCTCTCACTTCATCTCTATCAACCTATCTATCTACATATTTTTTTATCTCTATTTCGTTCTCTTTTCCTCTCTGTTGTACCATTCCTCGCCAAAATAAATTACTATCGATTAATTTATCAACTTATCTCACTTTTATTTTCAACCCGATTCTCTTTTCTCGTCCCTCTTCGACCTTCAATTTTGTCTATCTTTCTCTCACTATCATTATCTCTCAGTCTAACTCTCTCCATTTCTGTCTCTATCCATCTGGTTATCTTTCACGCTCTCCTTTTTAGTCGCTCTTTCTTTATCACTCACTAAAAATTTCTTTTTTTCCTTTTCCCTCCTTTACCCATTTCTCTCTCACTATCTCTCACTAAAACACTCTCTCCTTCTCTCTCATTCTAATCTCTCTTCTTTTTCTCTCTCATTGTAATTATCATCTCCTTTCTCTCTCTTTCTCATTTTTCCCTCTCATTCTAACACTATTTTAATCTCTTTCCTTCTCTCTATCTAACTCTCTCCTTGTCTGTCTATACATCCCTTTATCTTTCACTCTCTCCGTTTTAGTCTCTCTTTTTATTTAATTATCTCTCACTAAAAATTTCTTGTTTTGCTTTTTCTCTCGTTTACCCATTTCTCTCTCTCTACTTCTTTATCTCTCATTAAAACTTTCTCTTCTCCTCCCTCCCTCTCCTCTATCACTTTATACTCTTAATAAAACTCTGTCTTCTTCTTTTTCTATCTCTCGTTTTTTTTTCGATACTTTTTGTTTCACTGTAAGACTATTTTAATCTCTCTCCTTCTGTCTTTCTCTCATTATCTCTCAATCAAACTTTCTCCTTTTTTGTCTCTATCCACCTGGTTATCTTTCACTCTCTCCTTTTTAGTCTCTCTTTCTATTTCATTATCTCTCACTAAAAATTTCTTTTTTTGCTTTTTCTCCCCTTTACCCATTTCTCTCTCACTATCTCTCACTAAAACACTCTCTCCTTCTCTCTCATTCTAATCTCTCTTCTTTTTCTCTCTCATTCTAATTATCATCTCCTTTCTCTCTCTTTCTCATTTTTCCCTCTCATTTTTTCATTCTAACACTTATTTTACTCTCTTTCCTTCTCTCTACCTAAATCTCTCCTTGTCTGTCTATACATCCCTTTATCTTTCACTCTCTCTCCTTTTTAGACTCTCTTTCTATTTCATTATCTCTCCCTAAATTTTTTTTTTGCTTTTTCTCTCCTTTACCCATTTCTCTCTCTCACTATCTCTCACTAAAACTCTCTCTCCTTCTCTCTCATTCTAATCTCTCTTCTTTTTCTCTCTCATACAAATTATCATCTCCTTTCTCTCACTCTCTTTCTCATTTTTCCTTATCATTTTTTTCATTCTAACACTATTTTAATCTCTTTCCTTCTCTCTATCTAAATCTCTCCTTGTCTGTCTATACATCCCTTTATCTTTCACTCTCTCCTCTTTAGACTCTCTTTCTATTTCATTATCTCCCACTAAAAATTTATTTTTTCCTTTTCTCTCCTTTACTCATTTCTGTCCCTCTACTTCTTTTTCTATCTCTCGTTTTTTCCGATATTTTTTGTTTCACTCTAAGACTATTTTAATCTCTCTCCTTCTGTCTTTCTCTCATTATCTCTCAATCTAACTCTCTCTATCTATCTGGTTATCTTTCACTTTCTCCTTTTTAGTCTCTCTTTCTATTTCACTATCTCTCACTAAAAATTTCTTTTTTTGCTTTTTCTCTCCTTCACCCATTTCTCTCACTATCTCTTCTTCTCCCTCCCTCCCTATCACTTTATCTCTCACTAAAGCTCTGTTCTTTTTTTGTCTATCTATTACTCTCTTATTCTAATTATCATCTCCTTTCTCTCTCTTTCTCATTTTTCCCTCTCATTTTTTTCATTCTAACACTATTTTAATATCTTTCCTTCTCTATATCTAACTCTCTCCTTGTCTGTCTATACATCCCTTTATCTTTCACTCTCTCCTTTTTAGTCTCTCTTTCTATTTCATTATCTCCCACTAAAAATTTATTTTTTCCTTTTCTCTCACTAAAACTCTCTCTCCTTCTATCTCATTCTAATCTCTCTTCTTTTTCTCTCCCTCTCTCTTCTTCTTTCTCTCTCATACTAATTATCATCTCCTTTCTCTCACTCTCTCTCTCATTTTTTTCTTTCACGGTAACACTATTTCAATCCCCCTCCTTCTCTATATCTAACTCTCTCCTTTTCTGTCTCTAAACATCTGTTTATCTTTCACTCTCTCCTTTTTAGTCTCTTTTTCTATTTCTTTATCTCTCACTATGAAAATTCTATTTTCCTTTTCTCTCTTTTACCTATTTCTCTCTTATTAAATCTTTCACTTCTTCGTTCTCTATCATCTTCTCTCTCATTCTAATTCTATCTTCTTTCTCTCTACCTTTTCTTTTTTCTCTGTATTAATCTCTTACTCTTCCACACTTTTAACTCTTTTCTTCTATGTCTCTCTCGTTGTTTATTATCGTTCTTTCTAGTTCTATCTCTAAAATATGTTTATGGGGCGACAAACAGCTGAGTTATCGCTGGCCTTGTACGAGTCTGTACTTCTTTTCTGGCCTTTTACGATTATTTTGTTTTGTACTGCAGCCATTGGGAGTCTCGATCTGGTTACTGGTCAGTACCCAGATTGTCAAACTACAGTAGACGCAAAACATACATACATATACATCACCCACGATGTAAACATAGAAGTCGTCACATTTACTCCCATAGAGTACTCTATATTCTTGGTATGTAATTTAAATTTTTCCTCCCTCGCTAATAAATGAACATTCATTCCGATAAATTTATATAAACGGAGGTCTAAGTATACTTTGCTCTTTCTTTCCCTCAATTACGATCCAAAAGATTTTGTGGCCAAGCAACGAGTTTAAATTATTAATGCTAATAGCAAGATATTAATTTGGGGACCCCGGAAAACCACAAAAATAATTTTCTTTGTCTTCGATTTGCGTTAAATAGCAAAAATAGCGGTAAATCTGAAAAAGATTTAGAATTAATACGTGGTTTACGTAAATAAATTAGAACTGTAGATATAAAATAAAATGTATAACATTTGTTTTTGATGTAAATAATTTTTATTTGTCACTTATAGTAGCGTAAAATTTAAATATTGGCTAAAATACAAATTCCGCATTGTAACGATTGTAATAACGTTGATTTTGGATAGGGTCCAAAGGAGGAATTATTTTTTAAGTGGGTACATAGATCATCAGAATAAATAAAATTGCATCCCCCCAAATCCAGCGGAAAAAGTTTCGTTTTTTTTATAGTTAGGAATATTCGTATTTAAGGTTTTTTTAGTAATATTTTTCTGCTTATATAATTGGAATTTTATTTCGGTTTTTAAAACGTACGTTTTCGTATTATTTTTGTATTCTGCGTCAAAAATGAAACTGATTGTTTTAATAATTTAATTTTTTTTAACAGCTTTCAAATGAATTAAAGTTCTTAAATTCCTTAAAATATCAGCCCCATGGGCCCATTGATGAAACAATCGAACATGAGTAATATTTTTGGTCCTAGTATTACAAAAACAGTTAATTAAAATCTGTAATCTGACCTATATCAGCCATAAATAGGAGAGAAACGGTACGGCCCAGGTAAAATCTTTTTATTTGTAACCTAGGTTCTGAATTTTTATTTTATTTTAGAAAAGCCAATTTTTCGTGCCGGGCCGTGATATTACTCGAGTGCAAAAGCACGCATGGCCGTGAAAGGAGAATTAATTGAAATTTGATTCAGTCAATCGGTTTCTTTTACACGCTGGAATGATGATTGAGCACTCCATGGGGTCCGAGGCGGAAAAACGGCCGGCGCCTAAAAACTGACAGAGACCGGCCATCATTCTCAGGAAAGAAACTGAAAAACCGACTCGATTGGACATACAATATAAAAACTAAACATAACAACGAACAAGGTCATTCCATGATGTAATTCACCTACAGATTCTTTCTTCTTACAGATTTATTTACGCTCACTAATTTAGTTCATCCTTTAATTGTACACAACTTAACTTATGATTTTCGATTGCTTAAACTTTTAACAAGCATTGTTGATTATTGCAGCTTTCCGACTGGAGGACCGCTTTGGAGTTCGTACAAATGATTAAGACGTCCAAACAGATTACGACGATGAAACTTTGCATAATTATGTTGTCAAAAAGGGTTCAAGATGTTAGTCAACAGTGGGATTTTAAAATATAAAATCCTCTTTTATTTATAGAGTCAACGTTCAGCGAGTTATATTTAGTCGGAAAAATGATTTATACGGTTTATATTTACATTTTTAAATAATTTCTTTATTAAAGTTTTGTTATGAAGAAGTAAACGAATATCCTTGTTTACGCATAGTTTGTTCCGTCCTTGTCCAGATGGGACGGTCGGAATTCACCGAATGTGGCCAAGGGTCGCTTTGCAAATTCTCTTTGTTCAACAAGTCAGAATTGAAAATAACCGGTCTAGTAGGAAATTTTAACCAAGTTCAACAGAGTTCGTTAGTAAATCAAATGCGCGAGTTCGGTCGGCTATAAAGCGAAATTCATGAAATTTTATATCTTCGGTTAAATTTTAATAAAGTTAACATACCCTAGGTTTATTTTTTCGGCGGTCTTTATGCTCTTGCTATTTTCAGATTGGTTTTATACTATCAATTTGGCTGTATTTTTTTTTACTATTTTTTATGAGGGTTCGCAACAGCAGAGGTCAGCATAAACCTTCAGGGTGCCGGTATTTTTGAAAAAAGAAAAGAAAAAAGAAAAAGAAAACGAGTATCTACACTGCATACAGATACATCTGTACATGGATATGTCTTATGATGGCTAATAATCTCGAACACGCACTGGAATGTTAATCCTTATATGATATCTAAATATAATACACAAACGTCCATCGTGTCACGTCACATGCGTCAAAAGCGGGTAAGCCCTTATTTTGACGTTAAAAACACCTGCCCACCAATTCGTTCTCGCGTAACCTTGGTAAACACACAAGCACGGGCGTGGTAACATTTTCCGTTAACTTTCGAACTGACCCCCAGCCGTAAGACATATCCATGTCAAAAAGCTCATGACTTACGTATGTCGGATTCGTAGGCAGGGGCCGCTGGATTCGAACCCAGGACCTTTACCTTACAGGGATGGCTCCTGTGTCAACGCCTAAAAGTTTGTTTACTATAAAAATGTGAAAATGGGCACTCTGTAGAGTCAAGTTAATTCGACCATTTTTAACAAAAAATAAGAAAGTTCATTGCTGAATAGCCTAAAACCGACGCCTCTATTGTATTTTACTTATATTTTGCTTCCTTGAGCCTTACGTGCTTTAACCACTGGGTTAACTCACCTGAGGAAGAATTAAAATAAATCTGAAACATTGTGGATTGAAAGAAAAAGTTTTTTTTAGGTGACCTATTATCCCACCTTCCAGAAGAAAAAAATCATATTTTATGCTTATTAACTTAATTAGATTGATAATTGTCTTGAAAATAATCAGATCCATTATAAAATCTCAAAGAAAATGGAGCAAGTTAATTTCTTACGCATTTTATATGTCTCGAGATGAATTAAGATAATTTATTTTTCAAAATTTATTTTTATTTATTAATTGCCAATAAACAAATAACAAATGGTAATACCTCATTTTATAAGTTGTGTAATTTCATCTGGCATGGCGGAAATGATCGATAAAAAGTCAAAATGTCTCAATTTTGCCGGACCGCACGTTCTTGTTGATTACTAAGTGTTTATTCACCTATTTGGCAAGGACCTTTGTTATTTATGGTTAAAAAATGGTCGAATTATCTGCCCATTTTCACCCGGACCAGCCAGTTTTATAGTAAACAAGACAAGGAGTTAAAAAAAAAGTTAAATTGCAACCGCGTTTATTTTTTGCAATATACCTATTTTGGATTAATTAATTATTTGTATGCAAAGTGAGGTTGAGATGAAAAGTTAATGTCGCGACTTTATTTGAAGGACTTTTCAACCTCATTTCCCATAGAAATAATTAATTAATCACTTACTCAAAATAAAGCTAGATATGACTTGTTTTTGTTATATAAAACCGTAGATTTTTACTGTGTATTCTTAAAGCACGTAGTATTCATCTCATTAATAAATGAGAGAGTCGACCAGTTAGCCAAGGAGGCAACCATTAAAGGTTCTCCCACGAGCGTGCAGCTAACCGTCGGAGACGTGATAAACTATATCAAAAGAGACGTGCGCAGAAAGTGGCAAATTTGGTAAATGATGCGGGCACAGCAGGGAATTTCTACCGCTCATTATTCCCAACAATACAGAAGATGCCGTGGTTTCAAGAAATAAAGAGAGGAAAAGGTTTCTTCTCAACACTTACACGACTCCGAACTGGCCATGGCATCTGCGGCTCATATTTACACAGAATTAACTGTAGAACATCGCCAAACTGCGCAACGTGCGATGTAGAAAAGGGCATTGACCATATATTACTACAATGCACCGAATATGAGGCACAGGGAGAACAATTTCTGAAAGAATTGGACGCTCTGAGACAAGTGGAAAGGCCACTGAACTGTTTTTGAACTGGCTCGCTGCTGGCAAAGGGTGACACGGAGGTCTATGACGCCTTGTACAAATACTTCAAGAATTGTGATAGTAATGTTAAGTTGGTTATCCTATTATTTATATATTTATAAGCCTATTTATTTATTTATTTATCTAGTCATTCCGTTACATAGATAGTTACTTTGATTATACTTGAATCTGGCTGAATATCCCTGATAAAGCCCAAAAAAAGGACGTAGTTTTTTATGAGTAACTATTTTTTCCAGTGAAATCGGTTAAAGATTTCCCGGGATACACAATTTTTTTAAAATTATAACATACGGGGTTTTATCGTTTTGGATTTTACCCGCATTTATTTGCAGTCAAAGTGACAACGGAGTTGAAAAATGGTAGAAAAAAATTAAAATAGTAATTGTAGTAAGTATGGAGATTTTTCTTAATTCAATATTTTCGTGGTCCGCTTGACCAATCAATACATTACATTTAATTAAGGTATTTAGTTGAGATGAAAAAAAAAATCAATGGCACGGGCGGGATTCGAACCCACGACCTTCGGCTAGACACCAACTTCCCACCTCAACCCCACCTTTTGAAAATTCAAAAAGGAGCAAAAATTCAAAAGGTGGGGGTTGAGATAGGAAGTTGTTGTCCGAGTGGATCGAGTTCAAGTGGAAAGTAAGTAGTAGCGGCGTGTCTAGCCGAAGGTAGTGGGTTCGAATCCCGCCCGTGCCATTGAATTTTTTTTCATCTCAACTAAATACCTTAATTTAATTTTTACTTAAGCTTAAAAGAGGAGGCGTAGGTAAACAACAATCTTTTTGATATTTATCTTCGCCAATGTTGCTACTTGCATCTGGGAATAATAATAATGTCTATGTAAAAAAAAAGTTCAAAACTTGTTCAATTTGAAAAATCAACGAGCATTAACAACTTTCAGTGGCTTAATCGGCTTGGATCATCATGTTGGAAATTTGTGCAGAAAGCAAGGGCAAATATCGTCAAGTAGGATCGACTCCAACCTAGCCTCTGAAGAGATCTGTGAGATATATCAGCAAAAAAAACTGTGTCACGCCACCTAGAAGAAATCAACTGTCTCGTATTTCGCACCTGTTGATGTATTGCCGGCCGATAATTCTATTTTTGATTAGCTTTTTATGGACGAATCTGAATTCATAAACAATGGAATACTGAACGAATTTCTGTATATGGGTGCAAGGAAATCAGCGTATTTAGTTTGGGATCCACCACGTGATAATTTTGCTAAATAAATGTATCGCGTGGGTTAGGGTAGCTCGTAGGATCATCCGGTTGACCAAGGAAATGCCAACAAACACAATTCCCCGTCACCAATTCGACTTTTGAAGAGTTCAAAAGACCTGCTAGTAAACAATATAATTTATATCTAATGTGGGCAGAAACGTCCATTATGTTAAAATTGCTTAGGTTATTTTTTCGTTTCCTAACGCGCTTATTCAGCCAAATTTGGGAATTTTTCACTTCTTGCGGTTTAAAATCCAACACAATTGACGTCAAAATACCGCAAGTAAAGTCTGATAATGGCCAAATTGTTTATTGCACATTGGCCAAATTGTAACATTTCCTAGATCTATTTCTCGTTTTTCTGCGGTCCGCACGATCTCGCTTTTTCTGCCTGGCATTTCTATCGTTTATTAACGTAATATGCATCCCATATGGGCAGATTACACACACACACACACACATATATATATATATATATATATATATATATATAATTTCGACAGGTGTATCCGAGAAAATTCAGCTATTTTTATCTGTCATTTTGTCTGATAAACTGCGGAATTGATTTGACAGTAAAACAGCATGTAATTTGCGTAGGTATGTCAATAAATTGTCACAATTTTCTCATTCCTGTTTTTATTTTTTTCATTTTGCTTCGGACCCACGTTCTCGCTGTTTTCTGACAGGTTTATTCAGTCAAATTGGGCTGTGTCTCTTATTTTGGCTTGTACGTTTTGAAACCGACTTGGCAATTTACAACGCGTAATTTGTATCTTATCCGGGGCGTAAAATGTCCACTTATTGTTAAAGCATTTTTGGTTTGGTCCCTCGTTTTTCCGCGGCCGTGATTCGTGACAAGTTTGTAGGAGAAAATCTGAGGGGTTTTTTTTTTGCATTTTTGTCATATCATCAACGGAAATGATGACGATAAAACCTATCTAATTGACATGAGATACGTTTAATAAATGTTAAAATTTCTTAGGTTTAATTTCGTTTTTCAGCGGTCCGCAAATTTCTTTGTTTTTAGACAGGTTTTTCTTCGGCAAACCGAACGCAAACAACATGTAATTTTTTCACGTAGGCAGAAATAGCTATTAAACGTAAAAATTTGACTGCGTTCGCACGATCTCGCGGTTTTCAGATAGGTTTGGCCATTTCTCTTATTTTGACTTATTAAGGACTGAAGTTGATATTGCTTTCAACGATGTATAATATGGACGACCTAACATGGGCCAAAATGTTCTCTGCATAGATCTTTTTTATCCAGTCCGTACGTTCTAGCTTTGTTCTGAAAGCTTTACTAAGCCAAACTTTCCTCGGATATTTTTTATTTCGGCCAAATAAATTATGGAACTGACATGACAATACGTATTATGTCATTGCGTCTGGTATAAGCTAAAATGTGTATTGACTGTAACAAATTCATAGATTTATTTCTCGTTTATCTGCGGTGCGCACGTTCCCGCTGTTTTCTGACAGGCTTATTCACCAAAATTAGCCTGTATAATTCTATTATCTTGGCGTAACAAACGGCCGAATTTAATTGAGAATATACAGAGTGTAAATTGGCATTTATATTGGTTAGAAATTACGATTAAATATTTACATGTTTTATTTTTCTGCGCTTTATTGTTTTTTTGCGACAAGTTTACAGCAAAAATTGGTTTGGATCGGTCTCATTTTTGCCTGAAATGTCTGTATTTTCTTAATTAGCTATACCCGATGTATCGATTAAAAATAAATATATTTTCATTAAAAGTTGTGGAATTGAATTGACCGTAAACAATATGCAGTTTACATTCGATATGGGCAGGTCTCACCTATATCGATTTGACTGTTAAAAATTCATAAATTTATTTTTCCTTTTTCTCGATGCTTTCCGACAGACTTATTTGCTCAAATTTGGCTTGGATGTTTTTTTTTTTTTTAGATTTGGTATAATAATTGAGATATCGTGAGATGCCCGTCTGGTGTGATGTAGGTTTCAAAAAAACATTTTCTTTATCGTTCCAACGTTTCAGTCTTTATTGAGACCATCTTCAGCGCCTGGGATTTATAAACGTTGTTTAAATTGAAAAAATACATTTAGGATGTGGAAAAGTGAATTTATACAATGCAAAATATATTTTACATTCAAAGTGTTTGTGTTCTGTGTACTTGTGCTATTCTTGCGTGTCGTGTTGGGAGTTTTTGCTTTTTAGATTTTTAAATATGATGGATTTTGAAGGATTGGGAAGAAATTCGGTGTAGAAAAGACAATTTTGTATAATTCGTCGGCTTCTTCGTAGTGAAAAGAGTCGACGAAGGGAAACAATACTTTGACCGAATATAAAATATATTTTGCATTGTATAAATTCACTTTTCCACATCCTAAACGTATTTTTTCACTATAAACTATGTTTGTAAATCCCAGGCCCTGAAGATGATCTCAATAAAAATCGAAACGTTGGCATGGTTTTCTGAAACCCTACATTCACATAAAACCAGACCGCATCTCACGATCTCTGAATAATTATCGATTGAACGGTCAATAATCTGCACACATTTGGTATAATACGCGGTGAAAGTGATATGAGAAAAAACAGCATATAGTTTTGTCTGACATAGTCTATTAAATATTTAAAGTTAAAAAAAAATCTAGGCTTATTAATCGGATTTTTCAAATTTCATTTTGCTTAAAAAAATCGTATAATTGTCATGACAATAAATATTATGAAATTGAATCTGGCATTGATAAAAATGATAATTTTTGTATAATAAGTTTTATATAATGACATTTCCTATGGTTATTTCTGATTTGCATGCGTTCCGCACGTTCTCGCTTTTTCTGACAAGTGATTTTGTCCAAAGATATCTTGGAGTTTTATTTAAAAATGGTGGAAAAAGTTTGAACATAAACAGAATGTATTTAGTTTGCATCTGACACGAGGATACATTATGTCGGTTAAATGTGAAAATTTCCTAGGTATACTTATCTTTTTCTGCGGTCCACACGTTCTCGTCGTTTTTTTTAATTCGAAAAATTTAACTTGGATCATTTTTATGTGTGTGTATTTATGTGTGTATCATACACAATATGTAAGTTTATTGAATATGAAAATTTCTTTAAGTTTATTTCTCATGTTTCTGTGGTCCGTTCGTTCTCGCTTGGATTGTTCGGATCTGTTTATTCGACACGATGTGCCTGTATTTTGCCGTTTTTGGTGATGCAACATCCATGTGTTATTTTGCTTTTAAGCGGGTTTTCATTTGTAGGCCAGATTCGATTGAAATATCGGCTTTTTATTAAAAGGTCGATTCGAAAAGCTGAACTTGCTACACAAGCGCATAAATACGTCGGATTAATTATGATTATAGGTACTTCCAGACGCAATAGGAATATCTTTAGGGGTCTTCCGTCCGAATTTAATCGTAGGCGAGTCAAAAATGCTTCTTTTTCGCAACGGTACAAATAAAAAAGAAAGAAAAAAACAAGACGGCGAATCCGGGAGTTCGACTATCTATCAGTGTCACCGTACCCGATTTACATAAAGTTTTATCTTATTTTTCTTGACGTCCTTTTTCACGGTCTGGGAGTCGATAAGGGAACCGGATTGTTTTACATAAAACTAGGCTTGACGATACCGCCTTTGGAATTGACTCTCTCAGGGTCAATATTGATTCGGCGGTCCCTATTTCGCAGATAAGTCGGGATTTTTGTTGATTCGAGGAAACAAGTGAGTAACAACCGTCTGGATTGAACCGCCTCAAATCGTATTAAAACAGAAATAACCCATAAAACATTCACTCAGCCTCGGACCATAAACAAAGATTGCATCTCAAGTAGTATCAGGATGAATAAATAACTCGTCTGAAAACTCCGAAAACAGCTTTGATAATGGGACACTATAGACATTTCTCCCTAATTCCATTTTTAGAAGTCATTCAAGACTTTTAAATTTTTAGATCGACATCCCTATTTTCCTTCTATCCATGAGGTCAATTCTCAAAATACACCATTTAAATAAAAACATTATAAAAAGTTTAACTGGGACTTGAATTTTTGGAAAATATTACAAAATAAATCAAAATGCGATCATAAGTTAGAAAAGGTCTTGAGAGGACGAGATTGAATTTTTCGATGTTGTAAATCGACCGACGTCCTCTGGCGTTATTTCCCGACTCTCCGACGAGTTAGACTAATTTGCATTTCCTTTGTGAATTGCGGGTTGCCGCCCCCAGTTATTTTTATTACCAGCGCCCCCGCGGGGATCCTTTCGCCCCAAATACAATTTAACTGGCTCTGTTAACACTTAAAAGCTGATCTTTACGATTTTCCCACACCGCGTAAAGCTGAGACTTTTTTCTTTATAAAAAGCAATTTAATTAAATATTAAAATGTATTACAGGGGAGAAATGAGACGTATTTAAATACAAGCCCTTGGCTATCTTTTCCCTTTTCTCCAATTGCTTATATAAAAACCCTATTTGAAATAAAAATATTATTACTACATACAATGAGATTCAAAAGAGTAAACTTTTATAAGGCTGAATTAATAAGGCAGAATCAACCTCACTCCACCATCAGGTCTTCAAAATCCGACACAAAAAAGTCAGGTAAATAAATAAACAAACTGACATAAAATTCATCTGTAAAAATACTAAAAAACATAAATCGAACTAGATTGACTGAGATACATAAGAAAACATTTAAGAAGAACCTGTAAAAAAAACTAACACCACTCATTTAGTAATTGTGAAGCACATTTTAAAAATAATTGTTTAAATATTAATTAAGTTAAAGAGTGAAAACGATTTTGATCTTTCTGAACACTTAAGTTGTAATTAGTTAAACTTAAGCTGTACAAAAATCTTTGTTTGTCTTGTCTAAATAGGTTTTGGAAACGAATATAGGAAAAATGAAAATTACGAGAAAATTTTGATAGAGATAGATAATTAGAAAAAGATACGTTGATAGGTACATGGATTGAGTGAAAAAGAGAACGAGAGAGAGAGGGGGTGAGAGAGAGAGGGAGGGAGGGAGAGAGAGAGAGAGAGAGAGAGAGAGAGAGAGA
>JASJUQ010002083.1:0-29156 GCA_039619505.1 Cimex hemipterus | reverse complement strand
TTTCACCAAACGGAATTTTTCATAACAAATTGAATTTTCCACAAAAAATTGAACTGTTACCAAACAAATTGAATTTATCATAAAAAATATAACTTTTACCTGATAAATTGAATAAAAAAAGACATTTTATCGCACAGTTTGAATTTAAAAGAAAAATGGACTTTACCTGGCAATTTAAATTTTAAAATAAAATGAACTTTTTCTTGACAAATTGAGTTTGAAAAAAAGAAACTTTTACCTGATAATTTGAATTAAAAAAAGGAACTTTAACTGACGAATTGAATTTTCCCCCCAAAAAACCTGAACTTTACCTGACAATTTAAATTTTAAAATAAGATGAACTTTTACTTGAAAAATTGAATTTTAAAAAAGGAACCTTTACCTGACAAATTGAAGTTTCCGTAAAACTTTAACTTTTATCAAACAAATTAAATTCTCCATAAAAAAATTGAATTTTTATCAGACAAATTGAAATTTTTCCTGATAATTGAATTCTCCATAAAAATAAAAATAGAAGAGAGGTGAGGATGGCCACAACATAGACATCACTACTTTGTAAGGAAATTTTTTTTTTTTATCTATTTTTTTTTATTTTATTTTTTTTTTATTTTTTTTTCATTTTTTTTTTTTTGTGCATTCAGCACGGCAACCAAGTGCTTCAACTTCATTGGCGCCAATTCTCGTCCAGAATCAACCAGAGTACACAGCTCCGACACAAAATTCGGGGAGCTTGATTTGCACCGGCTGTAAAGAGATGGTGTCCGATTTATTGTCCTAACCAAAGAAAC
The DNA here is from genome assembly GCA_039619505.1 of Cimex hemipterus. NCBI lineage: Eukaryota > Metazoa > Arthropoda > Insecta > Hemiptera > Cimicidae > Cimex > Cimex hemipterus. The sequence goes on along the minus strand of JASJUQ010002083.1, from coordinate 28,368 downwards.
GACGTTAAAAAGGAATAAATCCCGTCGAGGGTTAGAAGAAGAAGCCGGGAAAATGGCCCCGAAATTTTCAAAATACAAAAAGAAAAGAAAATTTTTTTTGAGTTCATTATCCTTGCCACTTTTAGTAAAGAAAAAAGAAAAACTAATAGAAGGAAAGAAGAAAACATGTTACTGCTAGGTTACATACTTGCTACTACGAAGTTGGTGATCTCGCGTAAGACGCTGGTGGTTATTACGTTTAAAAATTTATTTCAGATACTTCTACTCATCTGGCTTTTAACTTTTTTAGCTTTTTGTTTCATTTTCGAGTTTCTTTTAACAAAACAAAAAAATTGTTCATTTAGTAGTGGCAAACCTCTGGGTTTAGGTTAGAGTCTAAACACGGTATGCAGGAGCCCAAATGATATATTATCATATTGTCATTAAAGATAATTAATTGGACAATGGTCGTCCTTTTAATGGAAGACAATAAACCTAGCTAAAAATTCGTTTGGCCTGATTAAAACGAAGGTGTACAGTACTACTACATAGTAATTCTACAGTAAATATAGTATTTTACACCACCTAGCTATTTGAAAACAACAAACCTGTGTTTGGCTCTTTTATCGCGTATATAAACAAAACATTGTCTCCTATAATTACAGGATGTGTATAATTTAAAGATTATTCCAGGTTTCTCAGTATCGGCTATTCACCCGCTAAGGAAGATATCGCAAACCGAGTTGACACCCGCCTTTCAGTTTTATCTGTAACATTTTTACTAGACATTCGTCAACCAGAAAACATATTAATTTCCAACGGATTCCTGATAACTATGTATGAGAACACTCAGGTGATTGTATTTTTCTCCGGATCCGACCGGACGTTGATATTTCGGGTATATCTAAGCGAACGGGCCACGCGAGATAATTCGGTTATAAATGGGCCGACGTCGAGTCGTTTCAGCAAACGAGACATGCACATGCACCGGTGTTTCGTGGTTCTACTTATAGGCGCCAGTTTGGTAGCCGCCCGGCCTGGCTTCTTCAGCAACTTCATCAGCGACGGCGGAGAAGACGACGAAGATCTTGATATCATGAAGTATCTGAAAGGTTTCGGTGAAAACCTCTGGAAAGGGCCCGACAACAAAACGGGTGAGGCCGTCTCCAAGTGGCTCCCATCCCATCAAAACAACCCTGAAGAACTCGGGGCCTACGCCGAGGGAGACATACTCTTCCCCTCGCCCAAAACCAGGAATGGGCTGAAAGCGATGTCGGCCAGATGGCCAAAAGGTGTCATCCCGTACGTCTTTGGAGATTCTTTCAACACCAAGGACAGAGCGACCATCGATGCCGCCATGAAAGAATACCACAAATTGACCTGTATCAGGTAAATCATTTCAACTATCTAAATCACGTCCGCCTAACCTTACTGCAGAAAATTATCACATTAACTTCGTTCTCCAGGATATACCTGTAGTCTGATTAACTGAAATAGTTTAAAATAAACTAGGACGATAAGTAACGATTGCACCTTATAAACATTAAAATTCATCAAATATTGTTAATTTATTAATTTGTTGCTCGGGATATAGTATGGTATAGTACGGTGATAAGGATACTAGGAAGCGGGGTCTGTACTCCCCAGTCACGGCAGCCTTTTGGCTTATTGTGCCTTCCTTGTTCCTTAGTTCAGTTCAATAGACTCTGTTTTTTCCTTAGAAGTATCAGGTCGCTGCTTCAATTTCATCCTCAAGTTTTTTCGAATGTCAGGTTGAATCTCCATTGAGCTGTTGCTTCGCATTCGAAAATGATATGGGTGGCTGTTTCCTCCTCAACATTACATAATTTGCAGATTGGATCATATTGTATATGCCCATGTTGTGTAGATGTTTTCTCAGTTGCCAATGATCGGTTAGTAGTCCTATCACTCCTCTGAGTTTTGCCCTCTCCAGTTGCAGCAATGATTTCGCCAGTCTTGGTGAGGGTTGTTCGCTCGGGGTATAGTTCCAAAGAGCATGTTCGAATCGTAATTCCATGTATGACATTGATTTTTTTAATCAAAAATTAAAATTACTGTTGACCAGGGTATATATAACGAGATGGTCCCTCTAACGGAAATTCACAAATGATAAATTGTCCAAGGTAAGTTCCATGAGGACAACCATAAGAACTGAACCCTTTTTCGGCTTACCAAACTGCCAAAATCGTAGATTCAACAGGCAATCGGTTGGGATTCTATAGTCCAGGACTTAGGCATGGGAAAGAGTTCATCAAAGCACCACTGCAGAGCAACGGCACAACTGCTGATTCTAGGACGTGTCAGTACTTAATAATAGTTCGACTGCTGACTAGACACGGCAGACCCCGGAGGGATATGTATAAACTTTAATAGCAGAAATAAGCTAGTGCAGATAATGCCAGGTTAACGAATGTTTCCACTTCCATTGCTTCAGCAATGGCTCCGCCTACCAGGCATTTGAGCTTGGGGCAGAAATCTGGAGGATGTAGGCTAATTAACTTGGGATGACCAAAATTTCGAACTTTCAATAGGACGTTGCTGATAATTCCTGTTTTAATATATTTAGTTCACAAGAGTCATCCATACTCAATGCGCTGCTTAGACTCGGAAATTCGTTCAGCCAAAGGGTTTTCTTCAGTTCTCTTTTTGTGCAAGCCACATTTAAATTTATTTTTATTTTACACATGGCACAAGAACTTATGCTGTCCTAGGTAACTTCATAGTCGATTACGCTGTTTCAGATTTGTACCCAGGTCGAAAGAGGCCGATTATATCCTGATAACTAGCCAGAACACCGGCTGTTGGTCTTCCGTCGGTAGGGTCGGCGGCGCGCAAGAGCTCAACCTCCAGTCGCCCGGATGCCTCGTTCAGAAGGGCACAGTCATGCACGAGATGATGCACGCCATCGGATTCCTTCACGAGCAGAACCGCTGGGAAAGGGACAACTTCGTCACAATCAACTTCGAAAACATACAGCCAGGTAATAAGTGAGACAAACGTCCGGAAATACTGCGTGGCGATAGGAAAAAGTCGGCTGTTCTAATCGCGAATAATTACTCAGTCGGCTGCCCGTAGGGTTTTTACAATCTGCCCTATCTGCACAATAATTTTCGATAGATCTTGCTAATAATACTTCAGATAACCTTTTCGTTTATCGTCTTGCTCTAGTAGATAAATTATTTTAAAAAGTTATACCAGCAGTAATTGAAATCTCATAAAAATAATGAATGAAGTAAATATTCAAATTTGTTGGCTTTTCAAAGGACTATGTGGGAAGGACTGCCATCACTACGCCAACATTTAGCCTGGTATAAATACTGGAAGGAAGGCTAGATATGATTATATCTGCCGATCGGATTACCATTTTTTCTTTAAATTACGCGAAATTTCAAGTTTGCTATTGTCATCCAAAAGGTAGTATTGAAGGCTTCTTTGTCTCCAGGACGTCAGAACAACTTCGACAAGGCGCAGCAGTCGCAGACTGACGACCTCGGCATCCCGTACGATTACTCGAGCGTCATGCACTACTCTGCAACCGCGTTTTCTGTCAACAACAAGCCGACCATCGTTCCGAAAAAGGCAGGCGTCAAACTGGGCCAGAGGGAGAGCGTCTCGCACCAGGACGTGCAGAAAATCAGGCGGATGTATAAATGCAAAAAGAACTGACCAAAGAAACGTTAGTTTTTTTTTCTAACTTTTTATGTACTACATTTACTCTTGTATTTTTCTTAATAAACTATAGAAATAAAAAAAAAATTTTAATTTTGTAATATTCTTTATTTAATTAGTTTAAGAGTTAACAGTTCTACATAACTGCTCACAATTTCCGTTAATACTGTACGATATTTTATTGTGCTTCCAAACTATCGAAGGTTCATGCGGGAAATCTAAAACACTTTTGTCACCCAAATCCAAAATTTGAGCTTGCATTTTACGTTTCATACCTTTTTGAACAAATTTGGTTCCCTGTCTGTATGTGGTCAATCCTTGTCATCACCAAAACTCGGAAACCATGTGACCAATTCTTATGAATTTTCAGAGCTTGTGTATGGTTTTTAAATGATCTTCTGCCTTTAAATTTAAAAAAAAATTATGAATTTTATTCCAGGCGTTATTAACATATGGGTATGCATATGCACAAAATATGAGGAAGAACTGCTCACCCACTTGGCAGAGGTTTTTTATAGTTGATGATGGGGTTTGGTCTGTGAATCGGTGAAATCATTTTGAACCGGCACAGGGACACTTACTAGGTCTTCCTCAAGACGCGGGTTGTTAGTTTTATGTGCATACATGTGTACTTTTTAAGTAACGTAGCCTGACTGGCTGTGTTAGAGTTGATGAGGTTTTGGTTGAACTTATGTTTAGGTGGCCTGTGCTTATGACCTTCGATGCAACCCCCGGCCCTGCGGGATACGAAGGATCGGACCTCTGAAGCGTATAAAGTTCGAGGACGCTGAGAATACGCTGATGGAATCCCTCGAATGCCAACGGGGTAGTGCATCAAAAGCCTATCCCGTCCTCGCGACCTGTTGGATATTTGTGGCGCTACTGTCACAGCCTTCGGAGACTGAACAAAAAGAGGATCGCAACTGTTCATTCAGTGAAGTTGCAAATACTGACTGGGGCGGCTGGACTTCGGTGGTGGAGTGGATTCGACCTGAGAGGATCTGCCTGCGAAGCCCCCGTGTACGGCCGTTGCCGTCTTTGCCTTCTTTCTTTTACTGTGTCTAAAGCCGTTGCCGGCTCTTTACAGCTTATGGCTTTCCTTTTTGTGTTGCTTTTTGATTATAGACGGAAGCTATTAGGAACTTGGGGGTCAGAATGAAAAAAAAAAAACTTTTTCTTCCCCCCCTTTTCGTTCCTTTTTTAATCTTATATTCTGAAGCTCTCAAAACGGTCGCATCTCAACCCCACCTGCCGAGCTCTTCGTCACAGTTGAATTTCTTTTTGTCAAACTGCGTCCGGGATGGGCCTCGCGGAGGCGGCTCGTAGGGATATAATTATTCAGGTGGGGGAGGTATATTCTTTTTGTTAAACTTGCTTGTCTTCATTGGTGGAAGGTCGTGGTAAGGTTACAAAATATTAATAAATCCCACTATCCCCGCGCTGAAGTCCCCCGGGACGCCGCACCTAAGCTGTTTTCGGCTCCTCTCAGCGCCCAGGTTGTCCAAGCGGAGGGCAGGGAGAAAAAAAAAAAAACTGTCCCTAATCACGTAGGCCATTTCTTGAGGTGCATTATTTTCTTAAATAGGGTTACTGTGGCCGTGTAACCCTTCCGTGTCGAAATCGCTTGTTTTACGGAGTCCATGTTGGTTACATTTGTCTCCGTCGACACCATCCACTCTGTGCGAGCGTCTCTGTATCTTTCACAGTCCATTAACACGTATTCAACCGTCTCTGACCGACCACAAGCGCACGATGAGTCAGGTGTCAGGTTGAAGGAGTGGAGTTTGGCCGCAAAATCTCCATGTCCCGTTAAAAATTGGGACGAGTAATGGTCCACTGTGAGGTGTTTGTACTTTGATCGTCTCGTTACGTCAGGTAAGAGGGAGAAAGTATATCTCCCTTTGGATGAGGACTCCCAGCGGCGCTGACATTCATCCATCATCCATACTTTTGCTTCTTTTGAGGAAGATATTCGAAGACAGGGAAGCACGCCGTTCTCAATAGCCCAAGACGCACTTCTGGCCCGGGCAAGGAGATCAAGAGGGGGCTGTCCGGTGATCACCTGAAGGGTCTACTACTGCACTATGTACGGCCGTTGCCAAACCAACAGTAGCAAATACCGTTTGGTGCGGGTGGACGTCCAGGGAGGAATGGGCATAACCTGTCTGGGTGGGCCTGTGAATCCCCGAGGAACCCCCGTGCTTGACTACCTCTCCCTCTGAATTCAACCATGTGGAGAAAGGCATCTGATAACGAACAGCTTTAATCCGATCTGTGTGACGAGAGCGCAGTTGGGGGCTTCAGGATATGTTCATGTCCAGAACGAGGTCAGACAGGGCTGCCTGTTCAGTCCTCTTTTATTAGTTCTTTTCGTTGACGATAACCAGTCAGTTTTAGAATGGGTGTTATAATTCAGAAACATTACCATCAATATATTTTAAACAAAGTTTATGGTGTTTAAGATAGAAGGAAATTGAGTTCTTCAGAGCTTTGATCATTTGAATTCATGCGGATACAGGTAAACGAATGTAAATATTTAGGAGTGAATCATTCACAACTGAGTTGGACTAGATTGTTCCGAATGCCGTCAAAAATGGCTATAAACAGAACAAGGTTGTCATTTCAAATGTCCTTCCAAAAGTGAAATACAATATATTTGATGCCGTTCCATCCTTTGTTATGGGTGCCAGGTTTGGTATAGCAATATCAATTCAAAAAGTTCAATTTTTTTGTATTCTGAAACTATTTTGTTCTGAAACCTCTCGAGATGTTCCTTTCGTTCATACCCTTAAACTTAACTTTGATTTTGTTTCTCTTCGTTCTACTGCTTCACCTGTTGCACAGCTTTTTATTCTTTGGTTCCATTCCTGACTTTTGGAAAAAATCATATGTAGGTTCGCTGTATCTTGTGATAAACGAAACGTTAAAATATTATCGCCTTATCACTAAACTTTTTGTCTTAAAATTAGGTGCTTTATTTGAAAACTAACTATTAATAGAATCTCAGTTTATCTAAGATCTTCATTGATATCGAATTTGCAATAAAATCTCTTGAATTTATTTAATTCAATTCATCCGTTCAGGTTAATAAAATTGACACTTAGCCACAACTTTTGATACCTTCTATCATATAAAGTTAATTAAAAAAAACTCTTACTGTATAATTGGATATGTCTTAAAATGGGTTAAGTCGAATTTTAATAATTATTCAGAAATCGTGAAATGCGGTCAGGTGTAACGTAGGTTTCATAAAAAAATTTCTTTATCGCGCCAACGTTTCGAACTTTATATTGAGATCATCTTCAGATCTCATTTTGATTGAGTGTAAAATTTCTAGCATTGTATAAATTCAATAAAACTAGAAAACCAAAGGCAAATAAAACAGCACGTTTCGGGTTTTTGGCCTTCTTCAGTCAAGAGCAAACAAACGAGGATAGGCAGACCTACAAAAAGAGAGTGTGTGTTGAGCACTCTCAACACGACCCGCAAGCATGGCCCAGAAGACATACACTCTGAGCCCTGAAGATGATCTCAATAAAGATCGAAACGTTGGCACGATAAAGAAAACGTTTTTCTGAACTTACATTACGCAAGACCGCATTTCTGAATAATTATTAATCAGACGATTTCAAGCAATTATTCTTTTCGTCTAGGGTCTTGGTTGAGATGAAAAAGTTAAGTGTTACGAGCGAGATTCGAACGCACGACCTTCGGCTAACGATAGCCCAAGGAATTAGAGCAGCAGTTATTCAGCCAAAGGTTTTGGGATTGTATCCCGCTCTTGACACTAACTTTTTCATGTCAACCAAGCTCTTCTAATGGTTTCTTCTGGAAGATTGTTTTCTTTAATGAAGTTCGTAGTTTACCTCGATATTTCTCAAGAAAGGTTATCCCGGATACCACAGCTTTGTCCTAGCTATTACACTGAAAAGAGATTTAAATAGTTATAATCGATACGATATAATAATTTAATCCAACCATTTAGCGTTTTCCATGAAATCCAAAAGTTCACATGCCCCAAGTTTTACTATAAGCCACATTTGACCATTCAGTAGCTTGTATAGAATTTTGATTTTGAAATAGAACATGCTGAATGTAACAAAACGGCACGCTTTTAATTTTTCTTGGGTGAACAGGTGTAAGATATTGAGCGAAGTCCGGAATCGTGATGCTGTCTAAAAGATTGAAAAAGCCTTGCATTTAAAAATAAATAAATCTCATTATTAAATATATAGCAGTTGCTATTAAACAAGTGATTATTTAAGGATAATTTGTGAGAAAAGATCCCGTAAAAAACGAATAAAACTATTATCATTTTCAGATAACATATATAATTTTAATTAATAATTAATTAGGTTTAAATATTATGACAGTTTTGATATTCTATAGATATAAAGGAAAGTGTTAAAATTAAGGACAGATGGTAAGATGTCGACGATACAATTAGGCATTAACTTATTGTTAGTGCGAACAGGCGCTCGAGAATTTGGCACTGATCTAATGGCCTAGGTGTCGGATTTATCTCGACGGATCAGTCTGTTTTGGGTGTCCGGCTTGTTAACACCGTGTCAAAATGACGGATCCTTTGCCCCCGTGGAACTTCAAATGGATCGTCAAGAACGAGCTGGCCATCATGGGCTACCCGAAGAACGAGGCGAATATCCGCTACCTGGTCCAACAGGGCATCACCCACCTGGTGTCGCTGTCTCCTGAGAAACAGCCCCCTTTCGAGCATTTTCCGTTCCATTTCAGGTGGACGCCGATCGACGTGCTCGAATTCGAACCGCCGACTTTGACCCAGATAATAAACTTCATAAACATCTGCAAAACTGCGCATTTCAACAAAGAGGTATGCAGTGCTTGTTTTCGATTTATGACAAAAAATGAAAAAGAGAGAGAGTGTCTGTGCCTGTCATTGTAAAGAACAGAGAGGGAGTGACAGTGAGAGAAAGAAGAGCGAGAGAAATAGTTATGTACATTAATTTATGCATTAATCCATGTATGTTTAGTGGGCTAATTGACCAAATTTATTTTTATTTTTATATAAGGCCTTGGTTGAAAATGAAATAGTTAGTGTCAAGAGCGGGGTGCAAACCCACGAACTTCGGCTACATAAAAAGAATTGATTTGAAAGAAGTAATTTGGTCAATTAGACCACTAAACATAAATGGATTAATATTTAATAATTAAAAGGAGAATCACTTTACTGACAGCTCCCACTGGCCGCTTCATTTGTCGCTGGAAATCCAATCCGATTACACGACATCGAAAAACGCAGAGGGAGGGAAGGTTCAAAGCTCAAGCGGTAGAGTAGCGGCGTTTCTAGCCGAAGGCCTTGGGTTCGAATCCCCCTCGTGACGCCAACTTTTTCAACTCAACCGAGATTTCACGTAAAAAGAATATTTCATCGAAAGAATTAATTTATAAGTTGACAAATTAATATAAATAATGATAAATTTTTCTCACAAAAATGTAATATATGAAGGTGGAGATAAATTAATAGATAGATTTAGAGATAAGAAAGGAGAGGGAGAAAGAGAGAGTGTGAGTGAGAAAAAGAGAGAGAGACCGAGAGGGGGAGGAGATAGATATTTAGAGAGATAGAGATAGAGCTAAGAAAGGAGTGAGAGGAAGAGGGAGAGAGAGAGAGAAATAGTTATGTACATCAATGTATAAGCTGGAAAATTAATATAAATAAAGATGTATAAGAATGTAGGTAGATAGGTAAAGATAATAGACAAATTCAGAGAAACAAAGAAAGAGAAATATACATACATATATATAAATATATATATATATATATATATATATATATATACATATGAGAGAGAGAGAGAGAGAGAGAAAGAGAGAGAGAGAGAGATCTGAATTGAAATGAACTCACCTTTTATATTTGTGCGAAGATTTTCACATATGTTTCATTATAAATACAAATCATTTTTAATTGATGTAACATATCTTTTTTTAAGATAAATTCAATAGTTAAAAATATCCTATAATAATATAAAATTATCCTATAAACTAAATGTAGTCAATTGACTTAATAAAAATGGATATTATAATTTTATAAAAAATAACATTTCAAAGTAAAACAATTTTTCAATCATTATTTGTTGCAATCACTTTTATTACTATTAATTGTTCTTCTTTTGTAAATTTTATTTAAAAAAAAAAAATTTTTTTTTCTTGTACAATATGATTTACATTTTATTTCCGAACTTTTTTTCTATCTTTCAATTTATATTCTTATTATTAATATGTACTTTTAAATCTAAACACATGCCATTACCCTCGTGTAGAAATGTGTTGTAATTAGTGACAGTTAATCGTTAATTATTCAGGAATCGTGAGATGCGGTCTGGTGTGATGTAGGTTTCAGAGAAACATTTTCTTTCACGTTTCGGTCTTTATCGAGGTCATCTTCAGAGCCCGGGATTTACAAACATTGTTTACATTTAGTAAATACATTTTGGATGTGCAAAAGTGAATTTATACGATGCAAAGTATTTTTTTTTTCCATTAAAAAAATAATAAAATAGAATATATTTTCCATTGTAATATAATTTGAGTTAATATAAATAACATTTCTTTTGTTAAACTAAATGATTTATTACATTTATTAGGTTTCGTGGTCCGCTTGACCAAATGCATTCTTTTCAATTAATTAATCTTTAATTAAGATTTTGGTTGAGGTAAAAATATCAGTGTCACAATCGGTTTTCGAACACACGTCCTTCGGCTAAAAAAGAAAAATTGAAAAATAAAGATTAATCAATCAAAAATAAATTAATTATTTTTAATTAAGATAGATATTTTTTAGGATGAAATCTATCACTTTTAAATTAATATAAATAATATTTTTTAATTTGTTTTTTAAACTGTTTACATTTTAAATCAACATTATATTTGTAAATGTAAAATTATATTATTATTAAAAAAAAAAAAAAAGAGTTTTTTTTGTCTGTTTGTGTGTTTGTGTACTGCCAAGGCGGAGCTTTCTGAGTTGCTCTAGTTTGTTTTTATTTTTAATATGTTTATTTGTATTCTTTATCCACTTGAATATGTACGACAAAAAATGAAAGCATGAACCATTGTTTGACATCAAGGTATGATCAAATTAAAAAAAAAAAGTCAGAATCAATAATTGAGCTTACTTGATTTTATAAATTAATTTTTTTTTTTTTTTTCAGTCAGTTGCTGTCCACTGCCGGCTCGGACGTGGGAGGAGCGGAGTCATGGCTGCTTGTTACCTGGTCAGGTTCTACGAAATGCGTCCTGAATACGCGTGTACGTCAGTGCGTCTTCTGCAGCCGGGCGCCATCGAGACGTACAGCCAGGAAAGAACAGTCCACGCCTACTACGACTACCTCAGGCAAGGCGAGAAAGAGCCTTTGGACGAGGTAGATATATACGTCAAGTCGATCCCTAGGCCACACTGGGACTACAAACTGAGGAGGAAGCGCATCTCCGACTATGAATACTGATCTCACTGAAAAATAAATTTCACATTTATTATATTATATTAGTTTCCTGGATATCAGTGCCCTCTTGATAAAATACAATTCGACTTTCAATTTATACAGGAAACACTAAATATTGAAACGGTATGTTTATAATCAATAAGATTTTTTTTAAATATAGTATTTATTTAAAATATTCAGTTATTCCAAAAAATTGTTTTTATATGCAAATCCTGTCAAAAGCGTGGAATTTTTAAAGTTGGCTTGTAAAAATTGAAACAAAACACACACACTCTCTCGATCTTCCTATTTCCCTTTCTCAGATAAATATACTCTCTCTCTCTCTCACTCTTTTTCTCTCTCTTTCTCTTTCTCTTCCATGTTTTATCCCTACTCCTCTTCCGCTCATTTCCCCATTCCCAAACTCGCAGAAACACCAAACTCAGCAATGATACACTTCCCCAAAATTATGTCACAACACGAAATTATCCCTTACCTCCGGTCCTTAACCGCCCCTGGCATACCAGAATCACGATGACAGCCATCCTTCCACTTTGTAGTCCGTTAAAATTTTGCACATTTTTCCTTAAACGTTCCTGGGTTTAAATATAATCATGCCTCCAGCATGCTGCCAAAATTTTTCGACCAGTTTTTGCTTTTCTTTTTTGAGTCGATCAATAGTATTGTAAAATAAATTGTTCATAAAAATACATATTTCCAAACGCCGAGAGAAGTCGAGCAAAGGTATAACATCTTTCCAGGCCCTCAAGATACATAATAATCTAATTGTTTATTTTTATAAGGATTGGTAGTAGTAAAGTGTAATGTTGTGCTCAGTAGTAGAGGTTTTGTAAATTAATATTATAATCTTGATGTTTTTTCTAAAATGATATGGCCCTTTAAATAAAGATTCGGATTGTTCGGAAATCGCGAGATGCGGTCTGGTGTGGTGTAGGTTTCAGGAAAATGTTTTCTTTATTGTGCCAACGTTTCGATCTTCATTGAGATCATCTTCAGGGCTCGAAGTAACAAAAAACCCTGTTTTCTGCGTAACTGTGCCATTCTTGTGTGTCGTGTTGAGCCTTTCACACTCTCAATGGCGCGATTACTCAGAAAAACACATTGAACCCTGAAGATGATCTCAATAGCTCGAAACGTTGGCACGATAAAGAAAATGTTTTTCTGATCCTGAATTGAAATATAACGAATTATGTCGTATTGAAGAGACTAGTTTGTCCATACTTACCACAATTATGTAATTTACTTTAACCGTTTAATTAGTCGTAACTGGTTAAATTGTAGTGTTTAATGGCGGCATGTTCGCACTGAAGTCACGTCGTTATCACATTTGGCAAGTTGGCATCGCTTCAAGTCCAAATGAGCCTGGCCATGAAAATCTAGGACGATTAGAACGACGCCGTTAATAATATAAACCGTGGAACAGGTTTTAAGAAAATATTCTTATAAAGAACCGGACTGGGAAACTGGCTCGAATTTGTCAATTCGCATGTGGGCAAACTTGCCCGTAACATGGGCCATGCGGTTTTAATTATTAAATAAATTAAATGGAATGTTGCACGTTTTTGATTTCTACCAACAATGAATTTCAGAAAATACTTGTTTTCTTTTTGTTTTTGTTTTAGAAGAAGCATGCGATGTTAATGCGCTCTTTGCATCGAGTTCAATAAAGAAGAAACTGATTTTTGTCTTTATGTTTTTTGTACCCTTAATTACTCCTTTTTTCCTAAGTTGATTATTAACCAATCCCAACATCGAATCTGTTGTATCATAGGCGAAACAGCGATCCGAGTTGGCAAAGTGTTTCATACAAACCAGTCTATATTCGTCGTCCTGCTATTGTCTGGTTTTTTCTATTTTAAAGTCTAGCTTCTGTTACACTTCGCCATTATATTTAACAAAATTTTAACCATTAAAAGTTGTTAAGTATTAGATACACCATAAAGTAGTATAAATAATATATAAATTAGGGAAATAAGTGAATAAACCCAAAGGTACAACGGTTAAATAACGGAGGAAAGTGAGTACCAGTAATTCACTATTTTTCGTGATCCACTTGATCAATTAATATCATTCAATTGATTAAGGTTTTTTAGTTGAGATGAAAAGCGGGATTCGAACCCACGACCTTCGCCTCGATACGCCGCTGCTGTTGTACCACTTGAGCTATATTGACTTAGATAGATCCACTCGGGAACTAACTTCCCGTCCCAACCCCACCTTTTGAATTTTCCCTGGTTTTTGCCATTTTTCAAATGTGTGTTGTTTTTTTTTTCTTTACCAATACACCCAAGTCTATAAGGAATAAACGAAAAAATAAAATATTGTGGGCGTAGTGGTTTAGATAGGTGAAGTGAAAAAAGTAAATTATTTAAAAAGCAAATGCAGGAAATGAACTCTGTGGAAAGTTTTTAAAGTTTTCCGGTCTATCTTTATGTATTTACGAATCGTACAATTTTTACCAATACCTCATAAGTAAAATAAGCACAACAAAATATTTCGTCCGGCATTTCTCAGAAGCCGCAATGTTTAGTGAAGGATTCAAATTTTAACATATCCGAACCCATTACGTACATAACGTTAATTTATCGCATAATTTATTTTGTAACATACATCATATACATATACATAAATTTTTTGGGGTGACCATTTACGCGGCATCGATTTCGCATTGCCGGCAAGTGAACATGGGCTTGGTTAGGTTAGGTATCGTTAGGTTAAGTGTTATAGGTTAGGGAGGTTACTATCTTACGAAGTTTGATGAACTTCACCATCAGGTAAGAGGGTTTAGATGCACAGTTGTGATAATTGAGTAATTCTCTTGCAAAACTGCGCATTTACATTTTATCAAACAAAAATAACGTACTTGTGGGATAAACTGGGCATTTGTGTGACGTTTGAAGTTATGTAGGGTTAGGGTTAGGTCGGGTAAGGTTAGCGTTACGGTACGGAGAAAATACGCGAGTGCAAGTTCACAACTGCTGAGGTCGTCAACACCCGCAGTGTCAGAGTTCGAACCCAACACCTACCAGTGATAAGGGACGCTAAAAAAGGTCTTAATCAATGGAGTCACACCCACCTTTTGAAGTAACAATAAATTGAAAATGCAAAAACGAAATTTGTAATTTATTAAATAAAAATTAGGCTGCTTGTGAACTATGTACAATTAAATTATAACTTAAACGTATTGAGAAAGTGGGATATTTTTCTAGAAAAAACATATTAAAAATAATTAAAATTAGCTTATATTTATTGAAAAATATAAAAATAAAGGAAAATTCATTAAACCAAAATCATGTCTTTTGCGTTGTTTTAGACCCAAATTACAAAAACTAGTTGGTTTGTAAAGACTATTGAAATTTATGCAAAGTAGACCTTAATAAATTTTATTATTATTTTTTAAAACAATAGAATCAAAACACAGTAAAACAAATATTCGGAGAATGTGAGATGCGGTCTGGTGTGATGTAAGTTTCAGGAAAACATTTTCTTTATCGTTCCAACGTTTCGATCTTTATTGATATCATCTTCAGAGCTCAAAGTGTTTTTCTACGTAATCGCGCCATTGAGCGTGTGAGAGACTCTCAACACGACACACAAGAACGGCACAATTACGCAGAATACACGGGGCTTTACTTTGAGCCCTGAAGATGATCCCGATCAAGATCGAAACGTAGCACGATAAAGAGAATGTTTCACTGAAACCGACTTCACACCAAACCGCATCTCTCGATTTCTGAATAATGATCGACGAACGGTCACTAATCACTACACAAGAAAGAAATTTAACAAATATAACAAAAATTAATAAAATTTCTCTAAAAGTGGAAATTTTAGAACATCGTCTGTGTTCGGTGTGGGTGTTTTACGTAAATTTTTGGTTTTGTCCGAAGGAAGAGAACAGAGTATAAGAGCAAAACTGAAAGATAGTTTATAAGAAAAAGAAAAAGGGAGTCAGAAAATTAAAATCTCATTTTATAGGCAATTTTTTTATTTTAAAAAATTGTTAATAATCATGTCGTTTAAAATATGTTTATAAGCCAATGAAAATTATTTACATAAGTAAATATGTACAATTCATTTATAATTTTTTTACACGTTTATCATTTGAATAATTCTCTGTCTAAAAATGACGTTATACGTGGAAGGAAGGTGTTCCTCCATGATATCGTTTTGTTCAAGGCGGACACGGCATCCTCAAGACCTGAATATTGTACGCTTAAATTTTCAAGCTGGAAAAAAAATGTTTTATTATCTTCGGGAAAATTGTTAAAAAAATCTTTCCTTACGGTTTCCCGTTGGGATTCGGTAGTCAAAAATGGTACCAGGCTTTTCAAGTGGTTGACAAATTGTGAAACGCCGATGCTGAAATTTTTTTTTTTATATATATAATCAATTCATACTAGAATTTTATGCTAATGAATAATACTTTTCTGTTATCTTTGACCGGTGGGTGTTCAGGAGTGTCAAAAGTTTGCCAGCGTTTTCCATCCTTGATGCGAAACTGGAAAACATGGAATTCCACGTAGATACGTCCTCAAATCCGACTCGTGATATAAGTATCCTACAGAAAACGGATCAAGATTATTTTTTCGACAGAGTCAAAATAATATGAGAATAAAAATTGTCAGTTTTAAGCTATTAAGCGGTGAAATAATCAATTTATTTATTTAAAACGAGCAAAAAAGCAAGCAAGTTCGAAGTTTTGAAGACAAACCTCTCGATGTCAGAGATCGAGGGTAAGCAGGTAAGCGCTTTGAGGTACAACGCAGCTTCCGCCCCTGTAGAATCGCTGTAAAACGAGAAGACCTTTTCACCGAAATCACTGCTTCCTTTTTCGACGCCGGTGCAGAAGGCGGTCTCCTTCACGTCGACAGACAAGCTGTAAAGGAAAAGTTGGAATTTTAAACAACTATTATATACCAGGGGTAGGACAATAATGTCCCGAAATCTTGAAGCAAAAGAAACATAAACAGCTAGATAAAAAGTAATATTTTAAAAGCAGTTTAATATCCTATTTACTTCTCCAATTATTTATTTATTCTCCAGAAGGTTTTTTTTAATTGGTTTAGAGTGTCAGACTTTCACTCGTACGCCCCGCCGTCTGGGTTCGATTCCCACATCGCCTCAGGAATTTCTGATCCCTCACCACAAAAACGATTTTATGCAGTCATCATCAACTTACTATAATAAAAAAATCTTTTTCGATGTTGAGGTAAAAATAACATCGTACCTTTCAAAAAGGAGTCATTTCAAAAATATTTTCTAGAAATCTGCACGTCAGAAAGCTATAGATTTTGGTTTAAAATGTTTGAAAGCTTTTTTTTTTTTGTACGTCTGCCTATCCTCATTTGTTTGGTCTTGACTGAGGAAGGCCAAAAAGCCGAACGTGCTGGTTTTGTTGTCTTTGGTGGTCTAGTTTTATTGAATTTATACAATGCTAGAAAGTTTACACTCAAAGTATGTCTGGGCACTGTGGAATATTAGGTCTAAGATGCGTGGAAGCTTCCGTTGTAGGTTCGTTTCGTCTTGACTGAAGAAGGTCAAAAAGGCCGAAACGTTGTGTTTGTCTTTGGTTGTCTTGTGTGGAATTTATAAAGAGATACTTATATTTTGGTTTACTTGTTTTTTTCCTTTAAATGGTGGTATTGGGTTGTCCGGAAAATAATGCAGGATTTTAAGTTTTCATTAAAAAAAATCTATATAAAATATTCTGTTTACGTTTACAGGATTACTCATTTGTATGAA
This sequence comes from Cimex hemipterus, assembly GCA_039619505.1. Lineage (NCBI taxonomy): Eukaryota > Metazoa > Arthropoda > Insecta > Hemiptera > Cimicidae > Cimex > Cimex hemipterus. The sequence continues at coordinate 11,473 of JASJUQ010002083.1, read as the reverse complement.
TGTCAAAACTTATTAATCCTCTTCCAAATGATATTGTTTGTTTACCTCTGTAGCATTCCGCTACTTGGAAATAATTCAGTCATCCTTATAATGTCAAAGCGAGAATTTCGTACGATTTTCTTTTACGAGTTTAAACTCGGCCGAAGCGGAGCCCAAACGGCTAGAACATTAACCAAGTCTGGGGCGAGGGTTGTGTTAATGAGTGCACTGTGCAAAGGTGGTTTAAAAAATTTCGGGAGGGAGATTTCAGCCTTGAAGATGAAGAAGGTCGTGGAAGGCCTTCCTCTCTTAATGATGATGTTCTGCGATCAGTGGTGGAAGAAAACCCCAAAACAACTGTTCGAGAACTTGCAGAGCAACTCAAAGTCAGTAAAACGACCGTCGCTGACCACCTCAAGGCGATTGGAAAAGTGGAAAAGTTTGTTGCATGACAACGCTCGACCACATGTGTCACGTGTAACGTCACAAAAATTATTGGAGCTTGGCTATGAAACTTTGCCTCACCCACCCTACTCTCCGGACCTCTCGCCTACTGACTACCATTTTTTTAGACACCTGGACCACTACTTACAACACATAATATTCAAAAATCAAACGGAACTGGAAAATGCATTTATTGACTTTATCAATTCTAAAAATTCTGAATTCTACTCAGACGGAATTAATAAGTTACCAACACGTTGGGAGAAATGTATTGAGAGTATGGGAAATTATTTTGATTAAAGAACATTGCTTTAAAGTAACTAGTTTCTTTTTTTTGTTTAATACCAAAATCCTGCATTATTTTCCGGACAACCCAATATTTTTGATGATGGCAACGGTTAAACAATTCAGGCTATTTGTATGACCTGAAGATTTTTCGATGTGTAGAGATTATGGACTGTTAATCGATAATTATGCAGATATCGTGAGATGCGGTCTGGTGTGGTGTAGGTTCCAGAAAAAGATTTTCTTTATCGTACCAACGTTTCGATCTTTATTGAGATCATCTTCAGGGCCCAAAGTGTTTGTCTTCAGTGTAATTTGTGGAGCCCAACACGACACGCAAGACTGGCACAATTACACAGATGATACAAGATGATCTCAATAAAGATCGAAACGTTGTCACGATAAAGAAAATATTTTTCTGAAAACTACATCACTGCATTTCACGTTATCTGAATAATTTTTCGATGTCTTCATCTTTCGTAATTTGTATACAAATATTTTGCGGATATGACGGCTGGGCGTCTGTCATGTCATTGAGAGCCAAATTTGGTAGGATACCAAGATATTTGTCGGGATGATTAGTTCGCCAAGTCCCTTTCACTTTTGAATTATTCATCACAAAGAGGCGAAGTAGAAATTTGGACTTAAGAAAAAAAAGTAGCAACCCCACTCCGAAACCCCAAAATCAAGACAACATGAAGATTTTTGATATCAAGCGTACATTAATGTTATAAAAAATTCTATACTTGTTGAAAAATATCTGGAAAAAATATTTATAAACAACATTTGTGACCGTTTTTCTCACAAAATAGATTTTTATTGTTTTCGGTTATTTTTTTATTTATGACGAGACATTGAGCAAAACTAGCAAATGTTTTAACAGAATCTGTTCGATTTTATGTATGTTCGACTTAAGTAGAGATCCATTTATTCAGATAAATTAAAGAACAAGGATTTTTTTTTGTGTTCACCTTTGCCAATTTCCGAACATCAGGCTGTTGGAGAACTCGAGCGATTTATCGATGCATTTTTCGTGGTCAACCTGACAGGCAAAGCGTACGATCTGTTCCTTGTTTATCTTCGAGGCGTGGGTGGCGCTCTTGTCCTCGTCCCAACCGAATTCTCCGAACGCTTTGTCGACAAGACGGCTTAAGAATAACTGAAAACATCAAATGAACTATAAAACCTCGTAAAAAGGAAATAGGGAAAAGAATGTAATCACATCGAATTTTCTCTTGTGAGTAGATTCCCGAAGGACGGTTCTGAGAAATGAAAAACCTCTTATGGCCGATTTCCAAGGGATCAGGTCTGTTTCTTTAGCCAAGTAGCCGACAAGGGAAAGGGCCATATCGTAAGAAAGCTTATTCGATCTGGCTAAGTTCAAGCTATCGTCGATCAACTGAGCCCTATTCAAAGGGCTGATCTTCTCCGAATCCTCGTAAAGCTGACGTTTGATTAAATTCCAGTTGTTGAGATCGTAGTTCACTCTGTAGAATCCTGAGAGCGAAGGGTCAAACGCGGGAAATGATCAAACTTCAGTTTAGCTCACCTGCCGATTGAATGTTAAAAATGACCCAGTCGTCTTGTTTCAAGTTGGTTTTAATGAGCGCCATGTTGTGTTCGGGATTAAACCAATTTTTCGGCTTAGTAGATACAAAGTCGCACTCGGTTTTTGTTGTGTAACTAAGAGGAATCCACCAAGTCTGCTCCGACTCTACGACCCCTTCGAGAGTGAACTTCGACTAATGGAAACAAAACCATTAGCCAACTAAAACAATTAAACAAACACAAAAAGGCACCTGAGAAAGAAGCAAGCCTTCTTTAGTAACGGCGACGTTCACCAGAGGATATCCAGGAAAAACCGTCCAGTTTGACATAATTGTCGCCATGTCTGCTGGAAGATTTTTGGCTTCGGAGGAAAGATAAAGCCAAAGGGCATCTGGACTTGACAAACTGTTATAAGCGCTAAAACAAATACAAAAAGGACGATAATAAACACTTGACTAATTACATCTCACCTCCATTAATCAAAAGTAATAAAAATACATCTTATTAGAAATGATCAATGATGGAGTTAGTGTGGGGTTCAATCCTTTTTAAGATAGTTCCTACTCACAGTAAGTTGTTTTGGACGATACGGATTTCGAGCATTTTAGCTCATCATCAGGTTGAAGGACTTCCACAACCACGTCTATCGACATGCAGTGCCGAAGTGCGACACCTCCGCCAACGCGACGTTCCAATTAATGATTTTATTAATGGCGCTCAATTTGAACGTGCGAAACGCGGAAATTACAACACTAATAAATACTGAATATTATTAAATTACTATAAAAATTTGAATGGAAATTATGTTTTGTTTCTTTTAGATGGTCCTGTTGTGTTATAACTTCCGCGTTTTGCATGTTCAAATTGAGCGCCATTAATAAAATCAGCTGTTAATTGGTACACTTTGGCAATGCATGTCGATAGACGTGGTTGTGGAAAACCTGGTGAATGACGAGCTAAAAGGCTCGAAATCCGGATCATTGCAAAACAACTTACTGTGAGTAGGAACTACCTTTTAAAAAGGATTAAAATATATCTTTGTGTAAGAAATACTATTTTATATAAAAATTTAAAAACTCACAGCGTATGAAGAAGCTTTCTGAATCCTTGGAGAAATGTCTGATAGCCCAAAGTATGAATCGCCATCCTCAAAACTCCAGGACCTTTCGCAAGAAGACAAATCACTTATCTCCTTAGAAAATTCTTGTATAAAAATTTACCTTTTGTATACGTTACACCAGAGAATTTATTGGACACTTCTTCCGGCGTTAGGACTTTTGTGGTAAGCGGATCCACCGGGAGTGAATCTTGCAAAAGTCCAGCCTGTTGTAGGTCTATGACCATCTGCTCTTCCATTCGCCAACAGTGATTCACCTGAAAAATTATGCATCGGAATAGTACTATGACTTTACTTTATTGTTTTAAAAATTTGATCTTTGTATGTTAAAACCCCATGAATAATAAAAAGGAGTAGAACCATGTCTGGCAAGAGGTATTCGTAGTACATGGCAAAAACTTCGGACATCCAGAGATGGTCCCACCATTCGAGAGAGACCATGTTTCCCATCCATGAATGGCAGATTTCATGACCGGAAAACCTAGCCGCAGTCTGCTTTTGCATGGTCGGCGATTCACCGCTGAAGTACAGTATATTGTTCTCCCTTTTTAAACAACGTGAAATTTTACGTTATTTTTGTCATATTTAAGTCGATAAGGTTCGTTTACCTGAAGTTATAAAGGCCCCAGTTTTCCATGGCGACTGGGTTGAGTTTGGGAAGAGCGACTTGGTGGGTTTTGTTCAGCGGGTATGAGATTCCTGTCAGGCTCTCCATGGCGGCGACCATTTTCGGCCCGATCTCTGCGCTGTATTTAATCCCTTCGAAATTTGCCGGAGTCGCCATGGCGAAAAAGCCCTTTTCCCCTTCGTACTCGGGCAATTGTGAAATTATCAGACCGACGAGGAAAACGGGAATCGGCGGCGTCTTTACGAATTCTGTCGTCAGCGTGCCAGGGCTGAAACTGCAGAGGATTACTGGACTGAGCCGAAATTATTATTTACTTGAAACTTACAGTGTTCTCTTGGTATGCAGGATGGGCATGTTTGACACCGCTTTGAAGTCCGGATTGTGGATAACTTTCAAAATGACATGCGCCCTGAACGATGGCTCATCCAGGCACGGGAAGACTCTCCGAGCATGAACGGGTCGAAGCTGACTCGCCAACATCCTTCTTAAAAATGTATCTTTTAAATACTAGAGCAATATAGATGTATTTTTTATGTATTATTTGTACATTATTAATTACGCTGCTGAACGCTTTTCTAACCTTCTATTGACTCCTGAACTATCGGCAAGCAGCACATTTCAACTAACCTCAAAAAACCTGTACGTCATTTAAACACAACTCATGCAAATAAACCAAATAATTTCATTGCTCATTAATCATTTTTCAATATTTTAACACCTAAGCAATCCGTCCTGTAGAGTCTGAGTCACAGTACACAAGAAGTAGGTAAGTAAAGGATGGCGCCTTGCATTCACGCTAATAAATACATTACCACGCGAACTCGTCTAAAACATGTTACAAGTAAGGTACTATGCATTTAGTAAAGCTTCTTTTTTCTTCGTAAATGGTTCAAAAATGATAAGGCCTAATTATACATTTGTTTCAGGTCTTATAAGTTGTTTAGCGATAGCATCATGCGTAATTTTTAGATATTTATGTAATTTATTTTAGCGTTTATTTATTACCTATTGATTTTTGTACTTTCGTATGAATTTTTTTTTATCACTGAATTACTCCTGTACTTTTATGTCCTCTACATATCTATTGTGTTATTTACTTATGTATTTACTTATTGAATTTATTGTATACAGGGTTTATCAACTTCCATAGTCCACCCAGTTAATTCGGAAACGATACACTTTAGCAAAAAAAAATTTTTTTTTCTTTTTACAAATCTCGAATTAATTTTGGCTAAGAATCACGTGGTGGCGCATCATGGTGCACGATTGAACATAACTTTCTCGTCTAGCTAAGAAATGACATTAACTTTTTTTTAATGAGAATCCAATATTTTTATTGTACAATTCGATTTTAGATCTTATTTTATGCCACTTTTACTGAAAGGAAAATTTTGATAGGATTATTTTTGAGTTATGCCCGGTTCCCCCCCCCCCCATAAATATCAATCACAAATCATATGCATAATTAGGTCAATACAGACTACTGTCCTCTACATTCGAAGTCACGATAGCTCAAGTGGTAGAGTAGCGGCGTATCAAGGCGAAGGTCGTGAGTTCGAATACCGCTCTTGACACTGACTTTTTTATCACAGACAATACCTTTCATAAATATTAATTAATTGAAAAAAAAAGTTAATTTGTCAATCTGACCAAGAACTGTAATGGATTTAATAATTAAACTGTGGAGTATATCTTCGCGAAAGCTCTCCGTGGCCAATTCATTTGTCGCTGAGAATCAAATAGATTACACAGCATTCGAAAAATGGCAAGAGAGGTAAGGTTGAGATGTGAAGTTAGTTCCCGAGCGGATAGAAGTCACGATAGCTCAAGTGGTAAAGTAGCGGCGTATCAAGGCGAAGGTCGTGGGTTCGAATACCGCTCGTGACACTGACTTTTTTTATCTCAACCAATACCTATCATAAATATTAAATAATTGATAAAAGTTAATTGGTCAATCAGACCACTTACTGAAAAGGGGAAACTAGCTAGCGAATATTCATTACAGTACTTATTTGTTGGAAGTAAGAGTTTTAAAAAAGAAAACACCCTAGACCTGGTCTAGTCTCGCCTTTAACCAGGCAGGTATGAAGAAGAAATTAAGTTAGTTATCCCTACAAGCTCCATATGACCTCTAAAGAAGATCTTGCCACCCAAACTCAACTTGCAGCAGGTCGATAAGCATCCGAAACAATAGCCCAACTTTCTGAGTAAAATGTGTCCGATGGTATAGGTATGGCGGTGAATAGATAACAAAAACTTACTTTTTCTTTTTGCTTTCGTCGAGATAGTTGATGGAATAAAGACCTATTCCATCTGTGTAAATTTTGCCAACCCACTCAACTTCCAGTTTGTAAAACTCCCCTTTCATCAACGGCTCCAGGGGCTTGACGTACAATCTCTCAAGTGACGGGTTCACTTCGACGGAGGCAAGTCGCATCTCGTCGCCGTTTTTGCTCACTAACTTTATACTCCCGTTGACGAATTCGAGATCCTTGCAGTTCATGACGAGCACGTCGGTCGTCTTAAGCGCCTTGAAAATGAAGCCGAGCTTGCCGTCAAAAATCGACAAGTTCAAGTCCGGGCTTAGCGTCAGTTCGTACCGGATCGAGTCGACGTCCTTCGGCAGACGGTAATCCGTTTCCTGTCTGCCGAAGACCAGGACCAGAGGGATAACGAGGCCCAACGACCACCGAGCTAACATGTTTACGGCCAATCTTTCAAACAGCAACTGCCCAACAACCTTGTTTTTTTATTTAAATACCGGATCGCCCCACCCCGCTGATACCCCTTATATCTGAAAAATATCGTCTTAGATAATCACGAATTTGTTTACCCATTTAAAAAAATTTATGCAAATTTTAACAAATAAAAATAAAAACCAAACATTGATCCCTTTTAGAACATTTCAATCTACGTAACAAAAAAGATTACTCCTGCCAATCTACTACGGCAAAAGATATCAAAATTCAATCAAAACAATTAAAAAATAAATTTAGAAAAATCATCCATCTTTCGAAAAAGCCAGTCAGAATTAAGAACTTCATACAAAATTTTTATACAAACTGTATAAAAAGTAATCGTTTACTATGACTGCGACCTTTTTATTTTTTTTTTATTATACTACTGTTGCCTCCGAATTACCGAAGGTAAGGACTTGTATTCCTGCGGAAAGTCGATGATTTTTGCCCTCCCGAATCAAAATTTCCATTTTTCCGTTTCAGATCTTTTTGAATAAATTTGGCGATTCCTTCTGCCCGGCGAAACTCCGAAACTATGTTATGTAATTTTCATAGATTATGCGTGTTGGGTTTTAGATGGCCTCGTATCAATTTCATCCCAGTCGTATCAACCGCACCGCCCGGGCATGTCTGTCTGTCTGCGGTCAATTCCTTGTAACCGGCAAATTTCCGAAACCGTGAAACCAATTTTTATAAAATTTTCATACATTTTGCGGTTTGGTTTCTAGATGGTTCCATCTGAATTTCATCCCAATAGGATCAACGGCCTCGCCAAAATTGTTCGTTGTTTTTACAAATAGAAACCATAAGTGAGCAGATGTTGGCAGTTACTTTCTTTCATTATTTTCATAATTAATTTTAATTTTTGGCATTTAAATTCGCGAACTTAAATTTTTAAAAATTATTTTGTGTGGTGATTAGTGACCGTCAATCGATAATTATTTAGAAATCGTGAGATGCGGTCTGGTGTGATGTAGGTTTCAGAAAAACGTTTTCTTTATCGTGCCGACGTTTCGATCTTCATTGAGATCATCTTCAGGCCTCAAAGTGTTTGTCTTCTGTGTAATTGTGCCATTCTTGCTTGTCGTGTTGGGAGTGCTGAAGACGATCTCAATAATTTAAAGCTGCTTAGCTGCGGAATTTTCAGCTTTAGAAAACCAAAGTCGTGAGCTTTTTTTTTACTTAATTGGTCATGGCAAACCTCTGAACCTGGTGGGACTTAAAGAACGGTCTCCTTATTTATACTTTGCACCTTTGTAGTATCTTCAGCAGATATGTTCTTTTTTTTTATCTAAGAGAGGAGAAAATGTGGCATCTCCATGTTTGCCTATTCTCGGTGCTTTTGTAAGTCAGTTGCGTGATGTTTCACACCATCGTTTTTTCAATTTATTTACTAGCAAACCGAATCGAATTCAAAGCCGGTCGGCTTCGTAAATAATATAATTCCAAGGGCTTAAAAGTGAATGTGTTTCGGAAATGTAGAACACTGCACGTTACATCATTGTCCCACTTATTTAAAAAGGAATGCAGATATCAAATCACATATGAAAAATACAAACTCCTGGCGTGTTTTTTTTCTTATGTCTCAGAATAAATGGAAATTTTCTTAATTTTATAAACAATTTTCTCAATAATAGAAGCTTTTGAGTACTTAGTGGATCTGCATTTTCATAAAGTTATATACAAGAGGAAGGATTCCTACAAGGCAGTGTTCTTAGCGCGATTTTATTTAAACTCATGAAATTCCAATGTTCCCCATGTGAAGGAATGCTCTATGCCTCTACTGAGAAGCGGAAGAACTCAGAAGTGCATCAGATACAATGATAGTGTAAAAAGAGGCTCTAAAACAAATGAAGGAACTGGATCGGGTGTTTTTTTTTGTACAAACCCAAAATATGAGCGTTCAAACTCCTTTAGACTTTAAAGCAGCAATACATGGCATCACTGCTCATGGTATACAAAATTTAAAAAGGTCTTACACTGATAAAAAATCCTTATAAAATTGCCAAGCAGCTATTGAAGCATTAGCATGTAAAAAATCACATCAAAACTAGTCGGTGAATACACCCAAAATCTCCAAATCCTGATATTTTGGGTGCAGGTCACAAGGTAATTTTGGGTAAAGAAAAAACAGGCACACTGGCCAGAGGAGATATGCCCTGAACTTATACTTGGGACTATTGACTTGTCACTGGCATCTGAGCAAACATCTAGATAACACGGGCATATTTGACCCTATTTGTAGGTTATGCAATGAGGAAGAAGAAACAGCCACCCGTATATCATCTTCGAATGCAAATCGACTGCTCAATCGAGACATAACCTGGGATACCAAAAAGAAAAGAAAAAACAATGGATGAAATTGTAGAAGAGAGTTAACTTATTTTATGGAGAAGAATTAAATCAATTGTACTGAACTGGGAATCTAGGAAGGTACCTTGCAGCCTACCCTCCCTTGCATAAAATCATAACATTAGATTTATTTTCAATTTAAATTTAAAATTACATTCTTACAATTCAATTATAATTATAGTCTTCCAATTACCAATTAGCCTAGACTTACCAAGTCATTGACCTATGACAGTTTAGTATGAACATACCCAATCTGAACCCCTTCAAGAAGTCTTCCAAACTGTTTAAAAATAGAATCGGACTGATCAAGGTGCCTTGCTTTACACTCATATTGATTCCGAAAGGCGGACTTTTACTGTCACACCTGGTCTATAAAGAAGTCTAACTTTTCTGTTGACGTTTTGCAGCTGTATTATATGAGTGATCATAAAAATATTACCAATGGTGATGTATGCAGAGTAAAAATTTGCCTGAAATTCCTTTATTTGGTAGAAACTTTTGTCGAACCAGTTGAAATTTTGTTAATGGTTAAGCAAGCTTGAATTTGTATTGGCGCATTGGAACTGCCCATCCTTGTTTTGGTGTGTCAATTTTTGTCTTTGTATCATCTTCCATAGTGGGTCCATGACTGTCTCTCCCTGCTGTTACCCTAACTTAATTAATTACCCCTTAATTATTCTACCAAAACTAATTTTTTTAAATTTTTTATTTTGCCATAGGAATTTGGAAACAACCTGGCAAACCTCCAGAGGAATCTCTCAATTTAAAGTTCTTGCATGAGTTTGTCTATCTTTTTTGATTATTGTTAATTTTAAGTAATTTTAGTCAAAATGTTACATATTTAAAAAAAAAAATTTTTCTGAAAGATTCTTGTATTAATTCACTTCTGAAGATGACGAAACAGTGAGAATGTGCAGACTAGGATAATAAGAAATGTCCAAATGATCACTGCCCTAATGCGGTTCACCATTGCAGCCACCATCACTCTTACAAAAAAAATTAATTTAAAACATTTACAAAATTTTAGTTTATTCATTTCTAATCATATAACTGTTATACGAATTTTTAAAGGTTGTGTCTGACCCAGCTTGCTATTTTTATTTAGTTGGTTCCTTTTTTTTTAAGTACATATTGAGCCACAAATCACTTTAGTTTTACTTTCATGTAAAAATGTAAAATCCATTTTCCAGGTAAACCCAACCACCAAACTGCAGATATACTTTATCATTTTATTTAAAATAGGCATTACAAGGTAATAAATAATTCTAAACATAAATAATATACATAAAATACATGTATAATCAAGTCTGATTAATGATAGAAGGAGATTTCTTTTACTGTAAGGCCGAAGGTGTATGAACATGATTAACAAATCAATAAAAATAATTATTTATTTGTTTTTAATATAAAAAACACAATAATCTTGAAATAAAAACTGTACAACAAACTAGTCTGTTTTTAAGTTGAGCGTTCATTCTTAAGATTCGTCAGAAGCGGCACTTGCGTTTTCATTGTCTTCTTCCTCATCATCTGAGTCCTTCAACGCTCTTATTTTATCTATCCTCCGAGGTCTTCTTGCTTCCAAGTCTGATCCTTCATCATCAGAAGAGTAAATGTTTTGTTTTTTATGATCACCTGAAGAGAGAGAGAGGGAAAAAACGTATAGTCTCGATTTGTGATGATTTGTTTAAAAGTGTACCTTTCTGATTGTATTTATTTTTAATAGCATTGAGAGAAATAGCCCCTTCATCATCGGAGCCGTCTTCCCTGTCAGGTTCGAGGTACGAGGTGTTAAGAGGTCTTCCAGTCCCCCTTTCGCGTGTTCTTTTAGCCTTGCTTTCCCTTTTAACAGTCGCTCGAAGTCTTTCTTCTTCTTTCTGTTGACAGATTTAATGATAAATTTCATATTCATACTTTTCACTCTTTTGCCACAAACTGACCTTAATCATAACATCCCTATGCTGGTCGGGGTCTGGTCCGACCTCAGAGAGGACTTTGATACCAGATGATTTTTGTGATCTATCAGCAAGTGATAGTGTCATCTTTTTGTGAGTAAAAGATTCTGTGGAGTGTGGCCTGAAAGTAAGCTTCGTTCTGAATACAGCCTGGCCTTGCAAACCTGTACCTTGTCGGATGAACAAGTGATTATGATCTCCCTAAAAAGAACCAAAAATTACATTTTGTCTTTTCAACATGGATATGTTTTTGGATGGATACTCTTTTTTTTTTTTTTTTTTTTTTTTTTTTTTTTTTTTTTGTATGGCCATTTCTGTTGGGTTAGATTAGATAGAGTTATGGAATAATTAGGTTAGGTAGAGTTGAGGACAGGTTAGGCTAGGTTTGGTGGAGTTAGTGAAGGTTAGGTTAGTTAGAGTTTTGGTC
>JASJUQ010002082.1:0-10655 GCA_039619505.1 Cimex hemipterus | reverse complement strand
AGTTAGAGTTTTGGTCTGATTCGGTTAACTTAGGTAGAGTTAAGGACCGATTAGGTTAGGTTAGGCAGAGTAGAGGACAGGTTAGGCTAGGTTTGGTGGAGTTAGAGACAGGTTAGACTAGATAGAGTTATGGAATAATTAAGTTAGGTAGAGATAAGGACAGATTAGCTTAGGTTAGGTTTGGTGGAGTTAGTGAAGGTTAGGTTAGTTAGAGTTTTGGTCTGATTCGGTTAACTTAGGTAGAGTTAAGGACCGATTAGGTTAGGTTAGGCAGAGTTAACTGCTTATTCACGATTCAATGTTTTTCCGTAAAGCAGAAAACAAATTTTCTGTTTCAGTTTTTTACCTGTAATGGCTGTTTGTAGACGTCGAAAATTTCCCCTCCAAGGTGGAGAGACATGCTGCCGTCGGACCACTTGACTATTCTAGCATTACTTTCTTTGATTGTGTTACCATCTTTGTCCAAGTTCTCTCTCCATCTGATTGTATTTTCTACTTTCAACTTCAGCCTGAATTGTGTAAAGAACAATTAGGATGAAAAATATAAACAGAAAGACATGTTATTTTATACCTAGCACGCCCTTCCTCGTCCAGAGTCTCTTCTTCGTCTATTTCATCCTCGTAAGTGTCAGCCCCAAAGGGCCTCGTCTCGACAGAAAGAAAATTGGGTAGTTTGACAAAATGAAGTTCACGGCCTATATCGCATATTATCCTTGGTATTTCAACATCAATCCTTGTTTCTGGTGTCGGATCATCCTCTTTCTCTTCTTCTTCCTCTTTTTCCTAAAACATTTGAAAAATCCAAATAATCAATCAATTCATAGTTAAGAAAAAAAAATATATATATATAGTTCACCTCGACATCACTTCTTTTTTCCTCGTCTCCACTTCCCCGCCTCTCATCTCCAGAATCCCGTATATCTTCAACATCACTAGTTTTGTCCTTTTTCCCTTCATCTTCAGAACTGATGTCATCAGCATCACCAAAAAGTGCTTCAGCAGTTGCTGAAAAATAGCAAATAATACAGATTAAATTAATAGACCTTGATTTAATCATTTAAAATTTCATTTTTACCTGAATCTTTATTTTCATCATCACTCCCCTCACTACCTGATTTTATAGCTTTCGTTTTCTTCTTCCTCGCTTTGGGTGAATCGACATTGCTGTTATATAAAATTAATTAATGTTGATCTTAAAAAACCAACCATGATTTAATACCTGCCACTATCTTCACTATGAGACAAGATTCTTTTTCGGGCACTGGATGACTTTCCTTCATCTGATTCTTCATCTTCACCTATTTTAATATTATTATTTTTCATTTGCAAATTTCCATAATAAAGTAAATATTAACAGTTTAAAATTTTGATATTTAAAAATTAGCTTTAAAAATATTTCTACTGAAGTACTGTAGTAAGAAAATCCTACTTCTTCGTTTATCGCCATTGACAGCTGGGGAAGAAGGACTGCCACTGCGACTCCTTGAACTTCCTGACCGATGAGATCCTTTGCTACTTCGAGACCCACTCCTTGATCTATGTGATTTCACCGAACCTTTAGGTGATTCGCTTCCAGACTTTGGACTACCTGACTTTGATTTTTCGTTACTGGAACTCCTAGATCTTGCTGACTCTTGGCTCGGCGACCTCCTAGGGCTGCCAGATTTGACCGATTCAGGCGAACGAGATTTACGAGGGCTTCCTGACTCCGATCTCGAACCTGCTGGGCTTGGAGATCGTTTCGGACTGCCTGATGCAGACCTAGACCTGCTCCTCGAAGCCCTAGAACCTTCCGGGCTGCCCGAACCAGACCTTGAACCACCCCGACTTCCCGATTTGACTTGGCTCACAGACCGAGACCTTGATCCTCGTGGGCTGGCAGATTTCCTAGAACCGGGTGAAGCGGCTGAACCAGAGCCAGCGGGGCTAGCAGACCTCCTGGGACTTCCAGATGGGGACCTGGAATCAGCTGGGGATGTAGATCTTCTCGGACTTCCTGACCCTGACCTCGATCGAGAGTGACGAGGGCTCCTAGATACAGATCTGGAGCCAGGATGGCTGCCTGAACGGTTACTCTGAGGACTGCTAGGTCCCTTTTCATTATCACTGCTATAGGCTTGCTGAGCGGGTGCAGCTGTTCTTTGAGGGCTACTGCTTCTACTTTTGTCAGAATCACTTCCACTGTCTGATTCAGAGCCACTTCCTGTCAAATAAAAACATAAATAATATATTTATATAAATTTAACTCTAAGATCTGGGAAAACTAAGGTGTGTGCATGCAATTGAAAGTAATAAACTGGCTGACAAACTTGCAAAAAAACAAAAAATTTCAATAACAAAACTACTATCAAGCACACCAAAGAGTACGTAGAAAGTTAAAATAAATTGTCAGATCTGAGAAATAAAGTGTATATCTTCCTCAAATACTAATTATTTTATGAATAATTTTAAATTATTTTTATTTGGGCTTGTAGTTCAACTCTAATGCAACCTCTACAGTATGAACGTGGGAAATCTCATCTATTCTACTAAATTCTTCGACTATTCTATAAATTCTTTCCTTTTTATGAAGATGATGCTTTAATTCAGTTTTGGTTAAATGTTCAAGCTGTTTTAAGCAATTAAGTTAGTTGTGGGGTTTTCTCTTGAGTCTACACAGGGTGAAGAACTTGTAGTCCCTGTTCATCCTGACAGTTCAATGATTTATGATGAGTTAACTTTACAGATGAGGTGAGAGTCGCCCTCAAATCTTCAGATTGGCTATTTTATACATCGACGCAAAAAAAGTATCTTCGGTCAGGTCACAACAGAACGACAATTCTTTAAGTTTTTGCCGCGCTTTCAACGATGAGCGAATGAGGTTGAAACTGAGTGCTTGATGTGGCCTGCTCGAAGTCCAGATTTGAACCCAAGCGTACACAATTGAAACCACCGAACCTATTTTTGGTATGCAAAATACATTGACAGGCAAAAATTCCACCTTAATGATTTTTTTTTTTTTTTTTTTTTTTTTTTGTGCGGATTTTCTTGATAAAAGATAATTCTACCCTTAATTTGTCTCATTGTTTTTGTCAATAAATATTTGTTTAAGCTATTGGCATAACATAAGCAATTGGCTCTCAATTAGACGTAAACAATCCTTAATCCTTAATCAAAAACAAATATAAAGGATTTTTAATGTTTACTTTTTATGAATTTAACATGTGTATTCAATATCATATGCAGTCTAAAGCAATAAACGGTTTAGTTTTCATCTTAGTTTTCTTAATTTCAATTTGTAAACTTTGCCAGTTAGTGTTGAGGATGATGTGTATGGTGTGGCACTTACTGATGATGGACGTTCCATCAGGTATGTGGCTATTGCCATCGGAGTTCCCTACAAAACTCTGTGATATGCCATTAGGCATTTTCGAGAAACTGGGTCCTACCACAGAAGGTCCCTAGGGTAGCAGAACAACAGGATGTCCGTTTTTTGACTTGGAGAATTTTGCGAAACTGGCACCTTACTGTTGTTCCAGATATTAATAAGCTCCAGGAAGTTTGAGGTGTTTACTTCTGAAAGCACTACTCGAAGAAGTTTTAACAAATGAGTGTAGATTTGTTTACGATTTCCAGATGGGTGTGAAAGAGTGTAGAGGTATAAAGCCTGAAAATTTTTCCAAGAGCCCAACATTTTTAATGTAGCTCAGTGAGGGTGTGGATGGGAATTTCAATGCAGACTAGTGCAGAATTGGTTGTTGTTCATGGAGGGTCTTTGGCATCCACTCACTAAATGTATGAAATTTTGTAACCTAACGTGTTGCCTATCTAATGACTGTGTTTTGACTTTGAGAATTGTGCGAAAAACCACCACCTTACTGTTATTCAAACGATTCATTAGCTCCAGGATGTTTGAGGAGTCCAAATTTCCGAACGCACTGCTCTAAGAAGGTAAAATCATTATGGACTGTTGGCTCCCCCCCCCCCGTAAGAAGACCAGAATTGACCAGTCCACACAGAATTGAATGGCTCACATTGGTCAAGAACACAGCCATTGGTCTTTGGACATTTGGTCTGTTGGATGTATTACGGATGAGTGCAGATTTACCCTATGGGCAAAAAACGTGCGGAGAAGGCGGAATGAAAGGTACGAAGCTTGTAATTTTTCCCACAGCCAGCATTATTAATGTAGCCCAGTGAACGAGTGGGCAGGAACAGAGTTGTGTGTTGTTTGCGGAAGGCTTTGGCAGTCAATCACTAAGCGCATGAAATTTGGGAACATATGTGTTGCCTTCCCACGATGAAATCAGCGACAATCCTATACTAATGCACGATAATGCCTGTCTACATATTGCTCGCATAGTACAAACAGTTCACTCAACAGCATAACATCAGGGTCTCAGCCTGACCAGCACATTCTTTAGACTTGAACCTTCATCGAACATATACAGGATAACCTCAAAGGATGAATAAGACCTCCATCACTTCCTGATACACTCCACGATCTTGAAAGGCTCTTCGTGAAGAATGGGATAGCCTCTTGCAAAGAGACATTTCCAGGTTGGTAGGAAGTACGCTAAGCCGTCTTGAGATATAAATAAGGCAAGAGAAGACGCGATATTGAAATATTAATTAAAAATCTAATTAAAATAAATTGTATCTGTCCGTCTTTTTTATTTTTTGGGCAAAAATTAAACATTAAAAAACACGAGCCTTTGATTTAAAAAATATACAAGACAAGTTATATTACAAGTAGGTGGAATTTTTTGCCCGTCAGTGTACGAATAAACCTAAATACATTAAATTTTAAGGGAGGTGAGTTTATTTTGTCCATTTGTGTAGAAGGGTTGAGAGGAAAGTAAATTGAATCCGTTGAACTCACCGGAGTCGGCGTCGCTGGTCAGATCATCATCCTCGTTTTTCGGAGCCATCTAAAAATTGAACCGTCGGCAAAAAAAGTTCCTCCTATTTGTTAAAATTTGTAAAAACTCCGTTCAAAATGGCATTTTGAATTAACCGACTGGGAAGATTAAGGGTAAAATAAACACTGCAGCGAGATGAAGCACTCGTTTAACCTCCTTGGTTATAGACACGCCAAGTTGTTTTATCACTTAAAATATTCAGAAATTTAAAGAATCTTAGACGTTTGAATCGTTACGATTTTTGAATCGTAAATTAACATTTTTGTAACTAAAAGCTTATGGAAATTTATCGTTATTATTTTTTTAAGTAAAAATATATTTCTGGCAGGTAAAAGTAATGTATACCACGTGATTAAAAAAGGATAAAGAGGAAGGTAACTTAACTGTAATTGCAAATGGTCAAACTTAATGCGTTCCGCTCCTTTCACTTTGTTATGATCCTTTGAGTTGTGTTGATGATTTTAGCATAAAATGTCAGACACTGCAATGAAAGGTGAGAAAACATTTTGTAATAGTTTGTAAGAACTTCGTTTTTATTTATTAAATTTCATGGCCCGATTGACCAAATAACATTCAATTAATTAATCTTTATGTAAGGTATTGTCGAGGGTTCGAATCCCGCTCGTGAACAATCTTTTTCTTGGGTAACTTCAAAATCTTACGTGTATTCTCTTTAGTTTGAAATTATTACGCATACACCGATGCCAGAATCTTCTCAAGTCGTTTTTCAAGGAGAATGCGATCAATTAGCAATTTTCAACAGGGCAATAAATATTCAAATCATGTGCTACCAGGGAAAATGGAAAATTAGCAGAGGCGACATCTTTAAAAAATAAAAGAAATAAAATCAGACCAGTATGAGAGTTCTGAGGTGCACCAGATCGTACGTCGTTCCAATAGGATTTATATATTAATCAATTTAGCAGAAAATGAACACTGTACTGTACTATACATTATACACTGATGGTCAAAATTAATGCCACATTCCTTAAATACTTTGCATACTAAAAATTAGTTTGGTAGTTTGGTTTAATCCGTCTTAAAAAAAGATGGTCCCTACTCACACTAAGTGTAAAATAGGACACGTCTTAATGTAAGTAGGAGCCATCTTTTTTTTAAAAAAATGATTGAACTCCACACTCACCCCATCATTTATCTTTTCTATTAGTTTGGTTCGTTCCAAATATGTTCAATTTAGTTCTAATCTGCCACCAAGCACTCAGTTCCAATCTCATTCACACAGATCGTGTCAAATGTGTAATCTATTTGATTCTCGGCAACAAATTCAGATAGTCTAGAAGTTTTAGTGAAGATAACTTCATTTTAACTTATTAAATTTACTAGTTTTGTGATCCACTTGACCAATTAATATCTTTCTATTAATTAAGATTTTTAGTCGAGATAAAAAAATTCAGTGGCATGAGCAGGATTCGAACCCACGACCTTGGAATACACGAAATAGTATCACATTGAATTATCAATCAAAAGAGAATATTTTTATACCATTTATATCATTGATTTAATTAACAATTTTCCCGATTTATTAAGGACCTAAACCTAAGGCCCTGGCAAATGTCAAGGGCTCGACAACACAGAGCAGTAATGACAAAGAAGGCAGTATCGACAGATTTGAATCTGTCCGCCCTTTTTTCGAGAACAAATTGAGCAAGAAAGACCTCTTTAAATTGGAAGGAGAACTCAAAAAGGTAACATATAAGTATTGTTTTGTACAATAATGCAGTGTTTTCCGATACTTTGGTTTTATACCTTCACGTTTTGAAGCAGTGTTTAATCTTTTTTTCCCCTACACAATAGAAAAAAGGCTAAGATGATTTTATTTGTCAGTTTCATTCGGGATAATGTATTTTTACAAGGTACAAGTGCATGGTCATCATTTAATGGTTTTATTACAGCAAAGGAAAACAGCAGGGCTGATTGTTGCGCACGGTGATGCTTTAAGAGAAAGTGGTCATGTGGTTTGCTTTGTTCAGAAGGCCTTCCAAACTGTTAATTTTAATCTGTTGAATTGAAAAAAAAAAAAAAAAAAAAAAAAAAAAAAATGGCCAGAGGCAACGCCTATCAGGCTAACCACTTGGTTACCGCGGTTTCCCAATTAAAGTCAGCAATTGACCAAAACAACCGGCAATTCCAGCAGGATAATATTCACCCCATATTTTGCAGACTTTCCAGAAACTGTTGGAACTGAACTGGGGTGTGCGGCTCATCAGCCATGTTCACATGACATTGCCCCTTCAGATTTTAACTTAATAATAGGGAAAGAGTGCAGTTTACACTGGACTACAGAAAACATAAAAATCATGAGTTCTGAGAGGACGGAATTATAAACTTAAATTTATTTAAGGATCAAAAATTTTCATTAAGTTACCATTATAAAAATGTTACAGATTTTTTTTTTTTCAACCTTATACAGATTTTAGTTTAGATAAATTGGCATTTGAACCTACGATCTTCAGCTTGATTATCCGCTGCTCTACCACTTCAGCCATCATGACCTCATCCACTTGTACACCAACTTCCCATCTTAACCACACTTTTTGAATTTTCTCTCGTTTTTACCATTTTTCAAGCGGTAGAGCAGCGTATTGACATTGACTTTTTTATCTCAACTAAAAACCGTAATTAATTGTAATATATTAATTGGTCAAGCGGACCACGAAATAAGTAAATTTAGTGAATTAGTCGACAATAAGGTTTTTCTTGGGCCAAAGCCCACGCAGGTGCCCCTTATGCAGAGAAAAGTCCCACATAATAGAGGCGTGTCATGCCTTGGCTCCTTACAGAGAGCGTGCAGGCATGCCGCCGGATTTAAGAAGAGTCCTCGAGCACGGTAGCGAGTTTCTGAGTCCCCTGTTCCATTTTTTAGGGGAAATTGGGGTTTTTCATTGTATATAGTATATCTTATGTGTTATGTGTCTTTGTGTTTTGTCTGTATGCAAGTATTTATTGGTGTGAATGGCGAGGGGTGAGGGTGAATAGAACGTCACCATCGCCCCTCGAATGATGAAAGCGAGTGAGTGTGTATGCGGGGTCGATGGCGGAATATTAATAAAAGTACCTCATCGACCCCAATCTAGCTTAGTTTAATTGTAGGTCGGTGGAGGAATATCAAGTACTCCACCGACCAAACGGAATGAGTGTACTGTATGAACGTATTTATTTGTATGAATGATGTGTCTGAACGTGTATAGAATGTAGACTGAGTGTGGGGCTGAAATGACCTCGAAGTCAGAACCCCCAGCAAAAAAAAAAAAAAGGTTTTTCTCATGTTGAAATTGCAAAAAATGGTTTTCTTTCCTTTGATGTTTCAATAATTTGTATCATATAAATAGTAAATAGGTCTTTGTTGTTTTTTTCGTTGCAGCGTTTTCCGCTTTCAAAAGCACGACAGGTTTTCAAGAAGCGTATTCACAGACGTGGTTGCGCTAAGAGTTCTGGCTTGAGCAATACAGAGAAGAAAACGATAGGTCTCTACAATATAAGCAGAACAGGGCTTTTATACGAAGACCTGATCCCTCTGCACAATATGTGGAATAGTTACATGGAAAACTATTTAGGCCTGAACCACCTTACAGACAGCAAGTAAATAAGAAAAATCATTCGTTTTAATTTCAATTTATTCAATTCGTAAATGCGTCCAGCACGTTTGGCGATGTTACGAGTCCAAACTACGACGAAACGATGCAGCAGCTGTGGAAGGCCGATTATCATGGAGCGTACATCAAAGTTTCCAAATCGACATGCCCGTCCCTCGTCGGCGTCGAGGGTATTCTTGTCTTCGAAACAAGAAACATGCTCAAATTACTCGGAAAGGACAACATTTTAAGAAGTAACTATATTTTATCATGAATCCAACACATTATATTTTATAGGTTGCTATTTGTTTAAAACCGACATTAATATATATAATTTAATTTCAGACATTCCGAAAATGTCCTGTGAGTTCAAACTGAGACTCGGGGACTACGAGTTGAGTTTCCTTGGGAAGAACTTTATGGTCAGATCGTCAGACCGATCAATCAAAAAGCTGAAGGGAATGAGACAATTCAGTTTATTTAGTTAGTTTAGTTCAGTTAATTAATTTTTTTTTTTAAGTGAACACTGTTTTATTATTGTATCTGTAAATATTAAATTTGAATGCGTTTCTTTAAGAAAAGGAGTTATTTTATTCATAAACCTATTTTCACTGAATTCGTCAGATTTCTCAATTCAGTCCCAGACGACAGAAAATTTTCAATGGCTGCAACCTTTTATTAAGAAAACAATTCTAAATATGACTAATTTTAAATAAACAGGGTTTTAAGAAAATATTTATATCTTTTGAACATCATATTGTTGTTTTAAGAACAATATAGATTTATAATATCCTCAACAAGAAATACGATATGGCTGTAAAGGTTAAGGCTTATTTTAAGGTAAGGGTGCCATGTATCATGATTGAAAACAGCAACCCTGAATTTGAACTTAACATACAAATGGGCACTTTTTTCAAAACCACCAACACTCCTGGGGTTGATAGGACCAAGCTAAACCTAAAAGGACCCATTCTAAAATACAAAGACATAACCTTCAAAGAAACTAATGTATAAGTCGACTCTTGTTAATTCAAAACTCGATAATTCGAATTTTATTGATAAACAGCAGATCACTTTGATAAATAGGAAAAAATTCTGTGCATTCTGATACACTTATTAATACAAAATAAGTTTTCATAACGGTGTGAGAAGTGTTGTGTAAATCAAAATGGCCCCACTTTATAATTCCAATTTTTCTCTTGTAAAGTTACACTGAATTTCCAGGTATTGTTAATTCCTGGTAGCCTGAAAGTTACTTCCATTATTTTCTAGTTTGTTATATTTGTCTTCTAGTGTTTTGTCAATGTGTTCTGAGCACTGATCATTTTGGAAAATCATTTAGACAAAAGAATATCAGGCTACATTAAAACAAAATGGGCTTCAATTTTTTTTTTTTTTTTTTTTTTTTTTTTTAACAATGCATACCAATGTTCAATTTAAGTAAGAACTTTTATTTTATGGCCCTTTGGGATTTGAATTACCATGAGTCGAGTTTTTGATTTTTTTTTTTTTTGCTTGTTATACACAAAATATGGATAGAAGACCTGCATTCATTCAAATTTAGGGTGGTGCATTTATTTTGTCCATCAGTGTCCCATAATTCAAGGAATGGTTTTTCCATTTGAAATTTTTATTTTTTGGAAATTAACTAAATTAAAAGGTTAACTATTGTCAATTTCGTGACAGAGATAGAAGTACTCAGTATTAAAAGGGACAAAAAAGGGTTTTTTTTTGTTCTTTCATTTGTGTGAAGTTTCACATTATTATGTGAAATTATATGTTTACAACGCCTAGATGCAGGTGTCATTCCTAGTATTGTAGTCAGCACCTTCTCCCTCCCCAGGGTCGTACTTATTTAATTCTGTATTGTTAATAAGGACGATTCCTTGCCTAGAGTTTGATGAGAGTACATCATTAAATTAGGTTAAACTTGTAACTTCAAATAAAGTTTTTAAAAAAGGAATCCGCACTTGAAGTTATTCAATTGGCGCAGTCGGTAGGACGGCAAAGAATCTCAAGAGGACATTGAAGATCATCTGTTTCTACAGTTAACTTGCCGACCGAACATCATCTGCAATTCGAAAAGGACATGGTATACCTTGAAGTAATACTGTAAGTTCTGAAAATTTTATTATCTTTCGATTTGTTAGTTTATTTCCAA
>JASJUQ010002081.1:0-28819 GCA_039619505.1 Cimex hemipterus | reverse complement strand
TTTCACCAAACGGAATTTTTCATAACAAATTGAATTTTCCACAAAAATTGAACTGTTACCAAACAAATTGAATTTATCATAAAAAATATAACTTTTACCTGATAAATTGAATAAAAAAAGACATTTTATCGCACAGTTTGAATTTAAAAGAAAAATGGACTTTACCTGGCAATTTAAATTTTAAAATAAAATGAACTTTTTCTTGACAAATTGAGTTTGAAAAAAAGAAACTTTTACCTGATAATTTGAATTAAAAAAAGGAACTTTAACTGACGAATTGAATTTTCCCCCCAAAAAACCTGAACTTTACCTGACAATTTAAATTTTAAAATAAGATGAACTTTTACTTGAAAAATTGAATTTTAAAAAAGGAACCTTTACCTGACAAATTGAAGTTTCCGTAAAACTTTAACTTTTATCAAACAAATTAAATTCTCCATAAAAAAATTGAATTTTTATCAGACAAATTGAAATTTTTCCTGATAATTGAATTCTCCATAAAAATAAAAATAGAAGAGAGGTGAGGATGGCCACAACATAGACATCACTACTTTGTAAGGAAATTTTTTTTTTTTATCTATTTTTTTTTATTTTATTTTTTTTTTATTTTTTTTTCATTTTTTTTTTTTTGTGCATTCAGCACGGCAACCAAGTGCTTCAACTTCATTGGCGCCAATTCTCGTCCAGAATCAACCAGAGTACACAGCTCCGACACAAAATTCGGGGAGCTTGATTTGCACCGGCTGTAAAGAGATGGTGTCCGATTTATTGTCCTAACCAAAGAAACGACGTTAAAAAGGAATAAATCCCGTCGAGGGTTAGAAGAAGAAGCCGGGAAAATGGCCCCGAAATTTTCAAAATACAAAAAGAAAAGAAAATTTTTTTTGAGTTCATTATCCTTGCCACTTTTAGTAAAGAAAAAAGAAAAACTAATAGAAGGAAAGAAGAAAACATGTTACTGCTAGGTTACATACTTGCTACTACGAAGTTGGTGATCTCGCGTAAGACGCTGGTGGTTATTACGTTTAAAAATTTATTTCAGATACTTCTACTCATCTGGCTTTTAACTTTTTTAGCTTTTTGTTTCATTTTCGAGTTTCTTTTAACAAAACAAAAAAATTGTTCATTCAGTAGTGGCGAACCTCTGGGTTTAGGTTAGAGTCTAAACACGGTATGCAGGAGCCCAAATGATATATTATCATATTGTCATTAAAGATAATTAATTGAACAATGGTCGTCCTTTTAATGGAAGACAATAAACCTATTTCCTGATAACTATGTATGAGAACACTCAGGTGATTGTATTTTTCTCCGGATCCGACCGGACGTTGATATTTCGGGTATATCTAAGCGAACGGGCCACGCGAGATAATTCGGTTATAAATGGGCCGACGTCGAGTCGTTTCAGCAAACGAGACATGCACATGCACCGGTGTTTCGTGGTTCTACTTATAGGCGCCAGTTTGGTAGCCGCCCGGCCTGGCTTCTTCAGCAACTTCATCAGCGACGGCGGAGAAGACGACGAAGATCTTGATATCATGAAGTATCTGAAAGGTTTCGGTGAAAACCTCTGGAAAGGGCCCGACAACAAAACGGGTGAGGCCGTCTCCAAGTGGCTCCCATCCCATCAAAACAACCCTGAAGAACTCGGGGCCTACGCCGAGGGAGACATACTCTTCCCCTCGCCCAAAACCAGGAATGGGCTGAAAGCGATGTCGGCCAGATGGCCAAAAGGTGTCATCCCGTACGTCTTTGGAGATTCTTTCAACACCAAGGACAGAGCGACCATCGATGCCGCCATGAAAGAATACCACAAATTGACCTGTATCAGGTAAATCATTTCAACTATCTAAAACACGTCCGCCTAACCTTACTACAGAAAATTATCATATTAACTTCGTTCTCCAGGATATACCTGTAGTCTGATTAACTGAAATAGTTTAAAATAAACTAGGACGATCAGTAACGATTGCACCTTATAAACATTAAAATTCATCAAATATTGCTAATTTATTAATTTGTTGCTCGGGATATAGTATGGTATAGTACGGTGATAAGGATACTAGGAAGCGGGGTCTGTACTCCCCAGTCACGGCAGCCTTTTGGCTTATTGTGCCTTCCTTGTTCCTTAGTTCAGTTCAATAGACTCTGTTTTTTCCTTAGAAGTATCAGGTCGCTGCTTCAATTTCATCCTCTAAGTTTTTTCGAATGCCAGGTTGAATCTCCATTGAGCTGTTGCTTCGCATTCGAAAATGATATGGGTGGCTGTTTCCTCCTCAACATTACATAATTTGCAGATTGGATCATATTGTATATGCCCATGTTGTGTAGATGTTTTCTCAGTTGCCAATGATCGGTTAGTAGTCCTATCACTCCTCTGAGTTTTGCCCTCTCCAGTTGCAGCAATGATTTCGCCAGTCTTGGTGAGGGTTGTTCGCTCGGGGTATAATTCCAAAGAGCATGTTCGAATCGTAATTCCATGTATGACATTGATTTTTTTAATCAAAAATTAAAATTACTGTTGACCAGGGTATATATAACGAGATGGTCCCTCTAACGGAAATTCACAAATGATAAATTGTCCAAGGTAAGTTCCATGAGGACAACCATAAGAACTGAACCCTTTTTCGGCTTACCAAACTGCCAAAATCGTAGATTCAACAGGCAATCGGTTGGGATTCTATAGTCCAGGACTTAGGCATGGGAAAGAGTTCATCAAAGCACCACTGCAGAGCAACGGCACAACTGCTGATTCTAGGACGTGTCAGTACTTAATAATAGTTCGACTGCTGACTAGACACGGCAGACCCCGGAGGGATATGTATAAACTTTAATAGCAGAAATAAGCTAGTGCAGATAATGCCAGGTTAACGAATGTTTCCACTTCCATTGCTTCAGCAATGGCTCCGCCTACCAGGCATTTGAGCTTGGGGCAGAAATCTGGAGGATGTAGGCTAATTAACTTGGGATGACCAAAATTTCGAACTTTCAATAGGACGTTGCTGATAATTCCTGTTTTAATATAGTTCACAAGAGTCATCCATACTCAATGCGCTGCTTAGACTCGGAAATTCGTTCAGCCAAAGGGTTTTCTTCAGTTCTCTTTTTGTGCAAGCCACATTTAAATTTATTTTTATTTTACACATGGCACAAGAACTTATGCTGTCCTAGGTAACTTCATAGTCGATTACGCTGTTTCAGATTTGTACCCAGGTCGAAAGAGGCCGATTATATCCTGATAACTAGCCAGAACACCGGCTGTTGGTCTTCCGTCGGTAGGGTCGGCGGCGCGCAAGAGCTCAACCTCCAGTCGCCCGGATGCCTCGTTCAGAAGGGCACAGTCATGCACGAGATGATGCACGCCATCGGATTCCTTCACGAGCAGAACCGCTGGGAAAGGGACAACTTCGTCACAATCAACTTCGAAAACATACAGCCAGGTAATAAGTGAGACAAACGTCCGGAAATACTGCGTGGCGATAGGAAAAAGTCGGCTGTTCTAATCGCGAATAATTACTCAGTCGGCTGCCCGTAGGGTTTTTACAATCTGCCCTATCTGCACAATAATTTTCGATAGATCTTGCTAATAATACTTCAGATAACCTTTTCGTTTATCGTCTTGCTCTAGTAGATAAATTATTTTAAAAAGTTATACCAGCAGTAATTGAAATCTCATAAAAATAATGAATGAAGTAAATATTCAAATTTGTTGGCTTTTCAAAGGACTATGTGGGAAGGACTGCCATCACTACGCCAACATTTAGCCTGGTATAAATACTGGAAGGAAGGCTAGATATGATTATATCTGCCGATCGGATTACCATTTTTTCTTTAAATTACGCGAAATTTCAAGTTTGCTATTGTCATCCAAAAGGTAGTATTGAAGGCTTCTTTGTCTCCAGGACGTCAGAACAACTTCGACAAGGCGCAGCAGTCGCAGACTGACGACCTCGGCATCCCGTACGATTACTCGAGCGTCATGCACTACTCTGCAACCGCGTTTTCTGTCAACAACAAGCCGACCATCGTTCCGAAAAAGGCAGGCGTCAAACTGGGCCAGAGGGAGAGCGTCTCGCACCAGGACGTGCAGAAAATCAGGCGGATGTATAAATGCAAAAAGAACTGACCAAAGAAACGTTAGTTTTTTTTTCTAACTTTTTATGTACTACATTTACTCTTGTATTTTTCTTAATAAACTATAGAAATAAAAAAAAAATTTTAATTTTGTAATATTCTTTATTTAATTAGTTTAAGAGTTAACAGTTCTACATAACTGCTCACAATTTCCGTTAATACTGTACGATATTTTATTGTGCTTCCAAACTATCGAAGGTTCATGCGGGAAATCTAAAACACTTTTGTCACCCAAATCCAAAATTTGAGCTTGCATTTTACGTTTCATACCTTTTTGAACAAATTTGGTTCCCTGTCTGTATGTGGTCAATCCTTGTCATCACCAAAACTCGGAAACCATGTGACCAATTCTTATGAATTTTCAGAGCTTGTGTATGGTTTTTAAATGATCTTCTGCCTTTAAATTTAAAAAAAAATTATGAATTTTATTCCAGGCGTTATTAACATATGGGTATGCATATGCACAAAATATGAGGAAGAACTGCTCACCCACTTGGCAGAGGTTTTTTATAGTTGATGATGGGGTTTGGTCTGTGAATCGGTGAAATCATTTTGAACCGGCACAGGGACACTTACTAGGTCTTCCTCAAGACGCGGGTTGTTAGTTTTATGTGCATACATGTGTACTTTTTAAGTAACGTAGCCTGACTGGCTGTGTTAGAGTTGATGAGGTTTTGGTTGAACTTATGTTTAGGTGGCCTGTGCTTATGACCTTCGATGCAACCCCCGGCCCTGCGGGATACGAAGGATCGGACCTCTGAAGCGTATAAAGTTCGAGGACGCTGAGAATACGCTGATGGAATCCCTCGAATGCCAACGGGGTAGTGCATCAAAAGCCTATCCCGTCCTCGCGACCTGTTGGATATTTGTGGCGCTACTGTCACAGCCTTCGGAGACTGAACAAAAAGAGGATCGCAACTGTTCATTCAGTGAAGTTGCAAATACTGACTGGGGCGGCTGGACTTCGGTGGTGGAGTGGATTCGACCTGAGAGGATCTGCCTGCGAAGCCCCCGTGTACGGCCGTTGCCGTCTTTGCCTTCTTTCTTTTACTGTGTCTAAAGCCGTTGCCGGCTCTTTACAGCTTATGGCTTTCCTTTTTGTGTTGCTTTTTGATTATAGACGGAAGCTATTAGGAACTTGGGGGTCAGAATGAAAAAAAAAAACTTTTTCTTCCCCCCCTTTTCGTTCCTTTTTTAATCTTATATTCTGAAGCTCTCAAAACGGTCGCATCTCAACCCCACCTGCCGAGCTCTTCGTCACAGTTGAATTTCTTTTTGTCAAACTGCGTCCGGGATGGGCCTCGCGGAGGCGGCTCGTAGGGATATAATTATTCAGGTGGGGGAGGTATATTCTTTTTGTTAAACTTGCTTGTCTTCATTGGTGGAAGGTCGTGGTAAGGTTACAAAATATTAATAAATCCCACTATCCCCGCGCTGAAGTCCCCCGGGACGCCGCACCTAAGCTGTTTTCGGCTCCTCTCAGCGCCCAGGTTGTCCAAGCGGAGGGCAGGGAGAAAAAAAAAAAAACTGTCCCTAATCACGTAGGCCATTTCTTGAGGTGCATTATTTTCTTAAATAGGGTTACTGTGGCCGTGTAACCCTTCCGTGTCGAAATCGCTTGTTTTACGGAGTCCATGTT
Organism: Cimex hemipterus; assembly: GCA_039619505.1. Taxonomy (NCBI): domain Eukaryota; kingdom Metazoa; phylum Arthropoda; class Insecta; order Hemiptera; family Cimicidae; genus Cimex; species Cimex hemipterus. The sequence goes on along the minus strand of JASJUQ010002081.1, from coordinate 23,046 downwards.
GGTTACATTTGTCTCCGTCGACACCATCCACTCTGTGCGAGCGTCTCTGTATCTTTCACAGTCCATTAACACGTATTCAACCGTCTCTGACCGACCACAAGCGCACGATGAGTCAGGTGTCAGGTTGAAGGAGTGGAGTTTGGCCGCAAAATCTCCATGTCCCGTTAAAAATTGGGACGAGTAATGGTCCACTGTGAGGTGTTTGTACTTTGATCGTCTCGTTACGTCAGGTAAGAGGGAGAAAGTATATCTCCCTTTGGATGAGGACTCCCAGCGGCGCTGACATTCATCCATCATCCATACTTTTGCTTCTTTTGAGGAAGATATTCGAAGACAGGGAAGCACGCCGTTCTCAATAGCCCAAGACGCACTTCTGGCCCGGGCAAGGAGATCAAGAGGGGGCTGTCCGGTGATCACCTGAAGGGTCTACTACTGCACTATGTACGGCCGTTGCCAAACCAACAGTAGCAAATACCGTTTGGTGCGGGTGGACGTCCAGGGAGGAATGGGCATAACCTGTCTGGGTGGGCCTGTGAATCCCCGAGGAACCCCCGTGCTTGACTACCTCTCCCTCTGAATTCAACCATGTGGAGAAAGGCATCTGATAACGAACAGCTTTAATCCGATCTGTGTGACGAGAGCGCAGTTGGGGGCTTCAGGATATGTTCATGTCCAGAACGAGGTCAGACAGGGCTGCCTGTTCAGTCCTCTTTTATTAGTTCTTTTCGTTGACGATAACCAGTCAGTTTTAGAATGGGTGTTATAATTCAGAAACATTACCATCAATATATTTTAAACAAAGTTTATGGTGTTTAAGATAGAAGGAAATTGAGTTCTTCAGAGCTTTGATCATTTGAATTCATGCGGATACAGGTAAACGAATGTAAATATTTAGGAGTGAATCATTCACAACTGAGTTGGACTAGATTGTTCCGAATGCCGTCAAAAATGGCTATAAACAGAACAAGGTTGTCATTTCAAATGTCCTTCCAAAAGTGAAATACAATATATTTGATGCCGTTCCATCCTTTGTTATGGGTGCCAGGTTTGGTATAGCAATATCAATTCAAAAAGTTCAATTTTTTTGTATTCTGAAACTATTTTGTTCTGAAACCTCTCGAGATGTTCCTTTCGTTCATACCCTTAAACTTAACTTTGATTTTGTTTCTCTTCGTTCTACTGCTTCACCTGTTGCACAGCTTTTTATTCTTTGGTTCCATTCCTGACTTTTGGAAAAAATCATATGTAGGTTCGCTGTATCTTGTGATAAACGAAACGTTAAAATATTATCGCCTTATCACTAAACTTTTTGTCTTAAAATTAGGTGCTTTATTTGAAAACTAACTATTAATAGAATCTCAGTTTATCTAAGATCTTCATTGATATCGAATTTGCAATAAAATCTCTTGAATTTATTTAATTCAATTCATCCGTTCAGGTTAATAAAATTGACACTTAGCCACAACTTTTGATACCTTCTATCATATAAAGTTAATTAAAAAAAACTCTTACTGTATAATTGGATATGTCTTAAAATGGGTTAAGTCGAATTTTAATAATTATTCAGAAATCGTGAAATGCGGTCAGGTGTAACGTAGGTTTCATAAAAAAATTTCTTTATCGCGCCAACGTTTCGAACTTTATATTGAGATCATCTTCAGATCTCATTTTGATTGAGTGTAAAATTTCTAGCATTGTATAAATTCAATAAAACTAGAAAACCAAAGGCAAATAAAACAGCACGTTTCGGGTTTTTGGCCTTCTTCAGTCAAGAGCAAACAAACGAGGATAGGCAGACCTACAAAAAGAGAGTGTGTGTTGAGCACTCTCAACACGACCCGCAAGCATGGCCCAGAAGACATACACTCTGAGCCCTGAAGATGATCTCAATAAAGATCGAAACGTTGGCACGATAAAGAAAATGTTTTTCTGAACTTACATTACGCAAGACCGCATTTCTGAATAATTATTAATCAGACGATTTCAAGTAATTATTCTTTTCGTCTAGGGTCTTGGTTGAGATGAAAAAGTTAAGTGTTACGAGCGAGATTCGAACGCACGACCTTCGGCTAACGATAGCCCAGGGAATTAGAGCAGCAGTTATTCAGCCAAAGGTTTTGGGATTGTATCCCGCTCTTGACACTAACTTTTTCATGTCAACCAAGCTCTTCTAATGGTCTCTTCTGGAAGATTGTTTTCTTTAATGAAGTTCGTAGTTTACCTCGATATTTCTCAAGAAAGGTTATCCCAGATACCACAGCTTTGTCCTAGCTATTACACTGAAAAGAGAGTTAAATAGTTATAATCGATACGATATAATAATTTAATCTAACCATTCAGCGTTTTCCATGAAATCCAAAAGTTCACATGCCCCAAGTTTTACTCTAAGCCACATTTGACCATTCAGTAGCTTGTATAGAATTTTGATTTTTAAATAGAACATGCTGAATGTAACAAAACGGCACGTTTTTAATTTTTCTTGGGTGAACAGGTGTAAGATATTGAGCGAAGTCCGGAATCGTGATGCTGTCTAAAAGATTGAAAAAGCCTTGCATTTAAAAATAAATAAATCTCATTATTAAATATATAGCAGTTGCTATTAAACAAGTGATTATTTAAGGATAATTTGTGAGAAAAGATCCCGTAAAAAACGAATAAAACTATTATCATTTTCAGATAACATATATAATTTTAATTAATAATTAATTAGGTTTAAATATTATGACAGTTTTGATATTCTATAGATATAAAGGAAAGTGTTAAAATTAAGATGGTAAGATGTCGACGATACAATTAGGCATTAACTTATTGTTAGTGCGAACAGGCGCTCGAGAATTTGGCACTGATCTAATGGCCTAGGTGTCGGATTTATCTCGACGGATCAGTCTGTTTTGGGTGTCCGGCTTGTTAACACCGTGTCAAAATGACGGATCCTTTGCCCCCGTGGAACTTCAAATGGATCGTCAAGAACGAGCTGGCCATCATGGGCTACCCGAAGAACGAGGCGAATATCCGCTACCTGGTCCAACAGGGCATCACCCACCTGGTGTCGCTGTCTCCTGAGAAACAGCCCCCTTTCGAGCATTTTCCGTTCCATTTCAGGTGGACGCCGATCGACGTGCTCGAATTCGAACCGCCGACTTTGACCCAGATAATAAACTTCATAAACATCTGCAAAACTGCGCATTTCAACAAAGAGGTATGCAGTGCTTGTTTTCGATTTATGACAAAAAATGAAAAAGAGAGAGAGAGTGTCTGTGCCTGTCATTGTAAAGAACAGAGAGGGAGTGACAGTGAGAGAAAGAAGAGCGAGAGAAATAGTTATGTACATTAATTTATGCATTAATCCATGTATGTTTAGTGGGCTAATTGACCAAATTTATTTTTATTTTTATATAAGGCCTTGGTTGAAAATGAAATAGTTAGTGTCAAGAGCGGGGTGCAAACCCACGAACTTCGGCTACATAAAAAGAATTGATTTGAAAGAAGTAATTTGGTCAATTAGACCACTAAACATAAATGGATTAATATTTAATAATTAAAAGGAGAATCACTTTACTGACAGCTCCCACTGGCCGCTTCATTTGTCGCTGGAAATCCAATCCGATTACACGACATCGAAAAATGGCAGAGGGAGGGAAGGTTCAAAGCTCAAGCGGTAGAGTAGCGGCGTTTCTAGCCGAAGGCCTTGGGTTCGAATCCCCCTCGTGACGCCAACTTTTTCAACTCAACCGAGATTTCACGTAAAAAGAATATTTCATCGAAAGAATTAATTTATAAGTTGACAAATTAATATAAATAATGATAAATTTTTCTCACAAAAATGTAATATATGAAGGTGGAGATAAATTAATAGATAGATTTAGAGATAAGAAAGGAGAGGGAGAAAGAGAGAGTGTGAGTGAGAAAAAGAGAGAGAGACCGAGAGGGGGAGGAGATAGATATTTAGAGAGATAGAGATAGAGCTAAGAAAGGAGTGAGAGGAAGAGGGAGAGAGAGAGAGAAATAGTTATGTACATCAATGTATAAGCTGGAAAATTAATATAAATAAAGATGTATAAGAATGTAGGTAGATAGGTAAAGATAATAGACAAATTCAGAGAAACAAAGAAAGAGAAATATACATACATATATATAAATATATATATATATATATATATATATATATATACATATGAGAGAGAGAGAGAGAGAGAGAAAGAGAGAGAGAGAGAGATCTGAATTGAAATGAACTCACCTTTTATATTTGTGCGAAGATTTTCACATATGTTTCATTATAAATACAAATCATTTTTAATTGATGTAACATATCTTTTTTTAAGATAAATTCAATAGTTAAAAATATCCTATAATAATATAAAATTATCCTATAAACTAAATGTAGTCAATTGACTTAATAAAAATGGATATTATAATTTTATAAAAAATAACATTTCAAAGTAAAACAATTTTTCAATCATTATTTGTTGCAATCACTTTTATTACTATTAATTGTTCTTCTTTTGTAAATTTTATTTAAAAAAAAAAAATTTTTTTTTCTTGTACAATATGATTTACATTTTATTTCCGAACTTTTTTTCTATCTTTCAATTTATATTCTTATTATTAATATGTACTTTTAAATCTAAACACATGCCATTACCCTCGTGTAGAAATGTGTTGTAATTAGTGACAGTTAATCGTTAATTATTCAGGAATCGTGAGATGCGGTCTGGTGTGATGTAGGTTTCAGAGAAACATTTTCTTTCACGTTTCGGTCTTTATCGAGGTCATCTTCAGAGCCCGGGATTTACAAACATTGTTTACATTTAGTAAATACATTTTGGATGTGCAAAAGTGAATTTATACGATGCAAAGTATTTTTTTTTTCCATTAAAAAAATAATAAAATAGAATATATTTTCCATTGTAATATAATTTGAGTTAATATAAATAACATTTCTTTTGTTAAACTAAATGATTTATTACATTTATTAGGTTTCGTGGTCCGCTTGACCAAATGCATTCTTTTCAATTAATTAATCTTTAATTAAGATTTTGGTTGAGGTAAAAATATCAGTGTCACAATCGGTTTTCGAACACACGTCCTTCGGCTAAAAAAGAAAAATTGAAAAATAAAGATTAATCAATCAAAAATAAATTAATTATTTTTAATTAAGATAGATATTTTTTAGGATGAAATCTATCACTTTTAAATTAATATAAATAATATTTTTTAATTTGTTTTTTAAACTGTTTACATTTTAAATCAACATTATATTTGTAAATGTAAAATTATATTATTATTAAAAAAAAAAAAAAAGAGTTTTTTTTGTCTGTTTGTGTGTTTGTGTACTGCCAAGGCGGAGCTTTCTGAGTTGCTCTAGTTTGTTTTTATTTTTAATATGTTTATTTGTATTCTTTATCCACTTGAATATGTACGACAAAAAATGAAAGCATGAACCATTGTTTGACATCAAGGTATGATCAAATTAAAAAAAAAAAGTCAGAATCAATAATTGAGCTTACTTGATTTTATAAATTAATTTTTTTTTTTTTTTTCAGTCAGTTGCTGTCCACTGCCGGCTCGGACGTGGGAGGAGCGGAGTCATGGCTGCTTGTTACCTGGTCAGGTTCTACGAAATGCGTCCTGAATACGCGTGTACGTCAGTGCGTCTTCTGCAGCCGGGCGCCATCGAGACGTACAGCCAGGAAAGAACAGTCCACGCCTACTACGACTACCTCAGGCAAGGCGAGAAAGAGCCTTTGGACGAGGTAGATATATACGTCAAGTCGATCCCTAGGCCACACTGGGACTACAAACTGAGGAGGAAGCGCATCTCCGACTATGAATACTGATCTCACTGAAAAATAAATTTCACATTTATTATATTATATTAGTTTCCTGGATATCAGTGCCCTCTTGATAAAATACAATTCGACTTTCAATTTATACAGGAAACACTAAATATTGAAACGGTATGTTTATAATCAATAAGATTTTTTTTAAATATAGTATTTATTTAAAATATTCAGTTATTCCAAAAAATTGTTTTTATATGCAAATCCTGTCAAAAGCGTGGAATTTTTAAAGTTGGCTTGTAAAAATTGAAACAAAACACACACACTCTCTCGATCTTCCTATTTCCCTTTCTCAGATAAATATACTCTCTCTCTCTCTCTCACTCTTTTTCTCTCTCTTTCTCTTTCTCTTCCATGTTTTATCCCTACTCCTCTTCCGCTCATTTCCCCATTCCCAAACTCGCAGAAACACCAAACTCAGCAATGATACACTTCCCCAAAATTATGTCACAACACGAAATTATCCCTTACCTCCGGTCCTTAACCGCCCCTGGCATACCAGAATCACGATGACAGCCATCCTTCCACTTTGTAGTCCGTTAAAATTTTGCACATTTTTCCTTAAACGTTCCTGGGTTTAAATATAATCATGCCTCCAGCATGCTGCCAAAATTTTTCGACCAGTTTTTGCTTTTCTTTTTTGAGTCGATCAATAGTATTGTAAAATAAATTGTTCATAAAAATACATATTTCCAAACGCCGAGAGAAGTCGAGCAAAGGTATAACATCTTTCCAGGCCCTCAAGATACATAATAATCTAATTGTTTATTTTTATAAGGATTGGTAGTAGTAAAGTGTAATGTTGTGCTCAGTAGTAGAGGTTTTGTAAATTAATATTATAATCTTGATGTTTTTTCTAAAATGATATGGCCCTTTAAATAAAGATTCGGATTGTTCGGAAATCGCGAGATGCGGTCTGGTGTGGTGTAGGTTTCAGGAAAATGTTTTCTTTATTGTGCCAACGTTTCGATCTTCATTGAGATCATCTTCAGGGCTCGAAGTAACAAAAAACCCTGTTTTCTGCGTAACTGTGCCATTCTTGTGTGTCGTGTTGAGCCTTTCACACTCTCAATGGCGCGATTACTCAGAAAAACACATTGAACCCTGAAGATGATCTCAATAGCTCGAAACGTTGGCACGATAAAGAAAATGTTTTTCTGATCCTGAATTGAAATATAACGAATTATGTCGTATTGAAGAGACTAGTTTGTCCATACTTACCACAATTATGTAATTTACTTTAACCGTTTAATTAGTCGTAACTGGTTAAATTGTAGTGTTTAATGGCGGCATGTTCGCACTGAAGTCACGTCGTTATCACATTTGGCAAGTTGGCATCGCTTCAAGTCCAAATGAGCCTGGCCATGAAAATCTAGGACGATTAGAACGACGCCGTTAATAATATAAACCGTGGAACAGGTTTTAAGAAAATATTCTTATAAAGAACCGGACTGGGAAACTGGCTCGAATTTGTCAATTCGCATGTGGGCAAACTTGCCCGTAACATGGGCCATGCGGTTTTAATTATTAAATAAATTAAATGGAATGTTGCACGTTTTTGATTTCTACCAACAATGAATTTCAGAAAATACTTGTTTTCTTTTTGTTTTTGTTTTAGAAGAAGCATGCGATGTTAATGCGCTCTTTGCATCGAGTTCAATAAAGAAGAAACTGATTTTTGTCTTTATGTTTTTTGTACCCTTAATTACTCCTTTTTTCCTAAGTTGATTATTAACCAATCCCAACATCGAATCTGTTGTATCATAGGCGAAACAGCGATCCGAGTTGGCAAAGTGTTTCATACAAACCAGTCTATATTCGTCGTCCTGCTATTGTCTGGTTTTTTCTATTTTAAAGTCTAGCTTCTGTTACACTTCGCCATTATATTTAACAAAATTTTAACCATTAAAAGTTGTTAAGTATTAGATACACCATAAAGTAGTATAAATAATATATAAATTAGGGAAATAAGTGAATAAACCCAAAGGTACAACGGTTAAATAACGGAGGAAAGTGAGTACCAGTAATTCACTATTTTTCGTGATCCACTTGATCAATTAATATCATTCAATTGATTAAGGTTTTTTAGTTGAGATGAAAAGCGGGATTCGAACCCACGACCTTCGCCTCGATACGCCGCTGCTGTTGTACCACTTGAGCTATATTGACTTAGATAGATCCACTCGGGAACTAACTTCCCGTCCCAACCCCACCTTTTGAATTTTCCCTGGTTTTTGCCATTTTTCAAATGTGTGTTGTTTTTTTTTTCTTTACCAATACACCCAAGTCTATAAGGAATAAACGAAAAAATAAAATATTGTGGGCGTAGTGGTTTAGATAGGTGAAGTGAAAAAAGTAAATTATTTAAAAAGCAAATGCAGGAAATGAACTCTGTGGAAAGTTTTTAAAGTTTTCCGGTCTATCTTTATGTATTTACGAATCGTACAATTTTTACCAATACCTCATAAGTAAAATAAGCACAACAAAATATTTCGTCCGGCATTTCTCAGAAGCCGCAATGTTTAGTGAAGGATTCAAATTTTAACATATCCGAACCCATTACGTACATAACGTTAATTTATCGCATAATTTATTTTGTAACATACATCATATACATATACATAAATTTTTTGGGGTGACCATTTACGCGGCATCGATTTCGCATTGCCGGCAAGTGAACATGGGCTTGGTTAGGTTAGGTATCGTTAGGTTAAGTGTTATAGGTTAGGGAGGTTACTATCTTACGAAGTTTGATGAACTTCACCATCAGGTAAGAGGGTTTAGATGCACAGTTGTGATAATTGAGTAATTCTCTTGCAAAACTGCGCATTTACATTTTATCAAACAAAAATAACGTACTTGTGGGATAAACTGGGCATTTGTGTGACGTTTGAAGTTATGTAGGGTTAGGGTTAGGTCGGGTAAGGTTAGCGTTACGGTACGGAGAAAATACGCGAGTGCAAGTTCACAACTGCTGAGGTCGTCAACACCCGCAGTGTCAGAGTTCGAACCCAACACCTACCAGTGATAAGGGACGCTAAAAAAGGTCTTAATCAATGGAGTCACACCCACCTTTTGAAGTAACAATAAATTGAAAATGCAAAAACGAAATTTGTAATTTATTAAATAAAAATTAGGCTGCTTGTGAACTATGTACAATTAAATTATAACTTAAACGTATTGAGAAAGTGGGATATTTTTCTAGAAAAAACATATTAAAAATAATTAAAATTAGCTTATATTTATTGAAAAATATAAAAATAAAGGAAAATTCATTAAACCAAAATCATGTCTTTTGCGTTGTTTTAGACCCAAATTACAAAAACTAGTTGGTTTGTAAAGACTATTGAAATTTATGCAAAGTAGACCTTAATAAATTTTATTATTATTTTTTAAAACAATAGAATCAAAACACAGTAAAACAAATATTCGGAGAATGTGAGATGCGGTCTGGTGTGATGTAAGTTTCAGGAAAACATTTTCTTTATCGTTCCAACGTTTCGATCTTTATTGATATCATCTTCAGAGCTCAAAGTGTTTTTCTACGTAATCGCGCCATTGAGCGTGTGAGAGACTCTCAACACGACACACAAGAACGGCACAATTACGCAGAATACACGGGGCTTTACTTTGAGCCCTGAAGATGATCCCGATCAAGATCGAAACGTAGCACGATAAAGAGAATGTTTCACTGAAACCGACTTCACACCAAACCGCATCTCTCGATTTCTGAATAATGATCGACGAACGGTCACTAATCACTACACAAGAAAGAAATTTAACAAATATAACAAAAATTAATAAAATTTCTCTAAAAGTGGAAATTTTAGAACATCGTCTGTGTTCGGTGTGGGTGTTTTACGTAAATTTTTGGTTTTGTCCGAAGGAAGAGAACAGAGTATAAGAGCAAAACTGAAAGATAGTTTATAAGAAAAAGAAAAAGGGAGTCAGAAAATTAAAATCTCATTTTATAGGCAATTTTTTTATTTTAAAAAATTGTTAATAATCATGTCGTTTAAAATATGTTTATAAGCCAATGAAAATTATTTACATAAGTAAATATGTACAATTCATTTATAATTTTTTTACACGTTTATCATTTGAATAATTCTCTGTCTAAAAATGACGTTATACGTGGAAGGAAGGTGTTCCTCCATGATATCGTTTTGTTCAAGGCGGACACGGCATCCTCAAGACCTGAATATTGTACGCTTAAATTTTCAAGCTGGAAAAAAAATGTTTTATTATCTTCGGGAAAATTGTTAAAAAAATCTTTCCTTACGGTTTCCCGTTGGGATTCGGTAGTCAAAAATGGTACCAGGCTTTTCAAGTGGTTGACAAATTGTGAAACGCCGATGCTGAAATTTTTTTTTTTATATATATAATCAATTCATACTAGAATTTTATGCTAATGAATAATACTTTTCTGTTATCTTTGACCGGTGGGTGTTCAGGAGTGTCAAAAGTTTGCCAGCGTTTTCCATCCTTGATGCGAAACTGGAAAACATGGAATTCCACGTAGATACGTCCTCAAATCCGACTCGTGATATAAGTATCCTACAGAAAACGGATCAAGATTATTTTTTCGACAGAGTCAAAATAATATGAGAATAAAAATTGTCAGTTTTAAGCTATTAAGCGGTGAAATAATCAATTTATTTATTTAAAACGAGCAAAAAAGCAAGCAAGTTCGAAGTTTTGAAGACAAACCTCTCGATGTCAGAGATCGAGGGTAAGCAGGTAAGCGCTTTGAGGTACAACGCAGCTTCCGCCCCTGTAGAATCGCTGTAAAACGAGAAGACCTTTTCACCGAAATCACTGCTTCCTTTTTCGACGCCGGTGCAGAAGGCGGTCTCCTTCACGTCGACAGACAAGCTGTAAAGGAAAAGTTGGAATTTTAAACAACTATTATATACCAGGGGTAGGACAATAATGTCCCGAAATCTTGAAGCAAAAGAAACATAAACAGCTAGATAAAAAGTAATATTTTAAAAGCAGTTTAATATCCTATTTACTTCTCCAATTATTTATTTATTCTCCAGAAGGTTTTTTTTAATTGGTTTAGAGTGTCAGACTTTCACTCGTACGCCCCGCCGTCTGGGTTCGATTCCCACATCGCCTCAGGAATTTCTGATCCCTCACCACAAAAACGATTTTATGCAGTCATCATCAACTTACTATAATAAAAAAATCTTTTTCGATGTTGAGGTAAAAATAACATCGTACCTTTCAAAAAGGAGTCATTTCAAAAATATTTTCTAGAAATCTGCACGTCAGAAAGCTATAGATTTTGGTTTAAAATGTTTGAAAGCTTTTTTTTTTTGTACGTCTGCCTATCCTCATTTGTTTGGTCTTGACTGAGGAAGGCCAAAAAGCCGAACGTGCTGGTTTTGTTGTCTTTGGTGGTCTAGTTTTATTGAATTTATACAATGCTAGAAAGTTTACACTCAAAGTATGTCTGGGCACTGTGGAATATTAGGTCTAAGATGCGTGGAAGCTTCCGTTGTAGGTTCGTTTCGTCTTGACTGAAGAAGGTCAAAAAGGCCGAAACGTTGTGTTTGTCTTTGGTTGTCTTGTGTGGAATTTATAAAGAGATACTTATATTTTGGTTTACTTGTTTTTTTCCTTTAAATGGTGGTATTGGGTTGTCCGGAAAATAATGCAGGATTTTAAGTTTTCATTAAAAAAAATCTATATAAAATATTCTGTTTACGTTTACAGGATTACTCATTTGTATGAATGTCAAAACTTATTAATCCTCTTCCAAATGATATTGTTTGTTTACCTCTGTAGCATTCCGCTACTTGGAAATAATTCAGTCATCCTTATAATGTCAAAGCGAGAATTTCGTACGATTTTCTTTTACGAGTTTAAACTCGGCCGAAGCGGAGCCCAAACGGCTAGAACATTAACCAAGTCTGGGGCGAGGGTTGTGTTAATGAGTGCACTGTGCAAAGGTGGTTTAAAAAATTTCGGGAGGGAGATTTCAGCCTTGAAGATGAAGAAGGTCGTGGAAGGCCTTCCTCTCTTAATGATGATGTTCTGCGATCAGTGGTGGAAGAAAACCCCAAAACAACTGTTCGAGAACTTGCAGAGCAACTCAAAGTCAGTAAAACGACCGTCGCTGACCACCTCAAGGCGATTGGAAAAGTGGAAAAGTTTGTTGCATGACAACGCTCGACCACATGTGTCACGTGTAACGTCACAAAAATTATTGGAGCTTGGCTATGAAACTTTGCCTCACCCACCCTACTCTCCGGACCTCTCGCCTACTGACTACCATTTTTTTAGACACCTGGACCACTACTTACAACACATAATATTCAAAAATCAAACGGAACTGGAAAATGCATTTATTGACTTTATCAATTCTAAAAATTCTGAATTCTACTCAGACGGAATTAATAAGTTACCAACACGTTGGGAGAAATGTATTGAGAGTATGGGAAATTATTTTGATTAAAGAACATTGCTTTAAAGTAACTAGTTTCTTTTTTTTGTTTAATACCAAAATCCTGCATTATTTTCCGGACAACCCAATATTTTTGATGATGGCAACGGTTAAACAATTCAGGCTATTTGTATGACCTGAAGATTTTTCGATGTGTAGAGATTATGGACTGTTAATCGATAATTATGCAGATATCGTGAGATGCGGTCTGGTGTGGTGTAGGTTCCAGAAAAAGATTTTCTTTATCGTACCAACGTTTCGATCTTTATTGAGATCATCTTCAGGGCCCAAAGTGTTTGTCTTCAGTGTAATTTGTGGAGCCCAACACGACACGCAAGACTGGCACAATTACACAGATGATACAAGATGATCTCAATAAAGATCGAAACGTTGTCACGATAAAGAAAATATTTTTCTGAAAACTACATCACTGCATTTCACGTTATCTGAATAATTTTTCGATGTCTTCATCTTTCGTAATTTGTATACAAATATTTTGCGGATATGACGGCTGGGCGTCTGTCATGTCATTGAGAGCCAAATTTGGTAGGATACCAAGATATTTGTCGGGATGATTAGTTCGCCAAGTCCCTTTCACTTTTGAATTATTCATCACAAAGAGGCGAAGTAGAAATTTGGACTTAAGAAAAAAAAGTAGCAACCCCACTCCGAAACCCCAAAATCAAGACAACATGAAGATTTTTGATATCAAGCGTACATTAATGTTATAAAAAATTCTATACTTGTTGAAAAATATCTGGAAAAAATATTTATAAACAACATTTGTGACCGTTTTTCTCACAAAATAGATTTTTATTGTTTTCGGTTATTTTTTTATTTATGACGAGACATTGAGCAAAACTAGCAAATGTTTTAACAGAATCTGTTCGATTTTATGTATGTTCGACTTAAGTAGAGATCCATTTATTCAGATAAATTAAAGAACAAGGATTTTTTTTTGTGTTCACCTTTGCCAATTTCCGAACATCAGGCTGTTGGAGAACTCGAGCGATTTATCGATGCATTTTTCGTGGTCAACCTGACAGGCAAAGCGTACGATCTGTTCCTTGTTTATCTTCGAGGCGTGGGTGGCGCTCTTGTCCTCGTCCCAACCGAATTCTCCGAACGCTTTGTCGACAAGACGGCTTAAGAATAACTGAAAACATCAAATGAACTATAAAACCTCGTAAAAAGGAAATAGGGAAAAGAATGTAATCACATCGAATTTTCTCTTGTGAGTAGATTCCCGAAGGACGGTTCTGAGAAATGAAAAACCTCTTATGGCCGATTTCCAAGGGATCAGGTCTGTTTCTTTAGCCAAGTAGCCGACAAGGGAAAGGGCCATATCGTAAGAAAGCTTATTCGATCTGGCTAAGTTCAAGCTATCGTCGATCAACTGAGCCCTATTCAAAGGGCTGATCTTCTCCGAATCCTCGTAAAGCTGACGTTTGATTAAATTCCAGTTGTTGAGATCGTAGTTCACTCTGTAGAATCCTGAGAGCGAAGGGTCAAACGCGGGAAATGATCAAACTTCAGTTTAGCTCACCTGCCGATTGAATGTTAAAAATGACCCAGTCGTCTTGTTTCAAGTTGGTTTTAATGAGCGCCATGTTGTGTTCGGGATTAAACCAATTTTTCGGCTTAGTAGATACAAAGTCGCACTCGGTTTTTGTTGTGTAACTAAGAGGAATCCACCAAGTCTGCTCCGACTCTGCGACCCCTTCGAGAGTGAACTTCGACTAATGGAAACAAAACCATTAGCCAACTAAAACAATTAAACAAACACAAAAAGGCACCTGAGAAAGAAGCAAGCCTTCTTTAGTAACGGCGACGTTCACCAGAGGATATCCAGGAAAAACCGTCCAGTTTGACATAATTGTCGCCATGTCTGCTGGAAGATTTTTGGCTTCGGAGGAAAGATAAAGCCAAAGGGCATCTGGACTTGACAAACTGTTATAAGCGCTAAAACAAATACAAAAAGGACGATAATAAACACTTGACTAATTACATCTCACCTCCATTAATCAAAAGTAATAAAAATACATCTTATTAGAAATGATCAATGATGGAGTTAGTGTGGGGTTCAATCCTTTTTAAGATAGTTCCTACTCACAGTAAGTTGTTTTGGACGATACGGATTTCGAGCATTTTAGCTCATCATCAGGTTGAAGGACTTCCACAACCACGTCTATCGACATGCAGTGCCGAAGTGCGACACCTCCGCCAACGCGACGTTCCAATTAATGATTTTATTAATGGCGCTCAATTTGAACGTGCGAAACGCGGAAATTACAACACTAATAAATACTGAATATTATTAAATTACTATAAAAATTTGAATGGAAATTATGTTTTGTTTCTTTTAGATGGTCCTGTTGTGTTATAACTTCCGCGTTTTGCATGTTCAAATTGAGCGCCATTAATAAAATCAGCTGTTAATTGGTACACTTTGGCAATGCATGTCGATAGACGTGGTTGTGGAAAACCTGGTGAATGACGAGCTAAAAGGCTCGAAATCCGGATCATTGCAAAACAACTTACTGTGAGTAGGAACTACCTTTTAAAAAGGATTAAAATATATCTTTGTGTAAGAAATACTATTTTATATAAAAATTTAAAAACTCACAGCGTATGAAGAAGCTTTCTGAATCCTTGGAGAAATGTCTGATAGCCCAAAGTATGAATCGCCATCCTCAAAACTCCAGGACCTTTCGCAAGAAGACAAATCACTTATCTCCTTAGAAAATTCTTGTATAAAAATTTACCTTTTGTATACGTTACACCAGAGAATTTATTGGACACTTCTTCCGGCGTTAGGACTTTTGTGGTAAGCGGATCCACCGGGAGTGAATCTTGCAAAAGTCCAGCCTGTTGTAGGTCTATGACCATCTGCTCTTCCATTCGCCAACAGTGATTCACCTGAAAAATTATGCATCGGAATAGTACTATGACTTTACTTTATTGTTTTAAAAATTTGATCTTTGTATGTTAAAACCCCATGAATAATAAAAAGGAGTAGAACCATGTCTGGCAAGAGGTATTCGTAGTACATGGCAAAAACTTCGGACATCCAGAGATGGTCCCACCATTCGAGAGAGACCATGTTTCCCATCCATGAATGGCAGATTTCATGACCGGAAAACCTAGCCGCAGTCTGCTTTTGCATGGTCGGCGATTCACCGCTGAAGTACAGTATATTGTTCTCCCTTTTTAAACAACGTGAAATTTTACGTTATTTTTGTCATATTTAAGTCGATAAGGTTCGTTTACCTGAAGTTATAAAGGCCCCAGTTTTCCATGGCGACTGGGTTGAGTTTGGGAAGAGCGACTTGGTGGGTTTTGTTCAGCGGGTATGAGATTCCTGTCAGGCTCTCCATGGCGGCGACCATTTTCGGCCCGATCTCTGCGCTGTATTTAATCCCTTCGAAATTTGCCGGAGTCGCCATGGCGAAAAAGCCCTTTTCCCCTTCGTACTCGGGCAATTGTGAAATTATCAGACCGACGAGGAAAACGGGAATCGGCGGCGTCTTTACGAATTCTGTCGTCAGCGTGCCAGGGCTGAAACTGCAGAGGATTACTGGACTGAGCCGAAATTATTATTTACTTGAAACTTACAGTGTTCTCTTGGTATGCAGGATGGGCATGTTTGACACCGCTTTGAAGTCCGGATTGTGGATAACTTTCAAAATGACATGCGCCCTGAACGATGGCTCATCCAGGCACGGGAAGACTCTCCGAGCATGAACGGGTCGAAGCTGACTCGCCAACATCCTTCTTAAAAATGTATCTTTTAAATACTAGAGCAATATAGATGTATTTTTTATGTATTATTTGTACATTATTAATTACGCTGCTGAACGCTTTTCTAACCTTCTATTGACTCCTGAACTATCGGCAAGCAGCACATTTCAACTAACCTCAAAAAACCTGTACGTCATTTAAACACAACTCATGCAAATAAACCAAATAATTTCATTGCTCATTAATCATTTTTCAATATTTTAACACCTAAGCAATCCGTCCTGTAGAGTCTGAGTCACAGTACACAAGAAGTAGGTAAGTAAAGGATGGCGCCTTGCATTCACGCTAATAAATACATTACCACGCGAACTCGTCTAAAACATGTTACAAGTAAGGTACTATGCATTTAGTAAAGCTTCTTTTTTCTTCGTAAATGGTTCAAAAATGATAAGGCCTAATTATACATTTGTTTCAGGTCTTATAAGTTGTTTAGCGATAGCATCATGCGTAATTTTTAGATATTTATGTAATTTATTTTAGCGTTTATTTATTACCTATTGATTTTTGTACTTTCGTATGAATTTTTTTTTATCACTGAATTACTCCTGTACTTTTATGTCCTCTACATATCTATTGTGTTATTTACTTATGTATTTACTTATTGAATTTATTGTATACAGGGTTTATCAACTTCCATAGTCCACCCAGTTAATTCGGAAACGATACACTTTAGCAAAAAAAAATTTTTTTTTCTTTTTACAAATCTCGAATTAATTTTGGCTAAGAATCACGTGGTGGCGCATCATGGTGCACGATTGAACATAACTTTCTCGTCTAGCTAAGAAATGACATTAACTTTTTTTTAATGAGAATCCAATATTTTTATTGTACAATTCGATTTTAGATCTTATTTTATGCCACTTTTACTGAAAGGAAAATTTTGATAGGATTATTTTTGAGTTATGCCCGGTTCCCCCCCCCCATAAATATCAATCACAAATCATATGCATAATTAGGTCAATACAGACTACTGTCCTCTACATTCGAAGTCACGATAGCTCAAGTGGTAGAGTAGCGGCGTATCAAGGCGAAGGTCGTGAGTTCGAATACCGCTCTTGACACTGACTTTTTTATCACAGACAATACCTTTCATAAATATTAATTAATTGAAAAAAAAAGTTAATTTGTCAATCTGACCAAGAACTGTAATGGATTTAATAATTAAACTGTGGAGTATATCTTCGCGAAAGCTCTCCGTGGCCAATTCATTTGTCGCTGAGAATCAAATAGATTACACAGCATTCGAAAAATGGCAAGAGAGGTAAGGTTGAGATGTGAAGTTAGTTCCCGAGCGGATAGAAGTCACGATAGCTCAAGTGGTAAAGTAGCGGCGTATCAAGGCGAAGGTCGTGGGTTCGAATACCGCTCGTGACACTGACTTTTTTTATCTCAACCAATACCTATCATAAATATTAAATAATTGATAAAAGTTAATTGGTCAATCAGACCACTTACTGAAAAGGGGAAACTAGCTAGCGAATATTCATTACAGTACTTATTTGTTGGAAGTAAGAGTTTTAAAAAAGAAAACACCCTAGACCTGGTCTAGTCTCGCCTTTAACCAGGCAGGTATGAAGAAGAAATTAAGTTAGTTATCCCTACAAGCTCCATATGACCTCTAAAGAAGATCTTGCCACCCAAACTCAACTTGCAGCAGGTCGATAAGCATCCGAAACAATAGCCCAACTTTCTGAGTAAAATGTGTCCGATGGTATAGGTATGGCGGTGAATAGATAACAAAAACTTACTTTTTCTTTTTGCTTTCGTCGAGATAGTTGATGGAATAAAGACCTATTCCATCTGTGTAAATTTTGCCAACCCACTCAACTTCCAGTTTGTAAAACTCCCCTTTCATCAACGGCTCCAGGGGCTTGACGTACAATCTCTCAAGTGACGGGTTCACTTCGACGGAGGCAAGTCGCATCTCGTCGCCGTTTTTGCTCACTAACTTTATACTCCCGTTGACGAATTCGAGATCCTTGCAGTTCATGACGAGCACGTCGGTCGTCTTAAGCGCCTTGAAAATGAAGCCGAGCTTGCCGTCAAAAATCGACAAGTTCAAGTCCGGGCTTAGCGTCAGTTCGTACCGGATCGAGTCGACGTCCTTCGGCAGACGGTAATCCGTTTCCTGTCTGCCGAAGACCAGGACCAGAGGGATAACGAGGCCCAACGACCACCGAGCTAACATGTTTACGGCCAATCTTTCAAACAGCAACTGCCCAACAACCTTGTTTTTTTATTTAAATACCGGATCGCCCCACCCCGCTGATACCCCTTATATCTGAAAAATATCGTCTTAGATAATCACGAATTTGTTTACCCATTTAAAAAAATTTATGCAAATTTTAACAAATAAAAATAAAAACCAAACATTGATCCCTTTTAGAACATTTCAATCTACGTAACAAAAAAGATTACTCCTGCCAATCTACTACGGCAAAAGATATCAAAATTCAATCAAAACAATTAAAAAATAAATTTAGAAAAATCATCCATCTTTCGAAAAAGCCAGTCAGAATTAAGAACTTCATACAAAATTTTTATACAAACTGTATAAAAAGTAATCGTTTACTATGACTGCGACCTTTTTATTTTTTTTTTATTATACTACTGTTGCCTCCGAATTACCGAAGGTAAGGACTTGTATTCCTGCGGAAAGTCGATGATTTTTGCCCTCCCGAATCAAAATTTCCATTTTTCCGTTTCAGATCTTTTTGAATAAATTTGGCGATTCCTTCTGCCCGGCGAAACTCCGAAACTATGTTATGTAATTTTCATAGATTATGCGTGTTGGGTTTTAGATGGCCTCGTATCAATTTCATCCCAGTCGTATCAACCGCACCGCCCGGGCATGTCTGTCTGTCTGCGGTCAATTCCTTGTAACCGGCAAATTTCCGAAACCGTGAAACCAATTTTTATAAAATTTTCATACATTTTGCGGTTTGGTTTCTAGATGGTTCCATCTGAATTTCATCCCAATAGGATCAACGGCCTCGCCAAAATTGTTCGTTGTTTTTACAAATAGAAACCATAAGTGAGCAGATGTTGGCAGTTACTTTCTTTCATTATTTTCATAATTAATTTTAATTTTTGGCATTTAAATTCGCGAACTTAAATTTTTAAAAATTATTTTGTGTGGTGATTAGTGACCGTCAATCGATAATTATTTAGAAATCGTGAGATGCGGTCTGGTGTGATGTAGGTTTCAGAAAAACGTTTTCTTTATCGTGCCGACGTTTCGATCTTCATTGAGATCATCTTCAGGCCTCAAAGTGTTTGTCTTCTGTGTAATTGTGCCATTCTTGCTTGTCGTGTTGGGAGTGCTGAAGACGATCTCAATAATTTAAAGCTGCTTAGCTGCGGAATTTTCAGCTTTAGAAAACCAAAGTCGTGAGCTTTTTTTTTACTTAATTGGTCATGGCAAACCTCTGAACCTGGTGGGACTTAAAGAACGGTCTCCTTATTTATACTTTGCACCTTTGTAGTATCTTCAGCAGATATGTTCTTTTTTTTTATCTAAGAGAGGAGAAAATGTGGCATCTCCATGTTTGCCTATTCTCGGTGCTTTTGTAAGTCAGTTGCGTGATGTTTCACACCATCGTTTTTTCAATTTATTTACTAGCAAACCGAATCGAATTCAAAGCCGGTCGGCTTCGTAAATAATATAATTCCAAGGGCTTAAAAGTGAATGTGTTTCGGAAATGTAGAACACTGCACGTTACATCATTGTCCCACTTATTTAAAAAGGAATGCAGATATCAAATCACATATGAAAAATACAAACTCCTGGCGTGTTTTTTTTCTTATGTCTCAGAATAAATGGAAATTTTCTTAATTTTATAAACAATTTTCTCAATAATAGAAGCTTTTGAGTACTTAGTGGATCTGCATTTTCATAAAGTTATATACAAGAGGAAGGATTCCTACAAGGCAGTGTTCTTAGCGCGATTTTATTTAAACTCATGAAATTCCAATGTTCCCCATGTGAAGGAATGCTCTATGCCTCTACTGAGAAGCGGAAGAACTCAGAAGTGCATCAGATACAATGATAGTGTAAAAAGAGGCTCTAAAACAAATGAAGGAACTGGATCGGGTGTTTTTTTTTGTACAAACCCAAAATATGAGCGTTCAAACTCCTTTAGACTTTAAAGCAGCAATACATGGCATCACTGCTCATGGTATACAAAATTTAAAAAGGTCTTACACTGATAAAAAATCCTTATAAAATTGCCAAGCAGCTATTGAAGCATTAGCATGTAAAAAATCACATCAAAACTAGTCGGTGAATACACCCAAAATCTCCAAATCCTGATATTTTGGGTGCAGGTCACAAGGTAATTTTGGGTAAAGAAAAAACAGGCACACTGGCCAGAGGAGATATGCCCTGAACTTATACTTGGGACTATTGACTTGTCACTGGCATCTGAGCAAACATCTAGATAACACGGGCATATTTGACCCTATTTGTAGGTTATGCAATGAGGAAGAAGAAACAGCCACCCGTATATCATCTTCGAATGCAAATCGACTGCTCAATCGAGACATAACCTGGGATACCAAAAAGAAAAGAAAAAACAATGGATGAAATTGTAGAAGAGAGTTAACTTATTTTATGGAGAAGGATTAAATCAATTGTACTGAACTGGGAATCTAGGAAGGTACCTTGCAGCCTACCCTCCCTTGCATAAAATCATAACATTAGATTTATTTTCAATTTAAATTTAAAATTACATTCTTACAATTCAATTATAATTATAGTCTTCCAATTACCAATTAGCCTAGACTTACCAAGTCATTGACCTATGACAGTTTAGTATGAACATACCCAATCTGAACCCCTTCAAGAAGTCTTCCAAACCGTTTAAAAATAGAATCGGACTGATCAAGGTGCCTTGCTTTACACTCATATTGATTCCGAAAGGCGGACTTTTACTGTCACACCTGGTCTATAAAGAAGTCTAACTTTTCTGTTGACGTTTTGCAGCTGTATTATATGAGTGATCATAAAAATATTACCAATGGTGATGTATGCAGAGTAAAAATTTGCCTGAAATTCCTTTATTTGGTAGAAACTTTTGTCGAACCAGTTGAAATTTTGTTAATGGTTAAGCAAGCTTGAATTTGTATTGGCGCATTGGAACTGCCCATCCTTGTTTTGGTGTGTCAATTTTTGTCTTTGTATCATCTTCCATAGTGGGTCCATGACTGTCTCTCCCTGCTGTTACCCTAACTTAATTAATTACCCCTTAATTATTCTACCAAAACTAATTTTTTTAAATTTTTTATTTTGCCATAGGAATTTGGAAACAACCTGGCAAACCTCCAGAGGAATCTCTCAATTTAAAGTTCTTGCATGAGTTTGTCTATCTTTTTTGATTATTGTTAATTTTAAGTAATTTTAGTCAAAATGTTACATATTTAAAAAAAAAAATTTTTCTGAAAGATTCTTGTATTAATTCACTTCTGAAGATGACGAAACAGTGAGAATGTGCAGACTAGGATAATAAGAAATGTCCAAATGATCACTGCCCTAATGCGGTTCACCATTGCAGCCACCATCACTCTTACAAAAAAAATTAATTTAAAACATTTACAAAATTTTAGTTTATTCATTTCTAATCATATAACTGTTATACGAATTTTTAAAGGTTGTGTCTGACCCAGCTTGCTATTTTTATTTAGTTGGTTCCTTTTTTTTTAAGTACATATTGAGCCACAAATCACTTTAGTTTTACTTTCATGTAAAAATGTAAAATCCATTTTCCAGGTAAACCCAACCACCAAACTGCAGATATACTTTATCATTTTATTTAAAATAGGCATTACAAGGTAATAAATAATTCTAAACATAAATAATATACATAAAATACATGTATAATCAAGTCTGATTAATGATAGAAGGAGATTTCTTTTACTGTAAGGCCGAAGGTGTATGAACATGATTAACAAATCAATAAAAATAATTATTTATTTGTTTTTAATATAAAAAACACAATAATCTTGAAATAAAAACTGTACAACAAACTAGTCTGTTTTTAAGTTGAGCGTTCATTCTTAAGATTCGTCAGAAGCGGCACTTGCGTTTTCATTGTCTTCTTCCTCATCATCTGAGTCCTTCAACGCTCTTATTTTATCTATCCTCCGAGGTCTTCTTGCTTCCAAGTCTGATCCTTCATCATCAGAAGAGTAAATGTTTTGTTTTTTATGATCACCTGAAGAGAGAGAGAGGGAAAAAACGTATAGTCTCGATTTGTGATGATTTGTTTAAAAGTGTACCTTTCTGATTGTATTTATTTTTAATAGCATTGAGAGAAATAGCCCCTTCATCATCGGAGCCGTCTTCCCTGTCAGGTTCGAGGTACGAGGTGTTAAGAGGTCTTCCAGTCCCCCTTTCGCGTGTTCTTTTAGCCTTGCTTTCCCTTTTAACAGTCGCTCGAAGTCTTTCTTCTTCTTTCTGTTGACAGATTTAATGATAAATTTCATATTCATACTTTTCACTCTTTTGCCACAAACTGACCTTAATCATAACATCCCTATGCTGGTCGGGGTCTGGTCCGACCTCAGAGAGGACTTTGATACCAGATGATTTTTGTGATCTATCAGCAAGTGATAGTGTCATCTTTTTGTGAGTAAAAGATTCTGTGGAGTGTGGCCTGAAAGTAAGCTTCGTTCTGAATACAGCCTGGCCTTGCAAACCTGTACCTTGTCGGATGAACAAGTGATTATGATCTCCCTAAAAAGAACCAAAAATTACATTTTGTCTTTTCAACATGGATATGTTTTTGGATGGATACTCTTTTTTTTTTTTTTTTTTTTTTTTTTTTTTGTTGTATGGCCATTTCTGTTGGGTTAGATTAGATAGAGTTATGGAATAATTAGGTTAGGTAGAGTTGAGGACAGGTTAGGCTAGGTTTGGTGGAGTTAGTGAAGGTTAGGTTAGTTAGAGTTTTGGTC
>JASJUQ010002080.1:0-10695 GCA_039619505.1 Cimex hemipterus | reverse complement strand
AGTTAGAGTTTTGGTCTGATTCGGTTAACTTAGGTAGAGTTAAGGACCGATTAGGTTAGGTTAGGCAGAGTAGAGGACAGGTTAGGCTAGGTTTGGTGGAGTTAGAGACAGGTTAGACTAGATAGAGTTATGGAATAATTAAGTTAGGTAGAGATAAGGACAGATTAGCTTAGGTTAGGTTTGGTGGAGTTAGTGAAGGTTAGGTTAGTTAGAGTTTTGGTCTGATTCGGTTAACTTAGGTAGAGTTAAGGACCGATTAGGTTAGGTTAGGCAGAGTTAACTGCTTATTCACGATTCAATGTTTTTCCGTAAAGCAGAAAACAAATTTTCTGTTTCAGTTTTTTACCTGTAATGGCTGTTTGTAGACGTCGAAAATTTCCCCTCCAAGGTGGAGAGACATGCTGCCGTCGGACCACTTGACTATTCTAGCATTACTTTCTTTGATTGTGTTACCATCTTTGTCCAAGTTCTCTCTCCATCTGATTGTATTTTCTACTTTCAACTTCAGCCTGAATTGTGTAAAGAACAATTAGGATGAAAAATATAAACAGAAAGACATGTTATTTTATACCTAGCACGCCCTTCCTCGTCCAGAGTCTCTTCTTCGTCTATTTCATCCTCGTAAGTGTCAGCCCCAAAGGGCCTCGTCTCGACAGAAAGAAAATTGGGTAGTTTGACAAAATGAAGTTCACGGCCTATATCGCATATTATCCTTGGTATTTCAACATCAATCCTTGTTTCTGGTGTCGGATCATCCTCTTTCTCTTCTTCTTCCTCTTTTTCCTAAAACATTTGAAAAATCCAAATAATCAATCAATTCATAGTTAAGAAAAAAAAATATATATATATAGTTCACCTCGACATCACTTCTTTTTTCCTCGTCTCCACTTCCCCGCCTCTCATCTCCAGAATCCCGTATATCTTCAACATCACTAGTTTTGTCCTTTTTCCCTTCATCTTCAGAACTGATGTCATCAGCATCACCAAAAAGTGCTTCAGCAGTTGCTGAAAAATAGCAAATAATACAGATTAAATTAATAGACCTTGATTTAATCATTTAAAATTTCATTTTTACCTGAATCTTTATTTTCATCATCACTCCCCTCACTACCTGATTTTATAGCTTTCGTTTTCTTCTTCCTCGCTTTGGGTGAATCGACATTGCTGTTATATAAAATTAATTAATGTTGATCTTAAAAAACCAACCATGATTTAATACCTGCCACTATCTTCACTATGAGACAAGATTCTTTTTCGGGCACTGGATGACTTTCCTTCATCTGATTCTTCATCTTCACCTATTTTAATATTATTATTTTTCATTTGCAAATTTCCATAATAAAGTAAATATTAACAGTTTAAAATTTTGATATTTAAAAATTAGCTTTAAAAATATTTCTACTGAAGTACTGTAGTAAGAAAATCCTACTTCTTCGTTTATCGCCATTGACAGCTGGGGAAGAAGGACTGCCACTGCGACTCCTTGAACTTCCTGACCGATGAGATCCTTTGCTACTTCGAGACCCACTCCTTGATCTATGTGATTTCACCGAACCTTTAGGTGATTCGCTTCCAGACTTTGGACTACCTGACTTTGATTTTTCGTTACTGGAACTCCTAGATCTTGCTGACTCTTGGCTCGGCGACCTCCTAGGGCTGCCAGATTTGACCGATTCAGGCGAACGAGATTTACGAGGGCTTCCTGACTCCGATCTCGAACCTGCTGGGCTTGGAGATCGTTTCGGACTGCCTGATGCAGACCTAGACCTGCTCCTCGAAGCCCTAGAACCTTCCGGGCTGCCCGAACCAGACCTTGAACCACCCCGACTTCCCGATTTGACTTGGCTCACAGACCGAGACCTTGATCCTCGTGGGCTGGCAGATTTCCTAGAACCGGGTGAAGCGGCTGAACCAGAGCCAGCGGGGCTAGCAGACCTCCTGGGACTTCCAGATGGGGACCTGGAATCAGCTGGGGATGTAGATCTTCTCGGACTTCCTGACCCTGACCTCGATCGAGAGTGACGAGGGCTCCTAGATACAGATCTGGAGCCAGGATGGCTGCCTGAACGGTTACTCTGAGGACTGCTAGGTCCCTTTTCATTATCACTGCTATAGGCTTGCTGAGCGGGTGCAGCTGTTCTTTGAGGGCTACTGCTTCTACTTTTGTCAGAATCACTTCCACTGTCTGATTCAGAGCCACTTCCTGTCAAATAAAAACATAAATAATATATTTATATAAATTTAACTCTAAGATCTGGGAAAACTAAGGTGTGTGCATGCAATTGAAAGTAATAAACTGGCTGACAAACTTGCAAAAAAACAAAAAATTTCAATAACAAAACTACTATCAAGCACACCAAAGAGTACGTAGAAAGTTAAAATAAATTGTCAGATCTGAGAAATAAAGTGTATATCTTCCTCAAATACTAATTATTTTATGAATAATTTTAAATTATTTTTATTTGGGCTTGTAGTTCAACTCTAATGCAACCTCTACAGTATGAACGTGGGAAATCTCATCTATTCTACTAAATTCTTCGACTATTCTATAAATTCTTTCCTTTTTATGAAGATGATGCTTTAATTCAGTTTTGGTTAAATGTTCAAGCTGTTTTAAGCAATTAAGTTAGTTGTGGGGTTTTCTCTTGAGTCTACACAGGGTGAAGAACTTGTAGTCCCTGTTCATCCTGACAGTTCAATGATTTATGATGAGTTAACTTTACAGATGAGGTGAGAGTCGCCCTCAAATCTTCAGATTGGCTATTTTATACATCGACGCAAAAAAAGTATCTTCGGTCAGGTCACAACAGAACGACAATTCTTTAAGTTTTTGCCGCGCTTTCAACGATGAGCGAATGAGGTTGAAACTGAGTGCTTGATGTGGCCTGCTCGAAGTCCAGATTTGAACCCAAGCGTACACAATTGAAACCACCGAACCTATTTTTGGTATGCAAAATACATTGACAGGCAAAAATTCCACCTTAATGATTTTTTTTTTTTTTTTTTTTTTTTTTTGTGCGGATTTTCTTGATAAAAGATAATTCTACCCTTAATTTGTCTCATTGTTTTTGTCAATAAATATTTGTTTAAGCTATTGGCATAACATAAGCTATTGGCATAACATAAGCTATTGGCATAACATAAGCAATTGGCTCTCAATTAGACGTAAACAATCCTTAATCCTTAATCAAAAACAAATATAAAGGATTTTTAATGTTTACTTTTTATGAATTTAACATGTGTATTCAATATCATATGCAGTCTAAAGCAATAAACGGTTTAGTTTTCATCTTAGTTTTCTTAATTTCAATTTGTAAACTTTGCCAGTTAGTGTTGAGGATGATGTGTATGGTGTGGCACTTACTGATGATGGACGTTCCATCAGGTATGTGGCTATTGCCATCGGAGTTCCCTACAAAACTCTGTGATATGCCATTAGGCATTTTCGAGAAACTGGGTCCTACCACAGAAGGTCCCTAGGGTAGCAGAACAACAGGATGTCCGTTTTTTGACTTGGAGAATTTTGCGAAACTGGCACCTTACTGTTGTTCCAGATATTAATAAGCTCCAGGAAGTTTGAGGTGTTTACTTCTGAAAGCACTACTCGAAGAAGTTTTAACAAATGAGTGTAGATTTGTTTACGATTTCCAGATGGGTGTGAAAGAGTGTAGAGGTATAAAGCCTGAAAATTTTTCCAAGAGCCCAACATTTTTAATGTAGCTCAGTGAGGGTGTGGATGGGAATTTCAATGCAGACTAGTGCAGAATTGGTTGTTGTTCATGGAGGGTCTTTGGCATCCACTCACTAAATGTATGAAATTTTGTAACCTAACGTGTTGCCTATCTAATGACTGTGTTTTGACTTTGAGAATTGTGCGAAAAACCACCACCTTACTGTTATTCAAACGATTCATTAGCTCCAGGATGTTTGAGGAGTCCAAATTTCCGAACGCACTGCTCTAAGAAGGTAAAATCATTATGGACTGTTGGCTCCCCCCCCCCCGTAAGAAGACCAGAATTGACCAGTCCACACAGAATTGAATGGCTCACATTGGTCAAGAACACAGCCATTGGTCTTTGGACATTTGGTCTGTTGGATGTATTACGGATGAGTGCAGATTTACCCTATGGGCAAAAAACGTGCGGAGAAGGCGGAATGAAAGGTACGAAGCTTGTAATTTTTCCCACAGCCAGCATTATTAATGTAGCCCAGTGAACGAGTGGGCAGGAACAGAGTTGTGTGTTGTTTGCGGAAGGCTTTGGCAGTCAATCACTAAGCGCATGAAATTTGGGAACATATGTGTTGCCTTCCCACGATGAAATCAGCGACAATCCTATACTAATGCACGATAATGCCTGTCTACATATTGCTCGCATAGTACAAACAGTTCACTCAACAGCATAACATCAGGGTCTCAGCCTGACCAGCACATTCTTTAGACTTGAACCTTCATCGAACATATACAGGATAACCTCAAAGGATGAATAAGACCTCCATCACTTCCTGATACACTCCACGATCTTGAAAGGCTCTTCGTGAAGAATGGGATAGCCTCTTGCAAAGAGACATTTCCAGGTTGGTAGGAAGTACGCTAAGCCGTCTTGAGATATAAATAAGGCAAGAGAAGACGCGATATTGAAATATTAATTAAAAATCTAATTAAAATAAATTGTATCTGTCCGTCTTTTTTATTTTTTGGGCAAAAATTAAACATTAAAAAACACGAGCCTTTGATTTAAAAAATATACAAGACAAGTTATATTACAAGTAGGTGGAATTTTTTGCCCGTCAGTGTACGAATAAACCTAAATACATTAAATTTTAAGGGAGGTGAGTTTATTTTGTCCATTTGTGTAGAAGGGTTGAGAGGAAAGTAAATTGAATCCGTTGAACTCACCGGAGTCGGCGTCGCTGGTCAGATCATCATCCTCGTTTTTCGGAGCCATCTAAAAATTGAACCGTCGGCAAAAAAAGTTCCTCCTATTTGTTAAAATTTGTAAAAACTCCGTTCAAAATGGCATTTTGAATTAACCGACTGGGAAGATTAAGGGTAAAATAAACACTGCAGCGAGATGAAGCACTCGTTTAACCTCCTTGGTTATAGACACGCCAAGTTGTTTTATCACTTAAAATATTCAGAAATTTAAAGAATCTTAGACGTTTGAATCGTTACGATTTTTGAATCGTAAATTAACATTTTTGTAACTAAAAGCTTATGGAAATTTATCGTTATTATTTTTTTAAGTAAAAATATATTTCTGGCAGGTAAAAGTAATGTATACCACGTGATTAAAAAAGGATAAAGAGGAAGGTAACTTAACTGTAATTGCAAATGGTCAAACTTAATGCGTTCCGCTCCTTTCACTTTGTTATGATCCTTTGAGTTGTGTTGATGATTTTAGCATAAAATGTCAGACACTGCAATGAAAGGTGAGAAAACATTTTGTAATAGTTTGTAAGAACTTCGTTTTTATTTATTAAATTTCATGGCCCGATTGACCAAATAACATTCAATTAATTAATCTTTATGTAAGGTATTGTCGAGGGTTCGAATCCCGCTCGTGAACAATCTTTTTCTTGGGTAACTTCAAAATCTTACGTGTATTCTCTTTAGTTTGAAATTATTACGCATACACCGATGCCAGAATCTTCTCAAGTCGTTTTTCAAGGAGAATGCGATCAATTAGCAATTTTCAACAGGGCAATAAATATTCAAATCATGTGCTACCAGGGAAAATGGAAAATTAGCAGAGGCGACATCTTTAAAAAATAAAAGAAATAAAATCAGACCAGTATGAGAGTTCTGAGGTGCACCAGATCGTACGTCGTTCCAATAGGATTTATATATTAATCAATTTAGCAGAAAATGAACACTGTACTGTACTATACATTATACACTGATGGTCAAAATTAATGCCACATTCCTTAAATACTTTGCATACTAAAAATTAGTTTGGTAGTTTGGTTTAATCCGTCTTAAAAAAAGATGGTCCCTACTCACACTAAGTGTAAAATAGGACACGTCTTAATGTAAGTAGGAGCCATCTTTTTTTTAAAAAAATGATTGAACTCCACACTCACCCCATCATTTATCTTTTCTATTAGTTTGGTTCGTTCCAAATATGTTCAATTTAGTTCTAATCTGCCACCAAGCACTCAGTTCCAATCTCATTCACACAGATCGTGTCAAATGTGTAATCTATTTGATTCTCGGCAACAAATTCAGATAGTCTAGAAGTTTTAGTGAAGATAACTTCATTTTAACTTATTAAATTTACTAGTTTTGTGATCCACTTGACCAATTAATATCTTTCTATTAATTAAGATTTTTAGTCGAGATAAAAAAATTCAGTGGCATGAGCAGGATTCGAACCCACGACCTTGGAATACACGAAATAGTATCACATTGAATTATCAATCAAAAGAGAATATTTTTATACCATTTATATCATTGATTTAATTAACAATTTTCCCGATTTATTAAGGACCTAAACCTAAGGCCCTGGCAAATGTCAAGGGCTCGACAACACAGAGCAGTAATGACAAAGAAGGCAGTATCGACAGATTTGAATCTGTCCGCCCTTTTTTCGAGAACAAATTGAGCAAGAAAGACCTCTTTAAATTGGAAGGAGAACTCAAAAAGGTAACATATAAGTATTGTTTTGTACAATAATGCAGTGTTTTCCGATACTTTGGTTTTATACCTTCACGTTTTGAAGCAGTGTTTAATCTTTTTTTCCCCTACACAATAGAAAAAAGGCTAAGATGATTTTATTTGTCAGTTTCATTCGGGATAATGTATTTTTACAAGGTACAAGTGCATGGTCATCATTTAATGGTTTTATTACAGCAAAGGAAAACAGCAGGGCTGATTGTTGCGCACGGTGATGCTTTAAGAGAAAGTGGTCATGTGGTTTGCTTTGTTCAGAAGGCCTTCCAAACTGTTAATTTTAATCTGTTGAATTGAAAAAAAAAAAAAAAAAAAAAAAAAAAAAAATGGCCAGAGGCAACGCCTATCAGGCTAACCACTTGGTTACCGCGGTTTCCCAATTAAAGTCAGCAATTGACCAAAACAACCGGCAATTCCAGCAGGATAATATTCACCCCATATTTTGCAGACTTTCCAGAAACTGTTGGAACTGAACTGGGGTGTGCGGCTCATCAGCCATGTTCACATGACATTGCCCCTTCAGATTTTAACTTAATAATAGGGAAAGAGTGCAGTTTACACTGGACTACAGAAAACATAAAAATCATGAGTTCTGAGAGGACGGAATTATAAACTTAAATTTATTTAAGGATCAAAAATTTTCATTAAGTTACCATTATAAAAATGTTACAGATTTTTTTTTTCAACCTTATACAGATTTTAGTTTAGATAAATTGGCATTTGAACCTACGATCTTCAGCTTGATTATCCGCTGCTCTACCACTTCAGCCATCATGACCTCATCCACTTGTACACCAACTTCCCATCTTAACCACACCTTTTGAATTTTCTCTCGTTTTTACCATTTTTCAAGTGATAGAGCAGCGGGGCGTATTGACATTGACTTTTTTATCTCAACTAAAAACCGTAATTAATTGTAATATATTAATTGGTCAAGCGGACCACGAAATAAGTAAATTTAGTGAATTAGTCGACAATAAGGTTTTTCTTGGGCCAAAGCCCACGCAGGTGCCCCTTATGCAGAGAAAAGTCCCACATAATAGAGGCGTGTCATGCCTTGGCTCCTTACAGAGAGCGTGCAGGCATGCCGCCGGATTTAAGAAGAGTCCTCGAGCACGGTAGCGAGTTTCTGAGTCCCCTGTTCCGCTTTTTAGGGGAATTTTTTTTTTTTTTTTTTTATTGTATATAGTATGTGTTATGTGTCTTTGTGTTTTGTCTGTATGCAAGTATTTATTGGTGTGAATGGCGAGGGGTGAGGGTGAATAGAACGTCACCATCGCCCCTCGAATGATGAAAGCGAGTGAGTGTGTGTGCGGGGTCGATGGCGGAATATTAATAAAAGTACCTCATCGACCCCAATCTAGCTTAGTTTAATTGTAGGTCGGTGGAGGAATATCAAGTACTCCACCCACCAAACGGAATGAGTGTACTGTATGAACGTATTTATTTGTATGAATGATGTGTCTGAACGTGTATAGAATGTAGACTGAGTGTGGGGCTGAAATGACCTCGAAGTCAGAACCCCCAGCAAAAAAAAAAAAAGGTTTTTCTCATCTTGAAATTGCAAAAAATGGTTTTCTTTCCTTTGATGTTTCAATAATTTGTATCATATAAATAGTAAATAGGTCTTTGTTGTTTTTTTCGTTGCAGCGTTTTCCGCTTTCAAAAGCACGACAGGTTTTCAAGAAGCGTATTCACAGACGTGGTTGCGCTAAGAGTTCTGGCTTGAGCAATACAGAGAAGAAAGCGATAGGTCTCTACAATATAAGCAGAACAGGGCTTTTATACGAAGACCTGATCCCTCTGCACAATATGTGGAATAGTTACATGGAAAACTATTTAGGCCTGAACCACCTTACAGACAGCAAGTAAATAAGAAAAATCATTCGTTTTAATTTCACTTTATTCAATTCGTAAATGCGTCCAGCACGTTTGGCGATGTTACGAGTCCAAACTACGACGAAACGATGCAGCAGCTGTGGAAGGCCGATTATCATGGAGCGTACATCAAAGTTTCCAAATCGACATGCCCGTCCCTCGTCGGCGTCGAGGGTATTCTTGTCTTCGAAACAAGAAACATGCTCAAATTACTCGGAAAGGACAACATTTTAAGAAGTAACTATATTTTATCATGAATCCAACACATTATATTTTATAGGTTGCTATTTGTTTAAAACCGACATTAATATATATAATTTAATTTCAGACATTCCGAAAATGTCCTGTGAGTTCAAACTGAGACTCGGGGACTACGAGTTGAGTTTCCTTGGGAAGAACTTTATGGTCAGATCGTCAGACCGATCAATCAAAAAGCTGAAGGGAATGAGACAATTCAGTTTATTTAGTTAGTTTAGTTCAGTTAATTAATTTTTTTTTTTAAGTGAACACTGTTTTATTATTGTATCTGTAAATATTAAATTTGAATGCGTTTCTTTAAGAAAAGGAGTTATTTTATTCATAAACCTATTTTCACTGAATTCGTCAGATTTCTCAATTCAGTCCCAGACGACAGAAAATTTTCAATGGCTGCAACCTTTTATTAAGAAAACAATTCTAAATATGACTAATTTTAAATAAACAGGGTTTTAAGAAAATATTTATATCTTTTGAACATCATATTGTTGTTTTAAGAACAATATAGATTTATAATATCCTCAACAAGAAATACGATATGGCTGTAAAGGTTAAGGCTTATTTTAAGGTAAGGGTGCCATGTATCATGATTGAAAACAGCAACCCTGAATTTGAACTTAACATACAAATGGGCACTTTTTTCAAAACCACCAACACTCCTGGGGTTGATAGGACCAAGCTAAACCTAAAAGGACCCATTCTAAAATACAAAGACATAACCTTCAAAGAAACTAATGTATAAGTCGACTCTTGTTAATTCAAAACTCGATAATTCGAATTTTATTGATAAACAGCAGATCACTTTGATAAATAGGAAAAAATTCTGTGCATTCTGATACACTTATTAATACAAAATAAGTTTTCATAACGGTGTGAGAAGCGTTGTGTAAATCAAAATGGCCCCACTTTATAATTCCAATTTTTCTCTTGTAAAGTTACACTGAATTTCCAGGTATTGTTAATTCCTGGTAGCCTGAAAGTTACTTCCATTATTTTCTAGTTTGTTATATTTGACTTTTAGTGTTTTGTCAATGTGTTCTGAGCACTGATCATTTTGGAAAATCATTTAGACAAAAGAATATCAGGCCACATTAAAACAAAATGGGCTTCAATTTTTTTTTTTTTTTTTTTTTTTTTAAACAATGCATACCAATGTTCAATTTAAGTAAGAACTTTTATTTTATGGCCCTTTGGGATTTGAATTACCATGAGTCGAGTTTTTGATTTTTTTTTTTTTTTTTGCTTGTTATACACAAAATATGGATAGAAGACCTGCATTCATTCAAATTTAGGGTGGTGCATTTATTTTGTCCATCAGTGTCCCATAATTCAAGGAATGGTTATTCCATTCCAAATTTTTATTTTTTTGGAAATTAACTAAATTAAAAGGTTAACTATTGTCAATTTCGTGACAGAGATGGAAGTACTCAGTATTAAAAGGGACAAAAAAGGTTTTTTTTTGTTCTTTCATTTGTGTGAAGTTTCACATTATTATGTGAAATTATATGTTTACAACGCCTAGATGCAGGTGTCATTCCTAGTATTGTAGTCAGCACCTTCTCCCCCCCCCCCAGGGTCGTACTTATTTAATTCTGTATTGTTAATAAGGACGATTCCTTGCCTAGAGTTTGATGAGAGTACATCATTAAATTAGGTTAAACTTGTAACTTCAAATAAAGTTTTTAAAAAAGGAATCCGCACTTGAAGTTATTCAATTGGCGCAGTCGGTAGGACGGCAAAGAATCTCAAGAGGACATTGAAGATCATCTGTTTCTACAGTTAACTTGCCGACCGAACATCATCTGCAATTCGAAAAGGACATGGTATACCTTGAAGTAATACTGGAAGTTCTGAAAATTTTATTATCTTTCGATTTGTTAGTTTATTTCCAA
>JASJUQ010001967.1:14763-37514 GCA_039619505.1 Cimex hemipterus | reverse complement strand
TTTCTATATTTAAAATTTTTAATAGAAGTTCTATTTAATTTGTATAATGTTTGTTTAACACGGATCGTGCTAGGCAAATCATCTCGTTATCCTACGACTTTGGTCATAACATACAATACGGACCTAAGCGAGAGATAACAAATGTCCACCTGCACGAATGATTCTTTAAACGAGATAACGGCAGTCAAGGATAATCAAATGATATACGTCAGAGAGACAAAGTTATGAAGTCACATGAAGGAACATCCAGTTATCTTAAAACTGTTCACATAATAGGGAATATCTAGTAATCTCAGAGCTAACAGTAAGGGGTCGTATCTTTACCAAAACCTCTCCCAAGTATAAATATTAAATTAAAACAAGGTAATTCGGAACTATTTCTATAATAGCGAAGAACGTATGTCCCACTTGTCTTGTAACCACTTATGTAATTGTACGGTACATTTAACTAATTTACTCATTTCTTAATCAAATTTCTTTTGGACAGCTGATATAATCGAGTTACCTAAAGACTGTTAATATAAAAATTTTGTTTTGTATTTATTTATTTTATTTATTGCTATCTGTACATAATATACATACAAATAGTTAAATCTGATAGACCTGTCAGACCAGGAGGCAGTGTGGAGAGAAACTTTCTTTAATTGGGGGGGGGGTAGAAGTTAATTCGGTGGGTTAGATTGTTAGATGGTCACGAGCCCATCGTCGTTTTAAACGGCGTGGAGGATTGTAAGGGAGAGATGTTGAAGAAAGAGATAGGGCCAGTGGGTTAGGATGGAGGGCGAGTTTAGAGTGAAAAGTGACGAAGCGTGTTTGGATAAAATCTTTTACGGAAGGGATTTTAAGATCTTTATGGATCGGTTGATTTGTGACGTAGAATGGAGCATCGAGGATACGGCGGAGAACTTTAGATTGAAAAGACTGAATTCCTTGGATATTTGATGATTTGGCCGAGCCCCACAGCTCGACTCCGTAGGTCCAAATAGGTGTGATGAGTGTTTTGTAAACGGTTAGTTTGTTATGTATGCTTAGTTTTGATTTTGGTCCGAGAAGGTGTCTGAGTAGTCCATATCTTTTGTTAAGTTCTTGCCGTTTTAATCGTGCTTGTGGGTTCCAGGTAAGTCTACTATCTAAGTAAAACCCAAGGTAGCGGACTTGGTTCGATGGTGGTATTATTTTGTTTTAAATGTGCACTGGTGGACAGGTTTGTCGTTTGAGCGTAAATGTAACGTGTTGACTTTTTTTTTTGTTCGTTTAACCTGATCCGCCACAGATTGCACCAGTTGGTAATAAGGTTCAGGTGTTGTTGGAGTGCTTCTGTTGCTAGGATAAGATTGGAGTGTGTTGATAAGAGTGCGGTGTCGTCCGCGTAGGTTGTGATTTGTGTGTTTGGATGAGTGGGTATGTCAGCAGTATAGATGGTGTAGAGTATTGGGCCTAGGATACTAGCTTGTGGAACGCCAGTTTTGATTGCTGTGATAGTTGAAAACTCGGTGCCGATTCTAACTTTAAACCAACGATCTGAGAGGAAGGATTTCAAGATTAGGTAGTAGGAATGAGGAAGGATAAATTTTAACTTATTGAGGAGGCCAGGGTGCCATACACGGTCAAATGCTTCCGTAACATCCAGAAATACGGCTGAGCAGTATTGTGTGTTTTCTAGAGCCGAGGATATCGTGTCGACTACTCTGAATCAGTGCTGAACAGTGGAATGGAGAGGACGAAACCCAAATTCATGGTTAGGAATTACGTTTTTAGAATCTTTTAAGGAGGATCCAAGATTTTGGATAAAATAGGAAGGAGGCTTATTGGTCTATATGAGGATGGGGCACTGGGGGATTTGTGTGGTTTTGGAATTGGAGTTATTTAAGATAGTTTCCACTGGATGGGGAAATAGGTTGTGCGAAATATTGCATTGTAAATATAAACGTAAGGTGCATTATTTCACATTTGCCTACATAATAGTGAGTTATCCAGTTAGCCCTAGGATTTCCAATATATATCGAAAAACATCTAGTTAATATAGAAAATATAAGGTCGAATCATTCTAAAATATTTTCCGCTATAAATGCGAAGGTAAGACTTGGTTGCACATAACTGTTTATGCAAAAGTGAAGTTGCCGAGAACGTTCAGTTATTTCAGAATCTATTATATAAATTTGAAGATCTGACCAGTTACCAATTGACTACTCATATTTATAATAGTACGGTTCATTTAGCTAATTTAGAAATGATTCTTTAATACTAATGCACATCCATGTGACCCCATTACTACTTGTAAATTACACCAGTACATCTACCTACATGAAAAATGTTTATACCTAAAGTACGTTCATTATTTCACGCATGTTTCTAAAATACTTTGTAACCAAAGTATCTGGTATCTTTTATTCGCACACTGCAAAAAATAAAATTAAGCAGATCCTTGCTGCACAGTGGAAGTAATACAAATAAAAACGAAAAACGAATTACAACAAAAAATTACATTCTTTTTAAAACAATAAACAGACAAATTCAAATTTTGAAATAAAATATAAAAAATATCTGAATCAAAATAATTACTAAAAAATAATTAAAATTTTAATTTTCCCTCCAATCTATTACGCGTTATGGAGAAAGCAGCACTAGTTTTTATATTAGTTTGGCAAATGAACAATTTCCATTTTTATATAACACAAATAAAAAAAAATTCTTGATTTAGCTATTTAAATAAATACAAAACAAGATTTTTTCTTTTAATGGCCTCATGAACTTTGCAAATCTAGCCAGACTATGTAATTGTTTATTGCGTATTCGTTTTTTTGGGGGGAAGGGTATCGTGAAAAAAGGGCCAGAGGCGACGGCGGGAATCGAACCCGCGACCGCGGGGTCTACTAGCCGAGAGTCTCTCACGCTAACCAATCGGCTGCCGCGGCCCCAAAACAAGATTTAAAAAAAATATAAATTATTGTTTGTTTGAAAGATAAATATCATTTATTTCATTGTTAATAATTATAATTTGACTTGAAAATTGCAACATAACAAAAAGATAAACAAAACGCCAATTAAATAAAATTATTGTGATTTTCATGACCACTTAAGTACATCTAAAACCTCAGAAACTGTGTCCATGAATGAGCTGAACTATGAACAATAATGTATATTTTGTTGCTTTAAGCCTGCCAATATTTTACTCTGGAAAATCTAGTTATTTTAGAACGATGTTTACAAAAGTAAGATGCATCCACTACTATCATTGGAATACTTTCACATAATTAGGATATACTTATCTATAAAAAATATTTAAAAAATCTCAATCAAAATAATCACACAAAAAGACGAAAAATATTTACTTTGGCCAACCTGTAAACGTTATACGAAGTAGATGCTACGACTTCCTTCGAGCTACTACGTGTTATGGCGAAAGCAGCGAAAATTCTTCTATTAGTTTGACAAATGAACTATTTACATTTTTATATAATAAAAATCAAAATACAATCTTCTTGATTTAACAATTTAAACCAATACAAAATAAAATTTAAAAAACCTTGTTTGTTTGAACATTAAATAACATTTTCTTCATTGTTAATAATAATTTAACTTGAAAATTACAACATAACAAAAAATAAAAGTCAATTAAACAAAATTGTCATGATTTTCATGACCACTTAAGTAAACCTAAAAACCTCAGAACCTGTTTCCATGAATGAGCAGAACTATGAATAATAACGTACATTTTGTTGCTTTAAGCCTGCTAATATTTTACTATGAAAAATCTAGTTATTTTAGAACGATGTTTACAAAAGTAAGATGCATCCACTACTATTAATTGGTCTACTTTCACATAATTATGCTATATTCAATTATCTTATTTATATATTAACGTTAATTTGGGTAAAGAATATTAATGGTTTTATAATGATTACATAATAATAGGGGACATTCAATTAATTTAAATACTTCGCAATTATACTAAGCCACATCCAATTTTCCCGGAACACTAATGTAATAATGAAGCACATCAGTACCTGAACAAAGAATTGAAGAGCTTGACAATTAATTAAGGTTTTGGTTGAGATAAAAATGTTACGTTTTCAATCATTTATTTCCTATGTAAAATTTATACTAGAGTGTAAAGTATTAACTAATTGGGAAAATTGTTTTAGATCCTGTAGTGTTCCCGGCCTTATGTTGTAATTATTTAGTCGGTCTTTCTGATGTAGGTGTGAGAAAAATATTTTCTTTATCGTCATTCATGCAGAAAATGTTTTTCTGAAATCTACATCAGACAGACCTCACTATTTTTAAATAATTACAACATAAGGCCCGGAACATTACAGGATCGAAAATAATTTCCCCAATTAATTAATACTTTGCACTCTTGTATAAATTTTACACAGGAAATAAACGTTTGAAATCGTGACACTGACATTTTTATCTCAACCAAAACCTTAATTAATTGAAAAATTCTTCAATACTTTGTTCAGGTAGTGAGAGAAGTTATAAATTATGCTTACAACATAAGTGTGTGGTGATTACTGTCCGTTAATGGATCATTATTTGTAAATCGAGAGATGTGATCTGGTGTGATGTAGGTTTCTGAAAAACATCTTTGTTATCGTGCTAATGTTTTCCATGCAGAAAATGTTTTTCTGAAACCTACGTCACACCATAACGCATCTCACGATTTTGAAATAATTATCGATTAACGGTCACTAATCAGCACACACTTATGTTGTAAGCGCAATGTTTTGAACGAATTTATAACTTCTCTGACTATTTCCTCAATTTAAATTTTACGAAACCATGTCATTTAGTATATCGTGGTAAAGAGGAACGATGTTTTTGCAAAACTACGCCAAATTTGAAATTTATAAACAATTACTAGCAGGACTTATCTTCATCCTGAAGTTAGGCTTATAAATTTTTGGTTCGAATTCTGGGGGAAACAATATTGTAATTCATTGTAGATTTTTATGATAGTATTAAACGTGCCTAACGGTACCATGGACCTAACTATGAATAAATAAAAACCCTGCTTGCGACAGGGGTTTTGGATAGGCTAAACCATTAATACCTAAGTGTAACACCGAACTGTATAGCTATTTCTTTGATTTTCAAAAAATAATCGTCATAAATAAATTCACTAATTTCGTGGTCCCACTGGAACAGTTGGTATGTTACAAGTAATTAAGGTTTTTAGCTGAGATAAAAAAGTTTGTGTCACGAGAGGATTCGAACCCACGACCTTCGGCTCAATAAGGCGTTGCTCTACCACTTGAGCTAACGTGACTTCGATCCACTTGAACATTAACTTCCCATCTCAACCCCACCTTTTGTATTTTCCCTCCTTTTTGTCATTTTTCAAATGTCGTTTAATTGCATTTGATTTTGATTTTTTCATTTTCGGCGACAATTAGGAACGTACGCTTTAAAGACTGTTTATAAAAAAGTAAGGTACATTTGTTATTTTACAACTGCTTACATAAAATTAAGGTGCATTCAGTTACCAAAAACCTCCACCTAAAAACTAAGGTAACCCGATCAGCCCTCGAAATATAATACTGAAGTAGATCTAATACATATATCACATCTTAACGACATGTGACGCAATTAAATAAAAAACAAAACGGAATTATTTTATGGAATAGAATTTAGTTTAAACAATTTGTTATTAGTGAACAACCTACTTAAAGTGAGGCAAACGAATCAAAAACAAATATAATAATGACTTAAGTTTAAAACAAAAATATATTCCTTATTATTTATAATTTATATTAATGATATTACAAAATGAAATAAATATTTTTTTTCTTACAAAGTAATAATTATAAATAGCCTAGATTAAAGAAAGAGACTTACCCACGGAGACTGGAACTTTTTTTAATTTTACTTTTTTTGTAATTATTATTTTGCAGGCAACAAGGATGGTAGCGTCTTCACGAGCGAGCAGGTCACCTCTGTTCCACAATGTTTACTTATTCACGGCCTGTACTAAGCCCCCTCCTTTTCTTAGGGCTTTATCGCCCCGTATGTAAATCATCTATCGAAATTGCACCGTGGCAATTTAAAATTGTGACAGCCACTGAGATGGAATCGTTACACATGTATCGATTATCGTAGAACGATAATCAACACCAAACACTTTGAGCACAGAAGATGATCTCAATAGAGATCGAAACGTCGGCATGATAAGGAAAATGTTTTTCGAAAGCCTACCTCACTCTAGACCGCACTTCTCGATCTCCAAATAATAATTGGTGTATATAGTACTAAGGTACAGCCAGTGTTCTCAGAATTACGCATAAATTCTATTGTACATCTGATTACCAGGTAATCTTACTTACCGTATAACTGTATATGTACTGTATTAGAATTTTCCCACCGGTTCTGAGTATTTGGTCATCAGAAAAAAAAACACTATGATATATTTCGTTGATTATGCTTTTTATGGAAGGTCTTGATTGAGATGAAAAAGTTAGCCTCATGAGCAGGGTTTGAACCCACGACCTTCGGCTCAATAAGGCGCTGCTATAACCACTTGAGCTGAAATCAGTTATATATAAACTCTCAGTACAGTAAATCTAAAAACCTCATAACTGCGCATGTATAACTAAGGAACAGCGAGGCTTAGTATTAACAGCGACCTACTCGTACGAGCCACGCTAGTGGTTCTGGGTTCGAATCCCGGCATATCCTATTGCTTTTCCATTGACAATAACACAACAAAAATATTGTACATGGTGAACTTAAAGCCTTTCTGTATGGCACGACTTTTTTACATGATCTGTATACATTTCCCTTTCCTAAGAACTACAAACTGAGAGTGAACGTAAAGCCAATTTTTATGAAATTTGATGTATTATATTTGCACAATGTGATTAACGAATTGCGAGCAATTTCAACCTAATCTTATAATCTTTATCGTATTATTAAACGTTCAATTAACTCAAAACAAAGCCGCCAGTTGGTTGCGCTTTAATGTTTGATTAAATTCAATTCAAGTATACGTCTTGTGCCTTCAGGGCCAGGTAGTGCTTTACAATGGTGAAACGTGTTACGGCTGTCTTGACAAACGAATTCAATTATTTGCATGGCCGACGAACAAAAAAAGAGGACAAAATCGTTGTATCGGCTGATGATAAATTACAATCTCTGTTAAAAATTTACGAAGATTTTTAATTAAATTTTTTATTTATTTGAATTATCTAACCCCGGTTAGTACTCCTTTTACCGTTTGCAAGGCATTAAAATTTTCCCATCCCAACTTAGTCTAAAATTATGGACCAAAGTTTAAAGAACAAGTTTAATTTTTTCAGACAATTCAATCGTCTCATACATGTCAAGGCTAAAAGAGAAGCGTTTCAGCAAATTCTGCCTGAAGTAAACTTCAAATATATTCATGCCTATTTTGCCTATTGCATTATTCAGCTTGAAGAAGACATTTCTTGAGTCAACAGCACTTACATCCGAAATAAGCTCGATGTTCAAACATTCAGGTCTCCAGTAACTTTATTCTGAATTCATCCCCACTGTAGTGACTTCTTCTGGTAGTAAATTAAAAAAAAAATAAAATGTATCTTTGGTCAAATTTTACATGATCGAAATTTTGCAAGCAGTCTTTTCTGCAGGGAGATTTCAGTGAGAGCATGCCGTGCCCTTTGAGTGGAAAGGAAAATTCGATTTTACAAACACTTGTGTAGCATTTACAAAATTTTACAATCATTTGCAGAATGATTATTCGTGAGATGAAGCCTATTTGACGTAGTTTTTAGAGAAATAGTTCTTTTTATTGTGACTACGTTTCGAGCTTTATTTAGATCATCTTCAGGGCTTAAAGTGTTTCTTTTCTACGTGATTTGTCATTCTTGAGTGTCACGTTGAGAGTTTCAGTGATTTGAAATATATGTCATTAATTGTGGTGTTTGGTGGTGTTAGTGTAGCTTTTGTGAAGTTAAATGCCATACGGGCACTTTCAACTCTAGACACAAGGATGACACAGTTACGCAGAAAGAAAACACTTTGAGGACTGAAGATGTTCTCAATAAAGATCGAAACGTTGACACGGTAAAGGAAACGTCACACCAGACTTCATCTCACCATCTCCGAATAATCATTCATTAACGGTGACAAAAACACCACACATTTAAAAAGTAATGACATCAATGTTGTAATAATAAATTATAATGTGATTTTTGAACGATTGCTTTCTCTCCTTTTGTACGTAATTTTATTATGTATCTTTTAGTTTTTCCTGTTTTCCTTTCAGAATTTTTCCGCCAGCCGGTGCTATTTTTTAAAAATTGTCATCCAATATAACATACAGTAGTAGAAGGAAGTAACGTATTCTATTGCAGTAATTTTGTTTTATTACACTTTTGTCAATATCGATTGGGATAAACAGTTTTACCTTATTAAGCCATTTTTGTCATTAGCTTTATTTAGGTTGCGGGAATCAGATGCAAAAGGACTGTAACTTGTTTAAATTCATTATGGTCGCTTGGCATCAGACCCAACCAAAAGACTTGTAAATCCAAGCAAAACTCTTTGATCTTTTGGTCGGGAAAAATTCTTTCAATGACTCCGACACCTTTATGAATCCTAAAATACTGGCGATTAAAACCTAATTTGAAGCTCAATTTGAAAGGAAGCCAATTTAATTTTTTTAATTAGCCGCCTAGTTGACTGATGGACAATGATCATGAATTACCTGATTCCATCAATTACGGTTGTTTTTTTCTTTAGTTTCTTTTGCTCATACGCTTTCTCCTCAGACCATCTACTGTGAGGCAGCTCCATTTTTCAAAGTTTCCTACTGAATATAGTGATCCATTTCGAGATTACCATGACATCATTAACTTGGAGACCAATTAAAAAGTTAATCCTATTGTACTTGTATTCATTTTTTCATGCTGTTTTCTTCATCCCTGATGAGGGCATAATAAGGTGCCGAAAGCTCGGTGAACCCAGCAATACGTCTTCTTTTTTGTATCCGTCTAATGAGCTGTACGAAGAACCCTACATACATTATCTTTAGGTCGATCGAAGTCCATCAAAACGGCATTTTTTAATGCATTTCTTAACTGTTCTGAATTGTACGTGACCTGGTTGATAAACAGTTTTTTGTGGCTGAATTCGAGCAGGCAACAGAAGAGATGACCGTCGTCGCAAAGGAAAGTGTAGTTTTCATCAACAGAACTAACTTTGGAATGTTGCTCTCATTACTCTTAACTGGGGCACAAGTCAAATGAAACTAATTTACGATGTTTGTGATGTGTTTACAAACGAGCCAATAACGAGTTATTTTCTTTAAAAAAAACCCATCATAATTCTGAAAAGAATGTCTATGTTTTTTAAATGGGAAAGCAATATTTTATTAAAAATTGCAAATACCTTTCGCACCTTTTTTTTTAAATTAAAAGCTTTTATGGTAATTATATCAGGTTTGAATCCAGCGGAACCTTACAGTGGTGCATGTATTGTAGGTTTCCAATTTTCCTAGAAGCCATTATACAAGTGAAAAAATACTAAATGCTGGGTTCACCTTCCAGTAACATCATTAGGGCCTAGTTTATTACCAATTTAAATAAATACACAGTGACATACAATTAACAATTAATATAATAAAATGATATCCATACATTTTGAGGATGAAGCAAACGATTAAAATCGAAAACCTTTGCGTTTTAAGGCGTTTTGAGTTTTAGGTTACGGAGTACATGGCCAGCATAACACATTTTTGACGGTGAAAACATACATCTATGAGTACTTATTAACATATAATATTTGTTTGTCATTGAAAACAATGATTTATAGTAAAGTAATACAATGCCTTGCTCAAAATAAATATTCCAACTAGATTTTTGTTCTGACTAGCTAACTAGTAATTTT
Organism: Cimex hemipterus; assembly: GCA_039619505.1. NCBI lineage: Eukaryota > Metazoa > Arthropoda > Insecta > Hemiptera > Cimicidae > Cimex > Cimex hemipterus. The sequence goes on along the minus strand of JASJUQ010001967.1, from coordinate 27,644 downwards.
TTAAAAGTATTTTTGTTATCACAGAGAATATTTACAAAAATTGCTTTTTTTATATATTTAAAACTAAAATTAAAACTATTTACAAAAACTATGTACAAAGGGTTAAAAATTAATGAGAGGGAAAGGTAGAGACGGACTGCTTCGCCTTCGGTCGAACTGCTGTGGTTAGTAAGTACTTATGGTTAGTGAAGGTAACAAAACCTTGTATACTTCCTGATGTGGATCAAAAAATTAAAAATTTAATGCTTTGTAAAATTAATGTAAATATTGCTTACAAATATAGAAATAAACTATCGAGTGTACACACCGGTTTAAATTCTGAAGAGCCTATTGGCTGACAGTCCAATGCGGTTTATAGGGTGTCTTAGGTTGCTTGCAGCGTTCAATACGAGGGTCACATAAAGCACAAAATACAATGTTAAACTAAACCAACACAGATTAGATCGTATGCATAAAAAGAAATCCAGAGGGTTGTCCATTCATGCAGTAGAAAGTGGCAATTTTTTACAGATTGGACTCCTGGAAATTTTGTGCCGGAAAGTTGGTTTTGAGAGGAGGCTTCTATTTGAAACAGTACATATTCAAGTAACACAGAACACCTGCAAAGAATCAGACTGGGTTCTATCTCAACATATGCAGGATGGATAGAAGTGTACAAAAAAAAAAAGAGCTCATTAAAATTCTCCTAGTTTTCGGGCTCCGCTTGACCGATTAATATCTTGCAATTAAGGTTTTTAGTTGATATAAAAAAGTCAGTGTCACGAGCCCGATAATTTTTCATCATTACCAAAAACCTTAGATAATTAATATGGCCAACTGTGACCAAAAAAATAATATGGATTAATACAACTAGCCTTTTCCTTTCAACCAAATCTTTACATACAAAGATTAATTAAATGTAAGGTTTAAGTTCACTAATTTCGTGGTCCTCTTGACCAATTGTTATTTTACAAGTAATTAAGGTTTTAAATTGAGATAAAAACATTGCAAAATTCAAAACGGGCGTTGAAATGGAATGTTGGTGTCCGAGTGGATCGAGATCACGACAGCTCAAGTGGTAGAGCAGCGGCGCGTCAAGCCGGAGAACGTGGGTTCGAATCCCATTGACTTTTTTATCTCAACTAAAAACCTTAATTGTATGAAAGATATAAAGTTCAATCCATAATGAAAAAATATGTGAGGGTGAGCAATGCATGCAGTTAACGTTCGAGTTAATAAATTGTGTAGAGATTAGCGTTAATCCATGATTATTCAGATATCGTTACATGCGGTCTGGTGTGGTTTAGGTTTCAGAAAAACATTTTCTTTATTCTGTATATTCTGCCAACGTTTCGACACTCTCAACACGACCCGCAAGAATGGCACACTTTTAGCACTGAAGATGATCTCAATAAAGATCGAAACGTTGGCCTGATGAAGAAAATATTTTTCTTACACCTACATCATACCTGGCCGTACTTCACGATTTCTAAATAATTACTATATTTTCATTTCACAAGTGACATACTTATCACTTATCATCACTTATGATGCTTACATTCAAATAACATAAAAACAGTAGCTACATTGTGTTTTGATCTAGTATGTTTCGTGGTCTTATCGATCAAATACTTTATTTTCAATTAATTAATCTTTAATTGAGGTTTAGGTTGAGATAAAAAGTCAGTGTGACGAGTGGGATTCGAACCCACGATCTTCGCCTAGATACGCCGCTGCTCGATCCATTCTGACACTAACTTCCGATCTCAGCTCCACCTTTTTAATTTTCCCTCCTTTTGCCATTTTTTTTTGTCTCAACTAAAACCTTCAATTAATTGTTAAAAAAAGCGCACAATCGATAGTATACAAGGCTTTGTAACCTTCACTATCGTATCAGTCCAACAGAAGGCTTTTTTCATTAATTTTTAATCCTTTGTACCTAGTTTTTGCAAATAGTCGTAATTTTAGTTTTAATATAAGGATGACACTATAAGGTGCCTAAAGCTCGGTGAACGCTAGCATTTAGTCTTTTTTCACCTGCCTAATGTCCTCTACGAAATTTGGAATCCTACATAGACGATCTACAGGACTTAACCAAGTTGCGACCCCGGCGATAAAGATGAGTAAAAACAACGTTTTCTTGTTTATGATTTGTTCTGTTTATAATAATGTAATTCTTATTAAAAATGTAAGAGATAATTAATTTTTATGTAACTATTTATTGTGTTGATTGTCCTGAGTAAAATTAATATTTACAGTAAGAATATAATGAAATGAGGAGAGTAGTGTTCATGAAGTCCAGCGTATAATAATACTGTTTGTCATAATTACATTACTCCGATATTGTCTAAGCAAATATTTTCCTAAATCCAATCAAACACGAATCCAGTGGTGGATGTTGAATTGAAATGTATCTTAGAACCCGTCACATACGTCCTCCCGTTCGTTCACCGGCCGGCAATGTTTCCCCTTTGTTCTCTCGACTTGTTTGAATTGACTTACGCCATTTACATGTACAGTGAATGACATGTGCGATTGACGACTGGGTGCGGGGTTTAGTTCGAATCCTGCGTTTTACCAATGTGTTCGTCGATAATTGATAACGTACGACATCCTACGCGTTGTCCACGCTGAAAACATGTATAATTTATGATAATACAGATTGTACGACGAAACAGAACAACACGCTTTGTGTGGATGTCGGTACATTTGCCTAAACTAAACATCAGAAAGATTTCTCAGCGAACAGTACATATCTTTTATTTTATTTTAACTTATTATTTGTTTTTTACAACTGCATTATTTGATGCAACAAGTAAAACAGATAGTATTTACATGTAAACTTATTAAAGGTGGCGTGAAAGCTTGAACATCCAGTGATGGTAGCCGTTAGTACTTCATACGATGAGTGAGATGTATTCCTTCGTCGATGTCAATCGCTAAGGTTGTCTCGGGGCCACCGACGCTTCAGTCTTCTGTTGGGATTATTAGGTAATGTGGTGGATGACAGGTTTTTGACGAAAGGGTTCGGATGATGAAGTAGTTTGGAGTGGAATGTTTTGTAGCGATGTTGGGCTAGCTCGGTAACAAAAGGGATGTATATGGATGGTGTGATTGGATACATAGAAAGGGGCTTGTACTATTGTTCGGAGGATTTTAGATTAAAGGGATTGGATTCGATTGAGGTTAGAACGCTTAGCAGTACCATAAAGTTCAAGTCCGTATGTCCAAATGGGGGCGAGGAGGGCAATGTAAAGTTTTCTTTTGTTTGTTAATGAGAGTTTTGATCGCCTGTCCATTAGTCGTTTAAGCGTGAAAAATCCCACGTAAGTCGTTTGTCTAGGTAGAGTGCGAGGAATCGTGCATGGTTCGCAATTGGGATGGGACTGTTGTTGAGGTATACTGGTGGGAGTGTTTTCTTGTTTAGTGTAAATATTATGTTCGTTGATTTGGTTTCGTTGATCTTGATTCTCCACCGACGGAGCCAGGATTCTAGGGCGTTTAGGTGATTTTGAAGATTACGAGCAGCAGCGACAGGATCTTTATCAGGAGAAAGGATTGCGGTATCATCGGCAAAGGTGAAGGTAATAGTGTTTGGTTGCGTAGGTAGGTCGGATATATAAATTGAATATAGGAAAGGAGCGAGCACGCTGCCCTGTGGGACACCTGCAAGAATAGGATTGATAGATGACAATGAATTTTTGTGAGATACTTGGAAATAACGATCGTTAAGGTAGGATTTTAGTATAAGGTAATAGTACATATCTAAATTAGAAAATACAAATCCTCCTATGTTTAACACAAATACCAACATAAAAAGTAAATCCTCAATTTATTAATGCCTAATCAAATTAAAAATTATAACTCAAATTTAAAATCTCAGCCGCACAAACAAGTCGGCACAGTAATAATATAGAATTTGTTGTGTCGCCTATAATAAATTTTGCGCAGAAGTAAATCTCTTAAGTTTATATTGCAATTGGACTTTTGACGAAATGCTTATTTAACGTCATGAAAAACAGAATATAATTCGTGATATTTCTCTTAGCATATACATATACAATGAACCTCTTCGTCCATCCGACAATGTTAACCATTTCGGACTCATATTTTATCGAAGACTAACTTGGTTACCACGCATACGTTTAAAAAAAACGAACAAGCGAAAAACAATTTAAATGCTTTATTAATTTCTCATTTATAATCAACGTTACCATTAAAATAAAAACTTTCAACATACTGATACCTATTCAAACCCATTTGAATGTACTTGTGCCAAGATTATGAATCGGCCAAATATTCAAAGATTACGAAGTTTTTGATCCAAAATTTTAAGATTTATTGTTTCTTCCCTTTGTACCGTAAAGAATAACACATTTCAGGAAGTTCTTCCCAATCCAGCAGTTTTTAACATGAAGACATATTACGGACGTTATCATGATGATGATATTTCAGGGTGTTGTATACTGCACCCTTTAAGAGCTATTGTATCTCCCGTTCTCTGCATAAAGCATATCGGTGAGTCCTACTTGATCAAGAAATTTGCCTAATAGGTCCGGTTTCTGTGATTGAAACTCTTCGATGGTCACATTATACATCCCAAAAACATTTTCTCCTGCGGGCTAATGCAGCTCCGCAGTTTGTTAGTAAATGTGTTGATGTCTCTTCTGCCTCCTTGCAGAATCTGCATGTGCCATCTTGGATTATTCTCATATCCTTTAGATGTCTGTTTAATCTACAGTGTCATGTTAGGAATCCAGTCAGGATTCGCTGTCTGTTCCTGTCTTCTTTGACACATTCTGTAATTTCTTTCTTTCCAAAGTTGGTTAGCAGATTCTTGGATTGTCTGTGTCCAATAAGCGAATTCCAATGTTTCCGTATTTTCTTTTGGTCCTTCTGTCGGAGATATTCATTGATAGTGTGGGTTCCTATGCCACAGAAGGGTTCGGGCCCTGTCAGCGGTGTAGCTGCCCCTTTCCTTGCAAGGGTGTCCGCTTTCTCATTGCCTTCTACTCCAATTTGTCCTGGGACCCAGCAGAGGCTAACTTTGTTCTGCGTACCTAATAAATTTAATTTGGTTTTACAGTTCAGTACCATTCTTGAGCTAATGATATTTGAACTTAGTACTTTGATTGCTTCGTGGCTGTCTGACATGATAGCTATATTCTTGGTTTTGTATCCCTTATCTAGGTTGAATTGGACACGTCTTTCTATTGCGTGAATCTCTGCTTGAAAGATACTGGTGAGTTTTCCCATAGGTTCCGAGCATTTGATACCAGGTCCAAATACTTCTGCTCCTGTAGCTTCTTGTGTTTTTGATCCATCTGTATACCAAAGGATGCTGCCATTTTTAAAGGAGTTGTTTTCCATTCCTTCCTCATTGCTCCCGTTATGCAGATGCATGCAAGCCTCTGTAGTTTTGTGAGTTCTTTTCATTTTTGTGACTTGTTCTGCTTTGTCAGCCCAGGCTATAGCTCCGTATGTAAGTAGAGGTCTTACTATTGCGGTGTACATCCATAGCAGGGTGTCTGGTCTGGCCTGCATCCCCAGTTTCTCGCTGCTATTCTTCTGCACACCATCAGAGCTCTTGTCGCTTTTGTGCTAGTAAAGCTGATGTGTTTCTTAAATGTTAGCGTTTTATCTAGTGTGATGCCCAGGTATTTGGCTTCATTTTTAATTTCTATCACAACGTTGTTGAGTTTGATTTCTTTCATGTGATCTAGCTTCCTTTTCCGTGTGTAAGTGACTATGGTTGTTTTCTTTGGGTTGATCCACAAGGGTTTCCTCGAATTTGCCCCTGGCTATCAGGACTATGGCGTCTGCATATCTCAGACACTTTATTCCCGAGAGGTTCAGGGTTCGAGCAGTTCATCCACTGTTAGGCTCCATAAAAGAGGTGATAGTATCCCTCTGACATTATCATAGTAAAGTATAGTCACAGTATCCCATAAATGCGATTACTCCATTCCCCAAAATTAGCGCGTAAATGCTTGAAAAGAATTGGTTAAGAGACCGTTTAAATGATTAATATTATTTTATTAATCCAGAGTTTCTGCCAAACGATAGCTTTCTCTTTAACGCCCACAATGTCACAAACATAAATTACCTTAATTATCTGCTGGTTATATATTTAGTTATAGACACAAATAAATGGAGTAAAAAAAAATTATCTACAATTTTTTTCAACCACTATAAATCTCTTTTCTACAATTTAGTTTGAACATTAATATTCTAGTATGTTGGTGAAACCTAAATTTAATTAACCAAAGTTTTATAAAAAAATTGATTGTACAATTACTGGTAGGACCGCCCCGAGGAGTATCGAATACTCTGGGGTGAGTGGGTGACTTCTGGAGGGCAAAATTAAATTATGAGCGAGAATGGGGTGGGTTCAATCCCGCCCCTTTCGAATATCGAGTATTCTGGGGGAGTGAATGTAAGTAGACTTTTTTGTGGTAATATGCATGCATAAATGTATTTTTCATGCTTGTATTCATTCTGTAGTTGACAACTTGAGGTACAAATGGGAGGGTAGCCTTGTATTCGAATAAAATCAGAAGCCAGTAACCAGATCATGGCGTTCAAATAAACGCAGTTTAAACCAAAATACGTGTAAAAGTCCACAAAATAAGAAAAACACGAAGCGCGCCGGTGATGACCTTATATGTTTGTCAGCGTGTCATTTCCCACTTGATATGGTATGACAATTTTTAGACCAATTTTATAAAAAATTATTTTTATTATCAGAAAAACTATTTTTTAATAGATTAAAATCTTTCATGTTAAACAGATTTTTTTCACGTCAATATTTTTAGAATTACAGTAGTACACTTTGTAATTTTATGGCTAAGTATTGACTAGAAAGATTCTTTTTTTGTACTTAAAAGTTTAGATGGAAAGTCTGACCCTTTTTCCAGCCCATGGTCTGAGCAAATAAGATAATTTTCACTTTAGTCCATTATCCGGGATAAAGGTTGGACAAAAACAGCGTAGAGCTCCTCATTTGGAAAGCAAATGTTATCACATGTCAAGCCAAGTGTACTCTTTGCACAGTGGAGTTTGCAACCGAAAATGATTAATCTTGAATTCAATTCGCATACGCTTTTTGTCGTGTTCAATCTGAAACCCTTTTAAGATTAGGCTACGTGTTCAATCTAGCCCAGTTACGAGAGCATCGTGGGGGGGGGGTCCTTCCACGTCCGAAATATTTTGGAAACATTTACACGGTTCCCGAGCTTTAACACATCCTTTTAAACGTTTCTTCTCACCAGGAAATGGAAATAGGTAACGTCCACTTTTGGGAGATTTCTTTAGGGGTAGTCGACCGGTTTTCGTTACACGTTTTTACAAAATATTTAAATCAAGCCCTCTAATATGATTTTGTAGACAAAATGATCTGTGAATACGTTTTCACCTATTAAAATATTATTGGAAAGTAATTGTTGATTTACAATTTTTTTCAAGTTACTGATTATTTAATCTGTACTTGCTGAAATAATTCTGCGAAATCTATCAAGGTGTAGATGGAGATGCTTAGTGTTAAATGTACATATAATTTTTCGAAGTATAATAAATAATAAAATTCTTAGCAACGATTTCGGTTGAAATTATTTTTTAAAATAATTTTTGGGTCTTTTTAAAGTAATGTCGCAGTGCCTGTAGTGTTCTGATTTTTGTAAAAGTCATGTTCTGAAACATGCCGCGATTTTGGTATTTAGAACGCTTTCTTCGTCTGTAATGTCTTTTTTTATTCACTTTATATCTTGTGAGCCGATACTTAAGCCGGAAACCCAATTACCCGATGCAACGCTATGCGACACTACCCGATGCTACCCGACGCAAATCCAAAGTCCAACTTTTCGTAAGATTGTTTTAACCCCGTGCACGTCTGCCGGATGCTATGCAACGCTACCCTTCTCTACGCTACGCGATCCCCACTATACCGATTTTTATCTCGTAGCATCTAGTATAGTCGAAATCAAAAGAGCCGGACACTCGTATTTTTATTCAAACTCTATGTATTAATGTCGTTATATTAACTACAAACTTATTTTAATATAAATCAAATTAACCGAGATCAAAACTTATTAGTTTTTTAAATTAATTGTAATGTTTTTTACTCCATTCATCACATGTACGTCCACACATACGCACCTGTAGAGTTTAGTTCTTAGAAATGATCAATGATGGAGTGAGTGTGGGGTTCAATCCATTTTAAAAAGATAGTTCTTGTATAATTTAATTTTAATTGTTATTATTTTATAGTAATTTTATAATATTGAGTATTTTCTATTATAATGAGGAGTGTTACCACTGGGCAACTTCTACAAGAACCTCAAATCAAAATTCACCATTTACAAACATATTTACTTAATACATCAATGGTAGTTGTAAATAACAAATAAATGTAATAAAAAAACAATTACATTATTTATTTGTGTTATAATTTCCGCGTTTCACACGTTAAAATTGAGCGCCATTAAAAAAAATCAGCTTGTAATTGGAACTTGCGTTGGCGGAGGTATCATATGAGTTCACTTTGGCTTCAATGACAATGCATGTCGATAGACGTGGTTGTAGAAATCCTTCAACCTGATGATGAGATAAAAGGCTCGAAATCCGGATCGATACAAAACAACTCACTGTGAGTAGGAACTATCTTTTTTTAAAAATGATTAAGTTTAGTCCTCTTCTCGCAGTCCGCCGGCAATTAAACCGATTATTATTTACGACTAATTACCGATGATGTTAGAGAAACGATCACTCGTAATTTGTATCCAGATATTGTAGAAACACGACTCATTTTGCTCAACATTCTCATATGCAGCAAATGTTAGAGAATTAGAAACATGATGTTTTTCCAGTTTTGCTTCAATTATAGCCCAAAGTCCTTGGCAACCGCCCCCCCCCCAAGTTTTTACGTCCTTTGACAGTTTTTTATTGTTTTATTCTCAAGTTGCGTCCGAGGGGCTATCATCAGCTAGGTCAATTCAGCAACTAACGAAGTCTCCTGGTCAATTAAGGTGGTAGTGTACTTAATGTTTTTCCATCACCCGCTTCACATATTATGTAACTAATCAAATTCAAGGAAATTTGGTATTGAGGTAGAAAAATATATCAGCATTGTACAAGGTGCGATAGCTAATGCGCGCAGCCAATTTTTTCTTTGCGTTTCGAGATATAAGAAATGTGTGAATCTCGTTTTATTTTTTTTTCGACTTCAATTCGACGAAAGTGGAATTCAATTTCTTAATTCTACATAAGAACGTAATTTTACATTTTTCTTTGAAACCAAGTTTTACAGAGGGAAAAAATAAGCATTGAGTTTTTAAACCGGTCCAATAGAACCGATGATATAATTTTTTGAAAATAGTTGGGATGCTGTGCTCGTGCATTAAGCGGGGAACAGACCCGATGCTACCCGAAACAAATCCGAAGTCCAATTTTACATAAGATTCTGTTACCCCCGTGCACGTCTGCCGGATGCTACGTAACATTACCCTACTCTACGCTCTGCAAACCCCACTGTCCAGATTTTCGTCGGGTAGCGTCGGGTACAGTTTAATACAAAAGACCCGGACACTAATATTTTATTCCAACTACATGTATTATTGTCGTTATTATTAATTACAACAAGTTTATTTTAATATAATAAACCAAATTAACCGAGATCAAAATTTCATTAGTTTTTATTTTTAAAAAATTAATGGTTTGGCTGAAAATTGATCGGAAGACTGGAATAACATTTTTTGATATAATGAATTTAACTAACAATTTATTAATCGGTTTTGTTTATAAAAAAAACGAACAATTTATTTCATGGCTTCGCTCATAAATTACAACCATTTCTTGGAGTAGCGTCAGATTTATTGATTTTTTTTTTGTAGTTTATTTCAAACTATGCATATATAATTTTGTCGTTATATTAATTACACCATTTTTATTTTAATATAAACCAAATTAATCGGGATCAGAAATCCATGAGGTTTTATGAAATTATTTAATTATGATGGTTAAGCAGAAAATTGATCAAAACGCCGGAATAACTTTATCTAAATCAATTATATTTACCTGACAATTTATTACATGGTTTTGCTCAAAATAGTGCGTTAAGAACAAAAGAAGCTTTGCGAATGTTTTACTTATTTGTGTGACGGTACGAGAATTGCGCTTGACGGCGCAAAGATATGAGGCGTCGGGTAGCATTGAGTAACGTCGCATAATGTTGCATAGGGTCAGAGTTTTCTCGGCTTTAAGTATTCAAACGGAGGTTTCAACAGCCGGTCAAGAATAAACAAAATAGCCGTTTATTAAATTTATTGTCAAAGATGGTTTGAATATATTTATAAATCTTATTCTAGGCAAGGACGACGATTAGGTTTTTGTCGTTGATAAAATGAATTTAATCTGATTAAAACAGTCTTGACCTTCTGAACAAAAGCTCCCCCATTTCGAATCGATTCAGTCTTAAACAATCGAGTTGAGAAGGTTTCGAGATTTATGTGGCAGCGGCTTTCGTTTTTGAGCTTTTTTTTAACTTTACTTCATTCCCAAAGGACAATTGATAAAGAATTCATGAGGGAGCTAGACAGGAAAGGGAAAGTTTTGGGGGATTATTTGAAGCCCGGGTTCTCGGTTCGAGCGCGCTTTGCCTCGGGTGCTCGTGTTTGTCTTTTTCTCATTACTTTCACTTAGACATCTGGTTTTATTTGCAGTTTTATTGGACCGTTGTTAAAATCCAAGGGTCTCTGCCCTTATAAAATGGACCGGTTTCCTTGAAAACGAGGATTCTCCCTAAGCCCACCCCCTACAAAATTTGGTTTAGTAGGGACCATAAGAAAATTAAAACTAAAATAACACTAGTGCATTTATTGAGCAAAAAAGATTTCCTAAATTCACAGCCCATAACTCTTTAGTAAATAGCATGTGTATTTCATGTAATAAAAATGATAAAACCTTCAGTTACGAGACATCAGGTCAAAAACAAAACCCTCCATTGAAGGGGTCAACAGCTGAGGGCAAAAAATGAAAAATGCCATCTAGATAAAAATATTAAAAATTCCTCTAGATCATTTTCTGTTAGAAACATCAATCTGACATTCCTAACGTTTTTCATATAAAAGAATTTTCTGCTTTCCGTACTTAACAAAATAATGTAAAGTAAGGATCATAATTTTGACTCTAATAAATTCGTTAAGATAAACAATATTTGTTGTTGTTTTTTCCAGAGTAGCAGACCAAAAATACTAATTGCTATATAGTACAGTGAATAAGAATCAGGGTTAAAAGGGTTAAATTAATTAATGACTGTCAAGGCATAAAAATATCTGTAAACCGTTTTACGCCAAATAGAGTCCCCGCTTCAGTGAAGTTGATCCCGTTATTATTTAAGCCCTAAATTACGCCCGAACTAGCTAATGAGCGGCGAAACTTTCTAGAAACCGGTGCCCCCAATTATAGCGGAGGGTTCGTCCCATCAAGGCGGCCTTTTTTTCCCTTCTCCAATCCGTTCGCAACAGACACTTCTCACTAGTATTATAAAAATCTCCTTTAGGAATTATTAAATTGGTATAAATCATAGTTGGATTAATTGGAGATGAGCATTGCTTTCTCTCAAACGCGGAGGGCGTGGAAGGACGGCAAAAGAGCTACGAAGCCTTTTCTTTCCACCGTATTATGGAGTGAGGAGGAATCATTTATTACAAAACCGAGGGAAAAGGAGAACAGCTCTCTACTACGAGTTACTTATTCCCTTTTGACCCGGCAAAAATTATTTATATCGTTTTCCTTTATTAACGAAGTCTATATTTTAGTAGGAACAAATGAAGAAAGACGGCATACGGGAAAGTGCCCAAAAATTACTACATAATAGAAAAATGTTTTATTTTTTTAAGCTGGATATTATTACAGTTTTCTATAACTAATTCACTATTTTCGTGGTCCGCTCGACCAATTAATATATGACAATTAATTACGGTTTTTAGTTGAGATGAAAAAATGTTAATGGCACGAGAGGGATTCGAACCCACGACCTCCGGCTACATGTGCCGCTGCGCTACCACCTGAGCTATCCTGACCTCGATCCAATATGGCAAAAGGAGGGAAAACTCGTAACGTGAGGTTGGGATGAGGAGTTGATGTCCGAGTGGATCGAGGTCACGATAGCTCAGGTGGTAGAGCAGCGGCGTATCTAACGTTAATCTAACGGTCGTGCGTTCGAATCCCTCTCGTGCCGTTAACTTTTTTCTTCTCAACTTTACCAACATTTAAACGTATAAATGAATAGTATTGTTACCTTGCACCATTCACTGATATTATCACAACTTAAAAGGTTTACATATAAAAATTACAAGACAGAAGGAAAGAATATGTATGTAATAAATGTCACTCGAATCCACATGAAAGGGAGGAATGAAAGAAGCAGGGAGGATCCCGAGGAAGATATTAATAAATAGGCCGAGAGAGATGGATTAAATCTATCTATATAAATATAAATAGAAAAAGTAATATGACAACAGCAACACGTCTATGTATTGCATTTGTCACAAAATATTTAGAGGTTTAAGAGGAATGAAGTGTATTGAAACGGTAGAGGGGCCGAAATAAAGAAAGAGGAGAGTGTGAAGAACGAGAAAATAGAAGGAATCAAGAATGAACTAGAAAAAGAGACGAGCTGTTGAGAGGAAAAGAGCTAAAAAGATGAAAGTGGTACGGAAAAATTAAACAAAGAGCAAAAACATATCATCACAAAAGCGAAAATTATTTGTAAATGGAATTGAAGAGATTATGAGAGATAATTAACACTACGAATTGTATAGATATATAAATCGAAAAAGTGAGAGAAGGAAAAGAAAAAGGATATATATATATATATATATATATATATATATATATATATATAT
>JASJUQ010001967.1:0-14363 GCA_039619505.1 Cimex hemipterus | reverse complement strand
ATATATATATATAGAGAGAGAGAGAGAGAGAGAGAGAGAGAGAGAGAGAGAGAGAGAAACCACAAATGGGGAAGAAATGATAAAAGGAAGATAGTGTTTCAAAGGTAAAAAGAACAAAGATAGAAAGAGAGTTCTATAGCTTAAGAGAATACTAAACGAAGTGTGAAAAAGAAAGTATAGGAAAGATAAAGGTAGACAACGAGCAAAAATAAAGTGAGTAGTTGTAGTAAAATATAAATAAATACTATATATTTATGTAAAGGTAGATAAGGGAGAGTAATAAAATAAAACATTATTTGGCAATCGGGAAATCCGGTCTGGTGTGACGTACGTTTTAAAAAAAACATTTTCTTTGTCGTGCCAACTTTTCGATCCTCATGAGATCTTCTTCAGGCCCTGGGATTTATGAACTTTTTTAAATTTTACAAATCCTTTGAGAGAGTACAAATACTTTGACTGAATAATCGTTTGCATTCTACAAATTCATATTTTTTCTTTGTATTTTTTTAACCTTCTACATGTATTTGTAAAACTTGAACAAAGTTTATAAGCCCCAGGTAAGATGATCACAATAAAGCTCGAAACGTTGGCACGAAAAAGAAAATGTTTTTTCTAAAACCTCTAAACATTAACTAATGGTGTCGAGAAGACACATACTAAGGCAAAGAAAAAGAAAGAAAGAGAGAAAGAGAGAGAGGGAGAGAGAGAGAGAGAGATGTTCAGGAAGTTGAGTACGGAGCAAAAAACATTCCGTCTTCAGGGATCGAACTGTTTTTAAAATGCTAGCAATGAGATAACGAAAGAGCAAAAGTGAGAGTTTGAAATGTACATAAATCAAAATAGAAAAAGATAGAAAAGATAAACGAGAGAAATAATAAGAGAACGAGAGAAAAAACAAAGGTTGGATAAAGGTAAAAAAAGGAAAATAGTGTTTGCAAGACAAAAGGAACAATTAAAAAAAGAATCAAAGTACAAAATTATCCGAAACGAGTTATATAAGTACTGAAATGTACCAACAGATGCGACGCACGAATACTTCGGGCCTTACGAAAGAAAGCGAGAGGGACAAAGAAAGATATTAAAGTGATACACTTACATAGGTCGAAAAATATTTAGAGGAATTAATAAAAAGAAAGAGCGAGCCAGATAGAACGAAAGAGAGCGACAAATCTGAGTGTGAGATATAAATCAAATGGTTGGGAGAAGTAAAAAAAAACTAGAGAGTATTCGAAAAAAAAGACGCGAAAAAGACTCAAAACAAATAAAAAGCTTGAGATGCAAAGAAAAATATTTGAAATGAAACTACAATCAACTTGTATACTGTTGTAAAAATAGTGTAATATTGGGTTGTCCGGAAAATAATGCAGGATTTTGGTATTAAACAAAAAAAAGAAACTAGTTACTTTAAAGCAATGTTCTTTAATCAAAATAATTTCCCATACTCTCAATACATTTCTCCCAACGTGTTGGTAACTTATTAATTCCGTCTGAGTAGAATTCAGAATTTTTAGAATTGATAAAGTCAATAAATGCATTTTCCAGTTCCGTTTGATTTTTGAATATTATGTGTTGTAAGTAGTGGTCCAGGTGTCTAAAAAAATGGTAGTCAGTAGGCGAGAGGTCCGGAGAGTAGGGTGGGTGAGGCAAAGTTTCATAGCCAAGCTCCAATAATTTTTGTGACGTTACACGTGACACATGTGGTCGAGCGTTGTCATGCAACAAAATGGGCCCTTTCCGATTGACCAAAGAGGGCTTCATTACTGCCAATTTCTGATGCATGGTATTAATTTGGTTACAGTATGATTCAGCATTGATGGTTTCGCCAGGATTTAAGAAACTGTAGTGTATTAAACCAAATGAAGCCCACCATACCGTAACCATTACCTTTTTTTGATGAGTTGGGGGCTTTGGAAAATGTATTGGAGCTTCTCCTTTGTCGAGCCACTGTCCAGAACGTCTAGTGTTATCGTAGAGAATCCACTTTTCGTCACATGTAACAATTCTGGCCAGAAATGGGTCATTTTTGTTTCGACAAAGAAGTGATGCACAAACATCAAAGCGCTGATTTTTTTGGCGATCGTTTAATGAGTGTGGAACCCAATTTTCGAGTTTTTTCACTTTTCCAATCGCCTTGAGGTGGTCAGCGACGGTCGTTTTACTGACTTTGAGTTGCTCTGCAAGTTCTCGAACAGTTGTTTTGGGGTTTTCTTCCACCACTGATCGCAGAACATCATCATTAAGAGAGGAAGGCCTTCCACGACCTTCTTCATCTTCAAGGCTGAAATCTCCCTCCCGAAATTTTTTAAACCACCTTTGCACAGTGCACTCATTAACACAACCCTCGCCCCAGACTTGGTTAATGTTTCTAGCCGTTTGGGCTCCGCTTCGGCCGAGTTTAAACTCGTAAAAGAAAATCGTACGAAATTCTCGCTTTGACATTATAAGGATGACTGAATTATTTCCAAGTAGCGGAATGCTACAGAGGTAAACAAACAATATCATTTGGAAGAGGATTAATAAGTGTTGACATACATTCAAATGAGTAATCCTGTAAACGTAAACAGAATATTTTATATAGATTTTTTTTAATGAAAACTTAAAATCCTGCATTATTTTCCGGACAACCCAATAAATCCAGTTGCATATACAGATAGATATTTTATAAATACATTGTTTTTTTATATAACTGATTAGTTTTGTAACTATTTAATGACTAATTGTTAAAAGATTGTTGTCTTCTTAGCAAACGCCGAGAAGAAACCGCACCTAAGTAATTCTCAAGAAATTCAAAATGGTGAAGCTAGTGGTAGAAGCCACAATTTGAGTTCTCTGAAGAGGTTTTCAAACAATTGGTGCTACCAAGAGTGTAGTCACGAGAAAGTCAGTGGTTGATAAGGATAGGCGTATGCAGTTCAGTTGACACCGGGCAGTTTGTCACCAGTAGGTTACAATTGAATAGTCGAGAGTTAGTTGCTCAGTGCTCAGCGTGGAGTAAGAAGTTGTATTTTGAATTTTATTCGTGGTTTCTAATTTAGAGACGAGTGTGTTGTGAATCTTTGTTGTATTTTTATGGAGTGAGTTAGCTGTCGACACCTCTTTCCTGGATTTTAAGCAGTTAGTAAACATTATCTTGATATGTAAAGACCTGGATTGTTTCTTTTATCGCTCTAATGACAGTTTCCCAAAAAAATATTGTGACGAATTTTCAACTCATCGGGAAAACCCTCTCACCGAGCCTCAAACTACTCCATATAAACCCAAATTGAAAATAAATTAGTCCATTCATAAAACATTTAGTGCGAAAATAATAAATGTTAAATAATTAAATTAGTATTAATTTAATGGTGTTTACAAATACATTTATGAAAAATTTTGATAAAAATACTAATAAAATTAATTTGTCTGTTCGCAGGTGGGCCGCTATTCGACTTCATGTATTCATACTGGAATCAGTTTTGGGCCAAATCCCCTTATGCAGAGAAAGGTTGGTCGATGTGTCCCACGGATTAGGAAGCCTGTCGTGCCTTGGCTCAATACAGAGAGCGTGTAGGTATAAAGCCGGAATTAAGAATGGTTCTCGTACACTTTAGCGTGTTTCAGAGTCCCTGTTCCGCTTTTTTCGGCGAATTAGGCATTTTCTATTGTACATAGCCGACAAAAAATGTGATTTTGTGTTTTGTATGAGTGAGTGTATTTATTAGAGTGAATTGGGAGGGGGTGATAGTGGAATAGCATCCTTATCGCCCATTGAACTCTGTCACAGCTTAACGTACTTGGGTCGATGGCAAAATATTTATAAAAGTACCCCTATTATATTTGTTTGATTTGTAGCAGGTTCAGTACTCCATCTACCAAATAGAATGAATGCAATTGAAACGGATTTTTGAAAAAAATAGTTCCTCCTCACAGGAAGTTGTTTTGATCGATCCGGATTTCGAGCCTGCTGCTCATCATCAGTTTAAAGGAGCTCTACATTATTGGGTATCAAGAAATATTTATTGATAGGTGACTAGATAAAAGATTAAAGAAGTTAGCTATAAAAGAAGCAGCATTAGGACTCAACCACCTCACCATAAATCACTCGAATTCGTGTGGCATGTGTGTTGTAATATTTGTGTAATATATTTTTAATATTTGTACAATTTACTACTTTTTTAACTTATTGCAAGCTGTCGTATGCTTCTTTAACATAGCAGGCAAAAGATTAATTGTTAAAATATAGAAATGTGTGATGATTAGTGACCGTTAATCGGTAATTATTTAGAAATCGTGGGATGCGGTCTGTTGTGATGTAGGTTTCAGAAAAACATTTTCCTTATCCTGCCAACGTTTCGATCTTTATTGAAATCATCTTCAGAACCTTCTGAAAAAAAAATTTACAAACATTGTTTACATTAACAAATAACATGTAGAATGTGGACCAAAATGAATTTGTACAATGCAAAAATAAAATATTCAAAATCAAATTGTGGACGTGAAAAAGTGAACTCACACTCATTCCACTCTAGATAGAAAACGAGCACATCGAGAAAGTACAAATACTTTGACTGAATATATAAAAAATATATTTTGCATTGTGCCAATTCACTTTTCCACATCCAAAATGTAAACAATGTTTGTAAACCCCAGGCCCTGAAGATGATCTCAATAAAGTTCGAAACGTTGGCAGGATAAAGAAAATGTTTTTCTGAAACCTACATCACAACAGACCGCATCACACGATTTCTAAATAGTTAAATATCGATTTATTTAGCACATCTTATTTTGGAATCTATGAAATGATTACTGTTCGTATTTACTTATTTATTAATTATCATTCGTTTAAAATATTTAATTTAATATTTCATTACATATTTATATTTTGTCAATCCACCTTAAACATATTCTGTGCTATTTTAATGTTTAGAAGAAAATGGGATCTTATTTGCTCTTCCCATCTGGTTTAACTTGAAAAAAATTCATTAACGTTTGTATTTTAGTGGATGTCAAATGATAATTCGTGTTGATCGGGAAATCTTAAAATTTCACAATAATTTCGCAATATCCACATTCATGAGGGCCGTAGAGCATCAGCCATATTTCTCAGCGTCTTAATTGAAAGGCTGAACTGTCTAGCTCATAGTCTTTTTGGCACAAATCCCACGTTTTCTGGTCGAATATTTTATACTAGAGTACTCGGATTACTGTCTTATATAATTTCATATTTGCGCATATATGTAAATACGCACATACGTGCACTGAGTCGAGCCCATCGCATCTGGTCTATTGGCAACACCCGCTGTTCTACTTAACAATGAATTACCGGTCTCTTCTCATCCCTCCAGCCACATAGGTTGGGCTCCTGGTGCCAACTAATACTAGATTATTCAGCACCCAACGCAAATTTTCCTAAAACCAGACCCATTCACACTCTCGGTTACTAATAAATATTTATACCCATTTACATTACAGTTCACTCAGGTTGGACGACTTGATAATCCCCTATCGCCATTTACACCTATCATATAATTAACCTAATCGAAAGTCGATGCAGTACTCAATATTCTCCCATTGACCCCCTCACACTACACATTCATGCTAATGATACAATTACTTATCACACGCCAGGGATGTGAAATCACATTTGATATACAAATACAGCAATCCCGTTTCCTTGCAAAATCAGCACTTGCTGCTAAGTAGCCAAAGAATTGCACCTCCCAATTAAGTGAGGATTTCTCTGCAAGCCAGATAGATATCGGTGCCTAAAAGTGTCCGTTCATTAACCTGGCTCGGCTTATTCTTAATCGGGTGAGGTAGTAGAGTACTTGATTATTTATGTCTAATTTGGAGATTGTGAGATGCCGTCTTGTGTGATGTAGGTTTAAAATTTTTTTTTATTTCCAACGTTTTGATCTTCATTGAGATCATCTTCAGGGCTTGCGATTTATATACATTATTTAAATTTTTCTAATACATGCAGGATATGAAAAAGATGAAATTTATACAATACTAGAAATTTTAGATTCAGCGTAAATTTCCTACTCACTCAGAGTGTTTGATTTCAGTGCCGTGTTGAAAGTTCCAGAGAGATATTGATGTTTTATGCTTATTTATTAGGTTGGATTTTGGTGTCGTGGTAAGAAAGTTGGGATAGAAAGACATTTTTATATAGGGAGTCGGCTTCTTTGAAGTGAAGGGAGCAGACGATGGGAAAAAATGATTCGGCCTGATTATTATTTCAGTATTTCATAGACGGGGACAGTAGAAGAGAGCCAAATTGTTGAAGAATTAGTCTACGTAGAAATGTTTGATACGTGGAATCCGATGCTAGTTTTATATGTTGGATTATATTTATTTGGGGGAGTGGGCACTCTCAAAACGACATGGCACAATTACACAGAAGACAAACACTTTGAGCCCTGACGATGATCTCAATAAAAGATCGAAACGTTGGCATGATAAAGAAAATGTTTTTCTGATACCTACATCACACCTGACCGCATCTCACGATATCTAAATAATTATCCGTTAACGGTCACTAATCTCTACACACGTTGTATTATATGTTTTTGTGATCTGACATCATCAGATATGCATGTTATCGATATTGAATTTGATGCTATTAGCATAGCTGCCACTGAGTTTACATGTGTCTGTACTGTAATTGATGCTGTGTTTATCTCTGTTGATGTAAACCTTTTCTAAAATGTAGAGTTATAAAGCAAAATTAAAGAAGCACAACAATCTATTCAGGTCGAGGTGCAGAAATTATTGTGCCCACCTTTTTTTATCCCTATCCCTACGTATATGAAGTTAAATACATCGGACAGACAGGACAAAAAAATAAACGACATATAAAAAGGTTATGTAAGATCGTTTAGATTCAATGATGGCAAAACACAATGAAGACGACAACGAACCGTCAAAAATACCAACAAGCAACAAAAGTTTCCATGACGTGCAAAATTACGAAAAATAAACATAATCGAAAACAATATACAAACAGCACATTCAACATTAAAAACTCATGAACGCTCATATTAACAGCAACGATGTTATGGTTTGTGTACCCTGATGATGATATATGTATGTTATCGATATTAAATTTGTTTAACAATATTATTATTGATATTGATTTATACGCTAATATCATATTAATCAATTTCAATTGTCATACTTCATAATTATCTATAATAAAACAATTTTATTTCTTCAAAAACAGAATATTTTCATCACAAATTTACCATAGCAATAGATGTTCAAATATGATTATCTTGACGGCGATTTTACACTGCCTGTTTAATTTTGTGTTTATCAAATTTAATGTTCTGTTCTCTTTGGAAAATGTTCACAGCAAAGGGAAATTTAATGATTTCAAATCGATTCCACAGTACGCAAAATTGTAAAAAAATCATTAAGTCCATAATTCCATAATTTAGAAAAAAAACTTAATGAAAACAATCTAAAGTTTATTTATTGGTGTTATTCCATTGGTTTGTTAATTCTAATAATTATTACAAAATAAACCATAGCAAATGATACTGAAAAGCCGGGCGCCATAGGCCAACAGTTCCGCAACATTCTCAAGTAGTGCTGGTTTAGTCTAACCAAAACGAATATTTCTTACAAACATAACCGGGCGTTATAAATTCAACAAATTCATTGATAAATTGAAATTCGGCTTATTTAATAAAATATGTACTCTTAAAAAGGTTATCTGGCTGTATTCAAGTTATAAAGATTTTTTTATTTTTGTAGGGGAGTTATACAGGTTCCAAGAACATTGATATAAAATGAAAAAAAAAGTTCTTAAAATGACTGGAATAAGATTTTTGAAGTATTAATATTCCACTCTAAATGGAACATTATGATAATGCCTTCAACTATAATGTGTGGTGTTTAGTGATTACTTAGCTGATAATTACTTGAAGATCATGGAGATGCTGTCAGGTATGACGTAGATTTTAAAAAAATTAAGTGTTTAGAAATCTTAACAAACACCACACAGATGATCTCACTAAAGATCGAAACGTTGGCTCGTTAAAAAACAATTGTTTATGTACAGCCCATGTCACACCACACCGCATATCACTAACCCAAATAATCATTAACGGTCACTAAACACAACACATTATTTATTCCTTGATTAATTATGATTTTAGTTGAGATTAAAAGCCAGGGTCACGAGCGGGATTCGAACCCACGAATCTACCACTCACACTTTTGACACTGACTTTGTTATCTCAACTCACACTTTAAAAACAGATTGATTTATAAATAATTTTTTGTTGTATGGAACAGAAAACCAGTTTGAAATCAATGTACAATCTAGATCATTTTTCCTATCAAAATAACGCTTGTGGTTTTTTTATTCAAAAAATTTTGGTAATAAGAATCAGAAAAGAAAACATGGTCGAAAAGGTGAAAACCAAAACAAATAATACGCACTGTCTAGCTCAATTTTTTTAATACTGGTTTTCTTTTCTTTTTTGGCTGAGATAAAAAGAAAACAAAAATTAACGATTTGTCAGATAAATTTTAATAAGTTGTATTAGTGTCGGAGTAGATGGAAGTCATAATAGCTCAATCGGTAGAGTAGCGGTGTATCAAGCCGAAGTTCGTGAGTTCGAATACCGCTCGTGCCATTAACGTTTTTCATTTCAACTAAAAACCGTAATTAATTGGATGATATTAATTGGTCACGCGGACCGCAAAACCTGAATTATTTATCGAATTGTTGAAATGTTTATTAGGATTTGAACCATTCTTTAAAACACTTTGACTGATAATACATATAATACATAAACATATAATATATAAACATAAATATAGAAATTTAGGACATCACTTATATACAAAACTACCACCCCTAGCTTCCTTATGCAACTTTGTTTAGACCATAAAATATAAAATTCAGCATATTTTTGTGAGTTGTTCGTCTAGGCTCGAACAGACGGATCTATAACCCAGGTCAATTTGTATAATATAATTTATTAATTTACTTTATACGTTAATTTTATATGTTAAAACTTTTTAAACAATGATTTGTTTTATTTATGTACTACTATAATATAAAAAGGTATCTGGTAAGGTTTTTTCTGATTGGAAATGTGGAAATTTCTAATCTTCACGTAGAAGTGAACGATCCAATTAGAGTTTTGTCTTTATTGTTTCATGGCTCTTTTCGTGTCCGTTTCCAAATTATAATTTCGTTTTCTACCTTTTATTTGAAACTTTTTATCCTTCATTCTTTCACCCAGCGGTTAACATAGACATAAAAATGAATAACATTAGACTCGAAATTTGTGAACTACTGGACGCAATTTTTCTTCACCCTTTATCGATTCGGCGCGCAATTTGCTACGGGCGCCAAATGACCACGCAGAAAATTTTATTTTGTATTTTCTCGTCCACTGGGAAAATCCATCACCGGGACAAACGAAAAAAAAAAACAGCCAAAAATGTAAAAAAGGCCTACTTTACTTTTCATCTTCCCGGAAACACGGGGAAACCGGCCCCGGAAAGATTAATGAACCGCTATTATGTAAGATGTAGCGTCAATGTACTACTTTGTCACACGTCTCGCACCACCTTCCATCATTTATTTACAACAAAACGGAATCATCCCACTTTCTGGTCGTTCATCTTAACTCCTCAATATCCTCGCTTCCTTTTCCAAATGAGTTTTCATCAATATTCATTTATCGAAAAAAAGAGTTCACCAACGTACCAAGAAAATAATATTTTTAAAATTGTTTAAACTTTACGCTCTTATTTTATTTAACTCTTCTGATGTCCACTTTACTATAAAAATTTACAGAGGATTAATTCACTGATAGTTAATTAAAGTGATTGATATGTAATTAAAAATCGTTGTCTTCAGTTCGCCTAAAGTCAACTTCGACAGAATATTCCATGTAAAAGTATGCTTTAAAAAAATAAAAAACTCGAAACTGGTAGAGGGGATTTTTCATGGAACAGAAATCGATGTAATATGAAACACGTACTTGCAGAAATTAAAAGCTCAAATTTCCCCACGACATCTAGTTTAGAAGTTGAATTCATCCTTTACTGCACAAAAGAATTGCATAAACAAAGATGAACACGTCCACAGGTCGCCAAGCAGAAAAGAAGATTTTAGGCTTCTCCACAATCTGCTCAAAACTGGTTCTGAATGGGAATGCCTCTCAACACTCGGAGAATGGTTTATGAATAATCTGAATCGCGGTATCGTCTTGATAAAAAAGAAAATTATTTACTGTCAAGCTTTTGACGAGTTTTAAACTCATCGCAAAACAATATTAAATGTGTGTACAATATCTTTCCAACATCTATTACAGCCCTTGGCAATGTTGGGTCTGAATAAGTCTTCAAAAAATTTGAAACCAACTAGTAAAAATTGAATTATGCCAATTTTTAGTCATATTTCATATCGCTTTTTGCTGATTATGACCTTGAAATATTTCGTAAGCTTGGCAGTAACAACTGAATTTTCATCAAGACCAGATTAATCGTGAGAAAATCGTCTAGTATATGTGTTGTGGTTGATAAGACACCAAGGGGAAAGAACAGGCCTTTACACTGAACATTGCCCAGTATTATTATCAGAAAAGGATTAAACTGAGACAGAAATCTGCTGGGGTTCTGCACCGGAACCGTACGGTAGATCAATTTTTGGGCTACAGGACTAAAGAGGGTACAATTCCAAAATGTAACTTTGAGATGGCAGTGAATGAACTAATGTAATCAGCGCATACGAAAAACAAAACAGGTTTCTCACATTAAAACAACACCAAACAAAATTAAACAAAATTGAGTTTGAAATTCAAATAGAAGCATGTATGTTTCTCATTATAAAATTATCATTTAAATAAAAACACTCCTTCTAAAAACAATTTTTTATCCAGATTTTGTTTTATTTTTATTATTTATTTTTGGTCCTTTTTATTTGCTTAAAACTTGTATAAAAATAATAAATCTTAAAAATACCATCGTAATAAAACAGTATATGTACAATTTTGATTAGATTAGGCTTATGAATTATTTTAGATTGCATTATTGTATTTTGGACAAATCATTACTTTTCTCGGTGGTCCAATAAATCAGTATAATGTAATTGACTAGTTAAATAATTCTGCATTATAATTAATAAAGGTCTTAGAAGCCAGAGTAGAAATGGTAATATCTTTAGGGGATAATCTTCAAGGATCAAAGTTGAAAATGGTTGAAACATTTTTTTTATATTTTGGTTTTTATAATTCGTTGTTTTTAAAATATAAATAAAATAAATTCAAATTGAAGTTGTTGCTTGTTGAAATAAAATTTCCAATTAATGTTTAAAACAAGTGGAAAATCCATCTATAATAAAGATAATCTAAATATATATATACAAAAATATATTGAAAAATTACCTAAATACTATAGTATTTTCAGGTTTTGTTTTCTCAGATGTACATAACGATGTGATAATACCAATCAAAAATAAATAACATATAAACAGCCTTTGATGAGAGCGAAATTTTTCCTCTCTTATTTTTTCTCCGACAAAGCTACCCAATATCCACAAATATCTATCTCCCTCCGCCTTCGGCCCAGAATAAGTATTGGGCAAGAGGCTTACATTGGATTCTGTCCGAATCCGTTTCGCCGTGGACTTTCACCGAAAAAAGAGAGAGAGAGAGACGCATGAAAGTTTTAGTATGATTAGAGGGAACGTGGACGTTGAAGGAGGTTAATAATATTTATAAATCGGAAAGGAAAATGGCAAAAGTTCGTATAAACAAAAACGAATAGGAAAATAGCGTGACAATAGTCTTTATCAAGTAAAAAGGTGCTACGCAAAATAATTAAATTGTACATATTCTCTTTCTTCTTTCTAAATAAGGTTTGTTGTTTCAAATGAAAACGCTAGGGTTACGAACGGGATTTGAACCCACGCCCTTCCGTTAAATACGCCCCTGCTCTCCACCTAGCTACGTAGATTAATTTATTGAAGGAAATAACTTGGCCAACAGGCCACTAAATATAATGGATTTAATAATTTATAATCTTCTTATTTTTTTGTATTGTTGATGATTTCACTAGAGTTAAGTGAAAATTATACTATACCCTCTCAAAAACATATTTATCAAAAATATTTCCATATTGTAACGCTAAAAGAAAATCCACGCCAGTCCAGTGATTCAAGACAAAATCACCATTCACAACCAAATCCGAAATGTGTTTAAAGAAAATGATCAAAAATGGACGAAAAATTATGATTAAATACTAGGTACTTCACCATCACAAAAAATGGAGTAATAGGATAATGTAAATAAAATATAATATCCCAAATATGTGTTCGTTACCTATACATGATTATTTAAAATATGATCTTTTTAAGACTGTCCAAGAATGAGCCATACCGAAACAAATGACAATTCCAATAAAACAATTTTATCATCAATTAGAATTACTTCTTCGAATTTTCTGATTTCTCCCCAATTCACCTTGTTAGGATGGTTAATCTTCCATATTGTTTGAAAACGAATGTAAAATATAACAATTCTTTACAGTTTTACGTTGAGAGACAAAAGTTAGTGGTACGAGCGGGATTCGAACCCACGATCGATAGATACACCTCTTGAGCTGTCCTTACTTGAGATGGAAGTTAGTGTTGATCAAGCTCAAGGTGTAGAGCAGGGGCGTATTTAGCGGAGGTCGTGGATTCGAATCCCGCTTGTGACACTGATTTTTTATCTAACCTTAAAATTTTAATTAACTGTAGGATATTACATGATCAAGGGGACCACGAGACTGGTAAATGTAGTAAAATACACTAGACAAAGCGAGTGAATTATAAAACCTTTTCAAATATCTTTCAACATCCACAAGCAAAGCCGCTATCAGTATACTCATTATTAATACAATTGTCCGAAGATTTTAAAAATAAACTCGATTTTTATAAAAATTCCTAGAAAATTGAGAAATCTTTTGAGAAATCCGTTTCCTCGAAAAGAAATTCTTATCTTTTTTACTTAGTTAGGAAACTCGTTTTTGTGGCATTCATTATTTGTCTACCATCCATAACTTGCGTAACAGTGAGATGAACCATTGTACATTCTAAATATTAATCAATTTTTTCACCATGCTCTCCTAGTCTTGTCATTTTTATCTGTTTATTACTTCATACAATTCAAAGCAAATTCATTAGACATGTTTCCATAGATGCCTCATATATAGCATTTTTCTATTAGATGAAACCTTTTTTTCAATCAAATGAAACCATTTTTCAAGCAAACGAAACCTAAAATCTTTTCAGATCATCAACTGCACTGCCAACGCAATTACAAGTACTATAATGTCATTTATTTATTCCTCTACATAACTATTATCATTAGATTATAAGTTTCATTTGCTTCAAAAATAGATTCCTTTGCTTGAAAAATGGTTTCACTTGATTGAAGAAAGGTTTCGTTTGATTAAAAAAAAAGGTTCAATTGATTGAAAAAAGTTTCATTTCATTGGAAAAAGTTTCATTTGTTTTAAAAAGTTTAATTTCACTGAAAACTTCTATAATGGTAAATTATTATTAATATTCAATCATCAGATGTTAGTACTATAATGTCATTTATTTATTCCTCTAAATTATTATTATGATTAGATTTTAAGTTTCATTTGCTTAAAAAATGGTTTCATTTCATTGAAAAATCTTTCATTTGAGTGAAAAATGTGATAAATTATTATTATTATTCAATCACCATAAAAATTATTGTTTGTATTATAATGTCATTTATTTATTCCTCTACATAGTTATTATGATTAGATTTCAAGTTTAATTTGCTTAAAAACAGTTCATTTGATTGAAAAGAGTTTCATTTTATTGAAAAATGTTATAAAGAAAAATTATTATTATTATTCAATCATCATAAAAATTATTGTTATTATTATAATGTCATTTATTTATTCCTCTACATGATTATTATGATTATTTTAAGTTTCATTTGCTTGAAAAAGGTTTCATCTCATTGAAAAATGTTTCATTTGACTGAAAAATGTTATAAAGAAAATTGTTATTATTATTCAATTATTATTGTTTGTACTATGGTGCCATTTATTTATTCCTCTAAATAATTACTATGATTATATTTTAATTTTCATTTGCTTGAAAAAAAAGGTTTCATCTCATTGAAAAATGTTTCATTTGACTAAAAAATGTTATAAAGAAAAATTATTATTATTATTCAATTATTATTGTTTGTACTATGATGCCATTTATTTATTCCTCTACATAATTATAAATGATTATATTTTAATTTTCATTTGCTTGAAAAAAATTCCATCTCATTGAAAAAAGTTTCATTTGACTGAAAAATGTTATAAAGAAAAATTGTTATTATTAT
>JASJUQ010001966.1:14763-37557 GCA_039619505.1 Cimex hemipterus | reverse complement strand
TTTCTATATTTAAAATTTTTAATAGAAGTTCTATTTAATTTGTATAAAGTTTGTTTAACACGGATCGTGCTACGCAAATCATCTCGTTATCCTACGACTTTGGTCATAACATACAATACGGACCTAAGCGAGAGATAACAAATGTCCACCTGCACGAATGATTCTTTAAACGAGATAACGGCAGTCAAGGATAATCAAATGATATACGTCAGAGAGACAAAGTTATGAAGTCACATGAAGGAACATCCAGTTATCTTAAAACTGTTCACATAATAGGGAATATCTAGTAATCTCAGAGCTAACAGTAAGGGGTCGTATCTTTACCAAAACCTCTCCCAAGTATAAATATTAAATTAAAACAAGGTAATTCGGAACTATTTCTATAATAGCGAAGAACGTATGTCCCACTTGTCTTGTAACCACTTATGTAATTGTACGGTACATTTAACTAATTTACTCATTTCTTAATCAAATTTCTTTTGGACAGCTGATATAATCGAGTTACCTAAAGACTGTTAATATAAAAATTTTGTTTTGTATTTATTTATTTTATTTATTGCTATCTGTACATAATATACATACAAATAGTTAAATCTGATAGACCTGTCAGACCAGGAGGCAGTGTGGAGAGAAACTTTCTTTAATTGGGGGGGGGGTAGAAGTTAATTCGGTGGGTTAGATTGTTAGATGGTCACGAGCCCATCGTCGTTTTAAACGGCGTGGAGGATTGTAAGGGAGAGATGTTGAAGAAAGAGATAGGGCCAGTGGGTTAGGATGGAGGGCGAGTTTAGAGTGAAAAGTGACGAAGCGTGTTTGGATAAAATCTTTTACGGAAGGGATTTTAAGATCTTTATGGATCGGTTGATTTGTGACGTAGAATGGAGCATCGAGGATACGGCGGAGAACTTTAGATTGAAAAGACTGAATTCCTTGGATATTTGATGATTTGGCCGAGCCCCACAGCTCGACTCCGTAGGTCCAAATAGGTGTGATGAGTGTTTTGTAAACGGTTAGTTTGTTATGTATGCTTAGTTTTGATTTTGGTCCGAGAAGGTGTCTGAGTAGTCCATATCTTTTGTTAAGTTCTTGCCGTTTTAATCGTGCTTGTGGGTTCCAGGTAAGTCTACTATCTAAGTAAAACCCAAGGTAGCGGACTTGGTTCGATGGTGGTATTATTTTGTTTTAAATGTGCACTGGTGGACAGGTTTGTCGTTTGAGCGTAAATGTAACGTGTTGACTTTTTTTTTTGTTCGTTTAACCTGATCCGCCACAGATTGCACCAGTTGGTAATAAGGTTCAGGTGTTGTTGGAGTGCTTCTGTTGCTAGGATAAGATTGGAGTGTGTTGATAAGAGTGCGGTGTCGTCCGCGTAGGTTGTGATTTGTGTGTTTGGATGAGTGGGTATGTCAGCAGTATAGATGGTGTAGAGTATTGGGCCTAGGATACTAGCTTGTGGAACGCCAGTTTTGATTGCTGTGATAGTTGAAAACTCGGTGCCGATTCTAACTTTAAACCAACGATCTGAGAGGAAGGATTTCAAGATTAGGTAGTAGGAATGAGGAAGGATAAATTTTAACTTATTGAGGAGGCCAGGGTGCCATACACGGTCAAATGCTTCCGTAACATCCAGAAATACGGCTGAGCAGTATTGTGTGTTTTCTAGAGCCGAGGATATCGTGTCGACTACTCTGAATCAGTGCTGAACAGTGGAATGGAGAGGACGAAACCCAAATTCATGGTTAGGAATTACGTTTTTAGAATCTTTTAAGGAGGATCCAAGATTTTGGATAAAATAGGAAGGAGGCTTATTGGTCTATATGAGGATGGGGCACTGGGGGATTTGTGTGGTTTTGGAATTGGAGTTATTTAAGATAGTTTCCACTGGATGGGGAAATAGGTTGTGCGAAATATTGCATTGTAAATATAAACGTAAGGTGCATTATTTCACATTTGCCTACATAATAGTGAGTTATCCAGTTAGCCCTAGGATTTCCAATATATATCGAAAAACATCTAGTTAATATAGAAAATATAAGGTCGAATCATTCTAAAATATTTTCCGCTATAAATGCGAAGGTAAGACTTGGTTGCACATAACTGTTTATGCAAAAGTGAAGTTGCCGAGAACGTTCAGTTATTTCAGAATCTATTATATAAATTTGAAGATCTGACCAGTTACCAATTGACTACTCATATTTATAATAGTACGGTTCATTTAGCTAATTTAGAAATGATTCTTTAATACTAATGCACATCCATGTGACCCCATTACTACTTGTAAATTACACCAGTACATCTACCTACATGAAAAATGTTTATACCTAAAGTACGTTCATTATTTCACGCATGTTTCTAAAATACTTTGTAACCAAAGTATCTGGTATCTTTTATTCGCACACTGCAAAAAATAAAATTAAGCAGATCCTTGCTGCACAGTGGAAGTAATACAAATAAAAACGAAAAACGAATTACAACAAAAAATTACATTCTTTTTAAAACAATAAACAGACAAATTCAAATTTTGAAATAAAATATAAAAAATATCTGAATCAAAATAATTACTAAAAAATAATTAAAATTTTAATTTTCCCTCCAATCTATTACGCGTTATGGAGAAAGCAGCACTAGTTTTTATATTAGTTTGGCAAATGAACAATTTCCATTTTTATATAACACAAATAAAAAAAAATTCTTGATTTAGCTATTTAAATAAATACAAAACAAGATTTTTTCTTTTAATGGCCTCATGAACTTTGCAAATCTAGCCAGACTATGTAATTGTTTATTGCGTATTCGTTTTTTTGGGGGGAAGGGTATCGTGAAAAAAGGGCCAGAGGCGACGGCGGGAATCGAACCCGCGACCGCGGGGTCTACTAGCCGAGAGTCTCTCACGCTAACCAATCGGCTGCCGCGGCCCCAAAACAAGATTTAAAAAAAATATAAATTATTGTTTGTTTGAAAGATAAATATCATTTATTTCATTGTTAATAATTATAATTTGACTTGAAAATTGCAACATAACAAAAAGATAAACAAAACGCCAATTAAATAAAATTATTGTGATTTTCATGACCACTTAAGTACATCTAAAACCTCAGAAACTGTGTCCATGAATGAGCTGAACTATGAACAATAATGTATATTTTGTTGCTTTAAGCCTGCCAATATTTTACTCTGGAAAATCTAGTTATTTTAGAACGATGTTTACAAAAGTAAGATGCATCCACTACTATCATTGGAATACTTTCACATAATTAGGATATACTTATCTATAAAAAATATTTAAAAAATCTCAATCAAAATAATCACACAAAAAGACGAAAAATATTTACTTTGGCCAACCTGTAAACGTTATACGAAGTAGATGCTACGACTTCCTTCGAGCTACTACGTGTTATGGCGAAAGCAGCGAAAATTCTTCTATTAGTTTGACAAATGAACTATTTACATTTTTATATAATAAAAATCAAAATACAATCTTCTTGATTTAACAATTTAAACCAATACAAAATAAAATTTAAAAAACCTTGTTTGTTTGAACATTAAATAACATTTTCTTCATTGTTAATAATAATTTAACTTGAAAATTACAACATAACAAAAAATAAAAGTCAATTAAACAAAATTGTCATGATTTTCATGACCACTTAAGTAAACCTAAAAACCTCAGAACCTGTTTCCATGAATGAGCAGAACTATGAATAATAACGTACATTTTGTTGCTTTAAGCCTGCTAATATTTTACTATGAAAAATCTAGTTATTTTAGAACGATGTTTACAAAAGTAAGATGCATCCACTACTATTAATTGGTCTACTTTCACATAATTATGCTATATTCAATTATCTTATTTATATATTAACGTTAATTTGGGTAAAGAATATTAATGGTTTTATAATGATTACATAATAATAGGGGACATTCAATTAATTTAAATACTTCGCAATTATACTAAGCCACATCCAATTTTCCCGGAACACTAATGTAATAATGAAGCACATCAGTACCTGAACAAAGAATTGAAGAGCTTGACAATTAATTAAGGTTTTGGTTGAGATAAAAATGTTACGTTTTCAATCATTTATTTCCTATGTAAAATTTATACTAGAGTGTAAAGTATTAACTAATTGGGAAAATTGTTTTAGATCCTGTAGTGTTCCCGGCCTTATGTTGTAATTATTTAGTCGGTCTTTCTGATGTAGGTGTGAGAAAAATATTTTCTTTATCGTCATTCATGCAGAAAATGTTTTTCTGAAATCTACATCAGACAGACCTCACTATTTTTAAATAATTACAACATAAGGCCCGGAACATTACAGGATCGAAAATAATTTCCCCAATTAATTAATACTTTGCACTCTTGTATAAATTTTACACAGGAAATAAACGTTTGAAATCGTGACACTGACATTTTTATCTCAACCAAAACCTTAATTAATTGAAAAATTCTTCAATACTTTGTTCAGGTAGTGAGAGAAGTTATAAATTATGCTTACAACATAAGTGTGTGGTGATTACTGTCCGTTAATGGATCATTATTTGTAAATCGAGAGATGTGATCTGGTGTGATGTAGGTTTCTGAAAAACATCTTTGTTATCGTGCTAATGTTTTCCATGCAGAAAATGTTTTTCTGAAACCTACGTCACACCATAACGCATCTCACGATTTTGAAATAATTATCGATTAACGGTCACTAATCAGCACACACTTATGTTGTAAGCGCAATGTTTTGAACGAATTTATAACTTCTCTGACTATTTCCTCAATTTAAATTTTACGAAACCATGTCATTTAGTATATCGTGGTAAAGAGGAACGATGTTTTTGCAAAACTACGCCAAATTTGAAATTTATAAACAATTACTAGCAGGACTTATCTTCATCCTGAAGTTAGGCTTATAAATTTTTGGTTCGAATTCTGGGGGAAACAATATTGTAATTCATTGTAGATTTTTATGATAGTATTAAACGTGCCTAACGGTACCATGGACCTAACTATGAATAAATAAAAACCCTGCTTGCGACAGGGGTTTTGGATAGGCTAAACCATTAATACCTAAGTGTAACACCGAACTGTATAGCTATTTCTTTGATTTTCAAAAAATAATCGTCATAAATAAATTCACTAATTTCGTGGTCCCACTGGAACAGTTGGTATGTTACAAGTAATTAAGGTTTTTAGCTGAGATAAAAAAGTTTGTGTCACGAGAGGATTCGAACCCACGACCTTCGGCTCAATAAGGCGTTGCTCTACCACTTGAGCTAACGTGACTTCGATCCACTTGAACATTAACTTCCCATCTCAACCCCACCTTTTGTATTTTCCCTCCTTTTTGTCATTTTTCAAATGTCGTTTAATTGCATTTGATTTTGATTTTTTCATTTTCGGCGACAATTAGGAACGTACGCTTTAAAGACTGTTTATAAAAAAGTAAGGTACATTTGTTATTTTACAACTGCTTACATAAAATTAAGGTGCATTCAGTTACCAAAAACCTCCACCTAAAAACTAAGGTAACCCGATCAGCCCTCGAAATATAATACTGAAGTAGATCTAATACATATATCACATCTTAACGACATGTGACGCAATTAAATAAAAAACAAAACGGAATTATTTTATGGAATAGAATTTAGTTTAAACAATTTGTTATTAGTGAACAACCTACTTAAAGTGAGGCAAACGAATCAAAAACAAATATAATAATGACTTAAGTTTAAAACAAAAATATATTCCTTATTATTTATAATTTATATTAATGATATTACAAAATGAAATAAATATTTTTTTTCTTACAAAGTAATAATTATAAATAGCCTAGATTAAAGAAAGAGACTTACCCACGGAGACTGGAACTTTTTTTAATTTTACTTTTTTTGTAATTATTATTTTGCAGGCAACAAGGATGGTAGCGTCTTCACGAGCGAGCAGGTCACCTCTGTTCCACAATGTTTACTTATTCACGGCCTGTACTAAGCCCCCTCCTTTTCTTAGGGCTTTATCGCCCCGTATGTAAATCATCTATCGAAATTGCACCGTGGCAATTTAAAATTGTGACAGCCACTGAGATGGAATCGTTACACATGTATCGATTATCGTAGAACGATAATCAACACCAAACACTTTGAGCACAGAAGATGATCTCAATAGAGATCGAAACGTCGGCATGATAAGGAAAATGTTTTTCGAAAGCCTACCTCACTCTAGACCGCACTTCTCGATCTCCAAATAATAATTGGTGTATATAGTACTAAGGTACAGCCAGTGTTCTCAGAATTACGCATAAATTCTATTGTACATCTGATTACCAGGTAATCTTACTTACCGTATAACTGTATATGTACTGTATTAGAATTTTCCCACCGGTTCTGAGTATTTGGTCATCAGAAAAAAAAACACTATGATATATTTCGTTGATTATGCTTTTTATGGAAGGTCTTGATTGAGATGAAAAAGTTAGCCTCATGAGCAGGGTTTGAACCCACGACCTTCGGCTCAATAAGGCGCTGCTATAACCACTTGAGCTGAAATCAGTTATATATAAACTCTCAGTACAGTAAATCTAAAAACCTCATAACTGCGCATGTATAACTAAGGAACAGCGAGGCTTAGTATTAACAGCGACCTACTCGTACGAGCCACGCTAGTGGTTCTGGGTTCGAATCCCGGCATATCCTATTGCTTTTCCATTGACAATAACACAACAAAAATATTGTACATGGTGAACTTAAAGCCTTTCTGTATGGCACGACTTTTTTACATGATCTGTATACATTTCCCTTTCCTAAGAACTACAAACTGAGAGTGAACGTAAAGCCAATTTTTATGAAATTTGATGTATTATATTTGCACAATGTGATTAACGAATTGCGAGCAATTTCAACCTAATCTTATAATCTTTATCGTATTATTAAACGTTCAATTAACTCAAAACAAAGCCGCCAGTTGGTTGCGCTTTAATGTTTGATTAAATTCAATTCAAGTATACGTCTTGTGCCTTCAGGGCCAGGTAGTGCTTTACAATGGTGAAACGTGTTACGGCTGTCTTGACAAACGAATTCAATTATTTGCATGGCCGACGAACAAAAAAAGAGGACAAAATCGTTGTATCGGCTGATGATAAATTACAATCTCTGTTAAAAATTTACGAAGATTTTTAATTAAATTTTTTATTTATTTGAATTATCTAACCCCGGTTAGTACTCCTTTTACCGTTTGCAAGGCATTAAAATTTTCCCATCCCAACTTAGTCTAAAATTATGGACCAAAGTTTAAAGAACAAGTTTAATTTTTTCAGACAATTCAATCGTCTCATACATGTCAAGGCTAAAAGAGAAGCGTTTCAGCAAATTCTGCCTGAAGTAAACTTCAAATATATTCATGCCTATTTTGCCTATTGCATTATTCAGCTTGAAGAAGACATTTCTTGAGTCAACAGCACTTACATCCGAAATAAGCTCGATGTTCAAACATTCAGGTCTCCAGTAACTTTATTCTGAATTCATCCCCACTGTAGTGACTTCTTCTGGTAGTAAATTAAAAAAAAAATAAAATGTATCTTTGGTCAAATTTTACATGATCGAAATTTTGCAAGCAGTCTTTTCTGCAGGGAGATTTCAGTGAGAGCATGCCGTGCCCTTTGAGTGGAAAGGAAAATTCGATTTTACAAACACTTGTGTAGCATTTACAAAATTTTACAATCATTTGCAGAATGATTATTCGTGAGATGAAGCCTATTTGACGTAGTTTTTAGAGAAATAGTTCTTTTTATTGTGACTACGTTTCGAGCTTTATTTAGATCATCTTCAGGGCTTAAAGTGTTTCTTTTCTACGTGATTTGTCATTCTTGAGTGTCACGTTGAGAGTTTCAGTGATTTGAAATATATGTCATTAATTGTGGTGTTTGGTGGTGTTAGTGTAGCTTTTGTGAAGTTAAATGCCATACGGGCACTTTCAACTCTAGACACAAGGATGACACAGTTACGCAGAAAGAAAACACTTTGAGGACTGAAGATGTTCTCAATAAAGATCGAAACGTTGACACGGTAAAGGAAACGTCACACCAGACTTCATCTCACCATCTCCGAATAATCATTCATTAACGGTGACAAAAACACCACACATTTAAAAAGTAATGACATCAATGTTGTAATAATAAATTATAATGTGATTTTTGAACGATTGCTTTCTCTCCTTTTGTACGTAATTTTATTATGTATCTTTTAGTTTTTCCTGTTTTCCTTTCAGAATTTTTCCGCCAGCCGGTGCTATTTTTTAAAAATTGTCATCCAATATAACATACAGTAGTAGAAGGAAGTAACGTATTCTATTGCAGTAATTTTGTTTTATTACACTTTTGTCAATATCGATTGGGATAAACAGTTTTACCTTATTAAGCCATTTTTGTCATTAGCTTTATTTAGGTTGCGGGAATCAGATGCAAAAGGACTGTAACTTGTTTAAATTCATTATGGTCGCTTGGCATCAGACCCAACCAAAAGACTTGTAAATCCAAGCAAAACTCTTTGATCTTTTGGTCGGGAAAAATTCTTTCAATGACTCCGACACCTTTATGAATCCTAAAATACTGGCGATTAAAACCTAATTTGAAGCTCAATTTGAAAGGAAGCCAATTTAATTTTTTTAATTAGCCGCCTAGTTGACTGATGGACAATGATCATGAATTACCTGATTCCATCAATTACGGTTGTTTTTTTCTTTAGTTTCTTTTGCTCATACGCTTTCTCCTCAGACCATCTACTGTGAGGCAGCTCCATTTTTCAAAGTTTCCTACTGAATATAGTGATCCATTTCGAGATTACCATGACATCATTAACTTGGAGACCAATTAAAAAGTTAATCCTATTGTACTTGTATTCATTTTTTCATGCTGTTTTCTTCATCCCTGATGAGGGCATAATAAGGTGCCGAAAGCTCGGTGAACCCAGCAATACGTCTTCTTTTTTGTATCCGTCTAATGAGCTGTACGAAGAACCCTACATACATTATCTTTAGGTCGATCGAAGTCCATCAAAACGGCATTTTTTAATGCATTTCTTAACTGTTCTGAATTGTACGTGACCTGGTTGATAAACAGTTTTTTGTGGCTGAATTCGAGCAGGCAACAGAAGAGATGACCGTCGTCGCAAAGGAAAGTGTAGTTTTCATCAACAGAACTAACTTTGGAATGTTGCTCTCATTACTCTTAACTGGGGCACAAGTCAAATGAAACTAATTTACGATGTTTGTGATGTGTTTACAAACGAGCCAATAACGAGTTATTTTCTTTAAAAAAAACCCATCATAATTCTGAAAAGAATGTCTATGTTTTTTAAATGGGAAAGCAATATTTTATTAAAAATTGCAAATACCTTTCGCACCTTTTTTTTTAAATTAAAAGCTTTTATGGTAATTATATCAGGTTTGAATCCAGCGGAACCTTACAGTGGTGCATGTATTGTAGGTTTCCAATTTTCCTAGAAGCCATTATACAAGTGAAAAAATACTAAATGCTGGGTTCACCTTCCAGTAACATCATTAGGGCCTAGTTTATTACCAATTTAAATAAATACACAGTGACATACAATTAACAATTAATATAATAAAATGATATCCATACATTTTGAGGATGAAGCAAACGATTAAAATCGAAAACCTTTGCGTTTTAAGGCGTTTTGAGTTTTAGGTTACGGAGTACATGGCCAGCATAACACATTTTTGACGGTGAAAACATACATCTATGAGTACTTATTAACATATAATATTTGTTTGTCATTGAAAACAATGATTTATAGTAAAGTAATACAATGCCTTGCTCAAAATAAATATTCCAACTAGATTTTTGTTCTGACTAGCTAACTAGTAATTTTTTAAAAGTATTTTTGTTATCACAGAGAATATTTACAAAAATTGCTTTTTTTATATATTTAAAACTAAAATTAAAACTATTTACAAAAACTATGTACAAAGGGTTAAAAATTAATGAGAGGGAAAGGTAGAGACGGACTGCTTCGCCTTCGGTCGAACTGCTGTGGTTAGTAAGTACTTATGGTTAGTGAAGGTAACAAAACCTTGTATACTTCCTGATGTGGATCAAAAAATTAAAAATTTAATGCTTTGTAAAATTAATGTAAATATTGCTTACAAATATAGAAATAAACTATCGAGTGTACACACCGGTTTAAATTCTGAAGAGCCTATTGGCTGACAGTCCAATGCGGTTTATAGGGTGTCTTAGGTTGCTTGCAGCGTTCAATACGAGGGTCACATAAAGCACAAAATACAATGTTAAACTAAACCAACACAGATTAGATCGTATGCATAAAAAGAAATCCAGAGGGTTGTCCATTCATGCAGTAGAAAGTGGCAATTTTTTACAGATTGGACTCCTGGAAATTTTGTGCCGGAAAGTTGGTTTTGAGAGGAGGCTTCTATTTGAAACAGTACATATTCAAGTAACACAGAACACCTGCAAAGAATCAGACTGGGTTCTATCTCAACATATGCAGGATGGATAGAAGTGTACAAAAAAAAAAGAGCTCATTAAAATTCTCCTAGTTTTCGGGCTCCGCTTGACCGATTAATATCTTGCAATTAAGGTTTTTAGTTGATATAAAAAAGTCAGTGTCACGAGCCCGATAATTTTTCATCATTACCAAAAACCTTAGATAATTAATATGGCCAACTGTGACCAAAAAAATAATATGGATTAATACAACTAGCCTTTTCCTTTCAACCAAATCTTTACATACAAAGATTAATTAAATGTAAGGTTTAAGTTCACTAATTTCGTGGTCCTCTTGACCAATTGTTATTTTACAAGTAATTAAGGTTTTAAATTGAGATAAAAACATTGCAAAATTCAAAACGGGCGTTGAAATGGAATGTTGGTGTCCGAGTGGATCGAGATCACGACAGCTCAAGTGGTAGAGCAGCGGCGCGTCAAGCCGGAGAACGTGGGTTCGAATCCCATTGACTTTTTTATCTCAACTAAAAACCTTAATTGTATGAAAGATATAAAGTTCAATCCATAATGAAAAAATATGTGAGGGTGAGCAATGCATGCAGTTAACGTTCGAGTTAATAAATTGTGTAGAGATTAGCGTTAATCCATGATTATTCAGATATCGTTACATGCGGTCTGGTGTGGTTTAGGTTTCAGAAAAACATTTTCTTTATTCTGTATATTCTGCCAACGTTTCGACACTCTCAACACGACCCGCAAGAATGGCACACTTTTAGCACTGAAGATGATCTCAATAAAGATCGAAACGTTGGCCTGATGAAGAAAATATTTTTCTTACACCTACATCATACCTGGCCGTACTTCACGATTTCTAAATAATTACTATATTTTCATTTCACAAGTGACATACTTATCACTTATCATCACTTATGATGCTTACATTCAAATAACATAAAAACAGTAGCTACATTGTGTTTTGATCTAGTATGTTTCGTGGTCTTATCGATCAAATACTTTATTTTCAATTAATTAATCTTTAATTGAGGTTTAGGTTGAGATAAAAAGTCAGTGTGACGAG
Source organism: Cimex hemipterus (assembly GCA_039619505.1). NCBI lineage: Eukaryota > Metazoa > Arthropoda > Insecta > Hemiptera > Cimicidae > Cimex > Cimex hemipterus. Next base: position 26,013 of record JASJUQ010001966.1, on the reverse strand, counting down.
TGGGATTCGAACCCACGATCTTCGCCTAGATACGCCGCTGCTCGATCCATTCTGACACTAACTTCCGATCTCAGCTCCACCTTTTTAATTTTCCCTCCTTTTGCCATTTTTTTTTGTCTCAACTAAAACCTTCAATTAATTGTTAAAAAAAGCGCACAATCGATAGTATACAAGGCTTTGTAACCTTCACTATCGTATCAGTCCAACAGAAGGCTTTTTTCATTAATTTTTAATCCTTTGTACCTAGTTTTTGCAAATAGTCGTAATTTTAGTTTTAATATAAGGATGACACTATAAGGTGCCTAAAGCTCGGTGAACGCTAGCATTTAGTCTTTTTTCACCTGCCTAATGTCCTCTACGAAATTTGGAATCCTACATAGACGATCTACAGGACTTAACCAAGTTGCGACCCCGGCGATAAAGATGAGTAAAAACAACGTTTTCTTGTTTATGATTTGTTCTGTTTATAATAATGTAATTCTTATTAAAAATGTAAGAGATAATTAATTTTTATGTAACTATTTATTGTGTTGATTGTCCTGAGTAAAATTAATATTTACAGTAAGAATATAATGAAATGAGGAGAGTAGTGTTCATGAAGTCCAGCGTATAATAATACTGTTTGTCATAATTACATTACTCCGATATTGTCTAAGCAAATATTTTCCTAAATCCAATCAAACACGAATCCAGTGGTGGATGTTGAATTGAAATGTATCTTAGAACCCGTCACATACGTCCTCCCGTTCGTTCACCGGCCGGCAATGTTTCCCCTTTGTTCTCTCGACTTGTTTGAATTGACTTACGCCATTTACATGTACAGTGAATGACATGTGCGATTGACGACTGGGTGCGGGGTTTAGTTCGAATCCTGCGTTTTACCAATGTGTTCGTCGATAATTGATAACGTACGACATCCTACGCGTTGTCCACGCTGAAAACATGTATAATTTATGATAATACAGATTGTACGACGAAACAGAACAACACGCTTTGTGTGGATGTCGGTACATTTGCCTAAACTAAACATCAGAAAGATTTCTCAGCGAACAGTACATATCTTTTATTTTATTTTAACTTATTATTTGTTTTTTACAACTGCATTATTTGATGCAACAAGTAAAACAGATAGTATTTACATGTAAACTTATTAAAGGTGGCGTGAAAGCTTGAACATCCAGTGATGGTAGCCGTTAGTACTTCATACGATGAGTGAGATGTATTCCTTCGTCGATGTCAATCGCTAAGGTTGTCTCGGGGCCACCGACGCTTCAGTCTTCTGTTGGGATTATTAGGTAATGTGGTGGATGACAGGTTTTTGACGAAAGGGTTCGGATGATGAAGTAGTTTGGAGTGGAATGTTTTGTAGCGATGTTGGGCTAGCTCGGTAACAAAAGGGATGTATATGGATGGTGTGATTGGATACATAGAAAGGGGCTTGTACTATTGTTCGGAGGATTTTAGATTAAAGGGATTGGATTCGATTGAGGTTAGAACGCTTAGCAGTACCATAAAGTTCAAGTCCGTATGTCCAAATGGGGGCGAGGAGGGCAATGTAAAGTTTTCTTTTGTTTGTTAATGAGAGTTTTGATCGCCTGTCCATTAGTCGTTTAAGCATGAAAAATCGTGTATTATAGTCTGTGCGTTTAAGTCGTGCATGGGGGTTCCACGTCAGTCGTTTGTCTAGGTAGAGTCCGAGGTATCGTACATGGTTCGCAATTGGGATGGGACTGTTGTTGAGGTATACTGGTGGGAGTGTTTTCTTGTTTAGTGTAAATATTATGTTCGTTGATTTGGTTTCGTTGATCTTGATTCTCCACCGACGGAGCCAGGATTCTAGGGCGTTTAGGTGATTTTGAAGATTACGAGAAGCAGCGACAGGATCTTTATCAGGAGAAAGGATTGCGGTATCATCGGCAAAGGTGAAGGTAATAGTGTTTGGTTGCGTAGGTAGGTCGGATATATAAATTGAATATAGGAAAGGAGCGAGCACGCTGCCCTGTGGGACACCTGCAAGAATAGGATTGATAGATGACAATGAATTTTTGTGAGATACTTGGAAATAACGATCGTTGAGATAGGATTTTAGTATAAGGTAATAGTACATATCTAAATTAGAAAATACAAATCCTCCTATGTTTAACACAAATACCAACATAAAAAGTAAATCCTCAATTTATTAATGCCTAATCAAATTAAAAATTATAACTCAAATTTAAAATCTCAGCCGCACAAACAAGTCGGCACAGTAATAATATAGAATTTGTTGTGTCGCCTATAATAAATTTTGCGCAGAAGTAAATCTCTTAAGTTTATATTGCAATTGGACTTTTGACGAAATGCTTATTTAACGTCATGAAAAACAGAATATAATTCGTGATATTTCTCTTAGCATATACATATACAATGAACCTCTTCGTCCATCCGACAATGTTAACCATTTCGGACTCATATTTTATCGAAGACTAACTTGGTTACCACGCATACGTTTAAAAAAAAAACGAACAAGCGAAAAACAATTTAAATGCTTTATTAATTTCTCATTTATAATCAACGTTACCATTAAAATAAAAACTTTCAACATACTGATACCTATTCAAACCCATTTGAATGTACTTGTGCCAAGATTATGAATCGGCCAAATATTCAAAGATTACGAAGTTTTTGATCCAAAATTTTAAGATTTATTGTTTCTTCCCTTTTTACCGTAAAGAATAACACATTTCAGGAAGTTCTTCCCAATCCAGCAGTTTTTAAAACATGAAGACATATTACGGACGTTATCATGATGATGATATTTCAGGGTGTTGTATACTGCACCCTTTAAGAGCTATTGTATCTCCCGTTCTCTGCATAAAGCACATCGGTGAGTCCTATTTGATGAAGAAATTTGCCTAATAGGTCCGGTTTCTGTGATTGAAACTCTTCGATGGTCACATTATACATCCCAAAAACATTTTCTCCTGCGGGCTAATGCAGCTCCGCAGTTTGTTAGTAAATGTGTTGATGTCTCTTCTGCCTCCTTGCAGAATCTGCATGTGCCATCTTGGATTATTCTCATATCCTTTAGATGTCTGTTTAATCTACAGTGTCATGTTAGGAATCCAGTCAGGATTCGCTGTCTGTTCCTGTCTTCTTTGACACATTCTGTAATTTCTTTCTTTCCAAAGTTGGTTAGCAGATTCTTGGATTGTCTGTGTCCAATAAGCGAATTCCAATGTTTCCGTATTTTCTTTTGGTCCTTCTGTCGGAGATATTCATTGATAGTGTGGGTTCCTATGCCACAGAAGGGTTCGGGCCCTGTCAGCGGTGTAGCTGCCCCTTTCCTTGCAAGGGTGTCCGCTTTCTCATTGCCTTCTACTCCAATTTGTCCTGGGACCCAGCAGAGGCTAACTTTGTTCTGCGTACCTAATAAATTTAATTTGGTTTTACAGTTCAGTACCATTCTTGAGCTAATGATATTTGAACTTAGTACTTTGATTGCTTCGTGGCTGTCTGACATGATAGCTATATTCTTGGTTTTGTATCCCTTATCTAGGTTGAATTGGACACGTCTTTCTATTGCGTGAATCTCTGCTTGAAAGATACTGGTGAGTTTTCCCATAGGTTCCGAGCATTTGATACCAGGTCCAAATACTTCTGCTCCTGTAGCTTCTTGTGTTTTTGATCCATCTGTATACCAAAGGATGCTGCCATTTTTAAAGGAGTTGTTTTCCATTCCTTCCTCATTGCTCCCGTTATGCAGATGCATGCAAGCCTCTGTAGTTTTGTGAGTTCTTTTCATTTTTGTGACTTGTTCTGCTTTGTCAGCCCAGGCTATAGCTCCGTATGTAAGTAGAGGTCTTACTATTGCGGTGTACATCCATAGCAGGGTGTCTGGTCTGGCCTGCATCCCCAGTTTCTCGCTGCTATTCTTCTGCACACCATCAGAGCTCTTGTCGCTTTTGTGCTAGTAAAGCTGATGTGTTTCTTAAATGTTAGCGTTTTATCTAGTGTGATGCCCAGGTATTTGGCTTCATTTTTAATTTCTATCACAACGTTGTTGAGTTTGATTTCTTTCATGTGATCTAGCTTCCTTTTCCGTGTGTAAGTGACTATGGTTGTTTTCTTTGGGTTGATCCACAAGGGTTTCCTCGAATTTGCCCCTGGCTATCAGGACTATGGCGTCTGCATATCTCAGACACTTTATTCCCGAGAGGTTCAGGGTTCGAGCAGTTCATCCACTGTTAGGCTCCATAAAAGAGGTGATAGTATCCCTCTGACATTATCATAGTAAAGTATAGTCACAGTATCCCATAAATGCGATTACTCCATTCCCCAAAATTAGCGCGTAAATGCTTGAAAAGAATTGGTTAAGAGACCGTTTAAATGATTAATATTATTTTATTAATCCAGAGTTTCTGCCAAACGATAGCTTTCTCTTTAACGCCCACAATGTCACAAACATAAATTACCTTAATTATCTGCTGGTTATATATTTAGTTATAGACACAAATAAATGGAGTAAAAAAAAATTATCTACAATTTTTTTCAACCACTATAAATCTCTTTTCTACAATTTAGTTTGAACATTAATATTCTAGTATGTTGGTGAAACCTAAATTTAATTAACCAAAGTTTTATAAAAAAATTGATTGTACAATTACTGGTAGGACCGCCCCGAGGAGTATCGAATACTCTGGGGTGAGTGGGTGACTTCTGGAGGGCAAAATTAAATTATGAGCGAGAATGGGGTGGGTTCAATCCCGCCCCTTTCGAATATCGAGTATTCTGGGGGAGTGAATGTAAGTAGACTTTTTTGTGGTAATATGCATGCATAAATGTATTTTTCATGCTTGTATTCATTCTGTAGTTGACAACTTGAGGTACAAATGGGAGGGTAGCCTTGTATTCGAATAAAATCAGAAGCCAGTAACCAGATCATGGCGTTCAAATAAACGCAGTTTAAACCAAAATACGTGTAAAAGTCCACAAAATAAGAAAAACACGAAGCGCGCCGGTGATGACCTTATATGTTTGTCAGCGTGTCATTTCCCACTTGATATGGTATGACAATTTTTAGACCAATTTTATAAAAAATTATTTTTATTATCAGAAAAACTATTTTTTAATAGATTAAAATCTTTCATGTTAAACAGATTTTTTTCACGTCAATATTTTTAGAATTACAGTAGTACACTTTGTAATTTTATGGCTAAGTATTGACTAGAAAGATTCTTTTTTTGTACTTAAAAGTTTAGATGGAAAGTCTGACCCTTTTTCCAGCCCATGGTCTGAGCAAATAAGATAATTTTCACTTTAGTCCATTATCCGGGATAAAGGTTGGACAAAAACAGCGTAGAGCTCCTCATTTGGAAAGCAAATGTTATCACATGTCAAGCCAAGTGTACTCTTTGCACAGTGGAGTTTGCAACCGAAAATGATTAATCTTGAATTCAATTCGCATACGCTTTTTGTCGTGTTCAATCTGAAACCCTTTTAAGATTAGGCTACGTGTTCAATCTAGCCCAGTTACGAGAGCATCGTGGGGGGGGGTCCTTCCACGTCCGAAATATTTTGGAAACATTTACACGGTTCCCGAGCTTTAACACATCCTTTTAAACGTTTCTTCTCACCAGGAAATGGAAATAGGTAACGTCCACTTTTGGGAGATTTCTTTAGGGGTAGTCGACCGGTTTTCGTTACACGTTTTTACAAAATATTTAAATCAAGCCCTCTAATATGATTTTGTAGACAAAATGATCTGTGAATACGTTTTCACCTATTAAAATATTATTGGAAAGTAATTGTTGATTTACAATTTTTTTCAAGTTACTGATTATTTAATCTGTACTTGCTGAAATAATTCTGCGAAATCTATCAAGGTGTAGATGGAGATGCTTAGTGTTAAATGTACATATAATTTTTCGAAGTATAATAAATAATAAAATTCTTAGCAACGATTTCGGTTGAAATTATTTTTTAAAATAATTTTTGGGTCTTTTTAAAGTAATGTCGCAGTGCCTGTAGTGTTCTGATTTTTGTAAAAGTCATGTTCTGAAACATGCCGCGATTTTGGTATTTAGAACGCTTTCTTCGTCTGTAATGTCTTTTTTTATTCACTTTATATCTTGTGAGCCGATACTTAAGCCGGAAACCCAATTACCCGATGCAACGCTATGCGACACTACCCGATGCTACCCGACGCAAATCCAAAGTCCAACTTTTCGTAAGATTGTTTTAACCCCGTGCACGTCTGCCGGATGCTATGCAACGCTACCCTTCTCTACGCTACGCGATCCCCACTATACAGATTTTTATCTCGTAGCATCTAGTATAGTCGAAATCAAAAGAGCCGGACACTCGTATTTTTATTCAAACTCTATGTATTAATGTCGTTATATTAACTACAAACTTATTTTAATATAAATCAAATTAACCGAGATCAAAACTTATTAGTTTTTTAAATTAATTGTAATGTTTTTTACTCCATTCATCACATGTACGTCCACACATACGCACCTGTAGAGTTTAGTTCTTAGAAATGATCAATGATGGAGTGAGTGTGGGGTTCAATCCATTTTAAAAAGATAGTTCTTGTATAATTTAATTTTAATTGTTATTATTTTATAGTAATTTTATAATATTGAGTATTTTCTATTATAATGAGGAGTGTTACCACTGGGCAACTTCTACAAGAACCTCAAATCAAAATTCACCATTTACAAACATATTTACTTAATACATCAATGGTAGTTGTAAATAACAAATAAATGTAATAAAAAAACAATTACATTATTTATTTGTGTTATAATTTCCGCGTTTCACACGTTAAAATTGAGCGCCATTAAAAAAAATCAGCTTGTAATTGGAACTTGCGTTGGCGGAGGTATCATATGAGTTCACTTTGGCTTCAATGACAATGCATGTCGATAGACGTGGTTGTAGAAATCCTTCAACCTGATGATGAGATAAAAGGCTCGAAATCCGGATCGATACAAAACAACTCACTGTGAGTAGGAACTATCTTTTTTTAAAAATGATTAAGTTTAGTCCTCTTCTCGCAGTCCGCCGGCAATTAAACCGATTATTATTTACGACTAATTACCGATGATGTTAGAGAAACGATCACTCGTAATTTGTATCCAGATATTGTAGAAACACGACTCATTTTGCTCAACATTCTCATATGCAGCAAATGTTAGAGAATTAGAAACATGATGTTTTTCCAGTTTTGCTTCAATTATAGCCCAAAGTCCTTGGCAACCCCCCCCCCCCCCAAGTTTTTACGTCCTTTGACAGTTTTTTATTGTTTTATTCTCAAGTTGCGTCCGAGGGGCTATCATCAGCTAGGTCAATTCAGCAACTAACGAAGTCTCCTGGTCAATTAAGGTGGTAGTGTACTTAATGTTTTTCCATCACCCGCTTCACATATTATGTAACTAATCAAATTCAAGGAAATTTGGTATTGAGGTAGAAAAATATATCAGCATTGTACAAGGTGCGATAGCTAATGCGCGCAGCCAATTTTTTCTTTGCGTTTCGAGATATAAGAAATGTGTGAATCTCGTTTTATTTTTTTTTCGACTTCAATTCGACGAAAGTGGAATTCAATTTCTTAATTCTACATAAGAACGTAATTTTACATTTTTCTTTGAAACCAAGTTTTACAGAGGGAAAAAATAAGCATTGAGTTTTTAAACCGGTCCAATAGAACCGATGATATAATTTTTTGAAAATAGTTGGGATGCTGTGCTCGTGCATTAAGCGGGGAACAGACCCGATGCTACCCGAAACAAATCCGAAGTCCAATTTTACATAAGATTCTGTTACCCCCGTGCACGTCTGCCGGATGCTACGTAACATTACCCTACTCTACGCTCTGCAAACCCCACTGTCCAGATTTTCGTCGGGTAGCGTCGGGTACAGTTTAATACAAAAGACCCGGACACTAATATTTTATTCCAACTACATGTATTATTGTCGTTATTATTAATTACAACAAGTTTATTTTAATATAATAAACCAAATTAACCGAGATCAAAATTTCATTAGTTTTTATTTTTAAAAAATTAATGGTTTGGCTGAAAATTGATCGGAAGACTGGAATAACATTTTTTGATATAATGAATTTAACTAACAATTTATTAATCGGTTTTGTTTATAAAAAAAACGAACAATTTATTTCATGGCTTCGCTCATAAATTACAACCATTTCTTGGAGTAGCGTCAGATTTATTGATTTTTTTTTTGTAGTTTATTTCAAACTATGCATATATAATTTTGTCGTTATATTAATTACACCATTTTTATTTTAATATAAACCAAATTAATCGGGATCAGAAATCCATGAGGTTTTATGAAATTATTTAATTATGATGGTTAAGCAGAAAATTGATCAAAACGCCGGAATAACTTTATCTAAATCAATTATATTTACCTGACAATTTATTACATGGTTTTGCTCAAAATAGTGCGTTAAGAACAAAAGAAGCTTTGCGAATGTTTTACTTATTTGTGTGACGGTACGAGAATTGCGCTTGACGGCGCAAAGATATGAGGCGTCGGGTAGCATTGAGTAACGTCGCATAATGTTGCATAGGGTCAGAGTTTTCTCGGCTTTAAGTATTCAAACGGAGGTTTCAACAGCCGGTCAAGAATAAACAAAATAGCCGTTTATTAAATTTATTGTCAAAGATGGTTTGAATATATTTATAAATCTTATTCTAGGCAAGGACGACGATTAGGTTTTTGTCGTTGATAAAATGAATTTAATCTGATTAAAACAGTCTTGACCTTCTGAACAAAAGCTCCCCCATTTCGAATCGATTCAGTCTTAAACAATCGAGTTGAGAAGGTTTCGAGATTTATGTGGCAGCGGCTTTCGTTTTTGAGCTTTTTTTTAACTTTACTTCATTCCCAAAGGACAATTGATAAAGAATTCATGAGGGAGCTAGACAGGAAAGGGAAAGTTTTGGGGGATTATTTGAAGCCCGGGTTCTCGGTTCGAGCGCGCTTTGCCTCGGGTGCTCGTGTTTGTCTTTTTCTCATTACTTTCACTTAGACATCTGGTTTTATTTGCAGTTTTATTGGACCGTTGTTAAAATCCAAGGGTCTCTGCCCTTATAAAATGGACCGGTTTCCTTGAAAACGAGGATTCTCCCTAAGCCCACCCCCTACAAAATTTGGTTTAGTAGGGACCATAAGAAAATTAAAACTAAAATAACACTAGTGCATTTATTGAGCAAAAAAGATTTCCTAAATTCACAGCCCATAACTCTTTAGTAAATAGCATGTGTATTTCATGTAATAAAAATGATAAAACCTTCAGTTACGAGACATCAGGTCAAAAACAAAACCCTCCATTGAAGGGGTCAACAGCTGAGGGCAAAAAATGAAAAATGCCATCTAGATAAAAATATTAAAAATTCCTCTAGATCATTTTCTGTTAGAAACATCAATCTGACATTCCTAACGTTTTTCATATAAAAGAATTTTCTGCTTTCCGTACTTAACAAAATAATGTAAAGTAAGGATCATAATTTTGACTCTAATAAATTCGTTAAGATAAACAATATTTGTTGTTGTTTTTTCCAGAGTAGCAGACCAAAAATACTAATTGCTATATAGTACAGTGAATAAGAATCAGGGTTAAAAGGGTTAAATTAATTAATGACTGTCAAGGCATAAAAATATCTGTAAACCGTTTTACGCCAAATAGAGTCCCCGCTTCAGTGAAGTTGATCCCGTTATTATTTAAGCCCTAAATTACGCCCGAACTAGCTAATGAGCGGCGAAACTTTCTAGAAACCGGTGCCCCCAATTATAGCGGAGGGTTCGTCCCATCAAGGCGGCCTTTTTTTCCCTTCTCCAATCCGTTCGCAACAGACACTTCTCACTAGTATTATAAAAATCTCCTTTAGGAATTATTAAATTGGTATAAATCATAGTTGGATTAATTGGAGATGAGCATTGCTTTCTCTCAAACGCGGAGGGCGTGGAAGGACGGCAAAAGAGCTACGAAGCCTTTTCTTTCCACCGTATTATGGAGTGAGGAGGAATCATTTATTACAAAACCGAGGGAAAAGGAGAACAGCTCTCTACTACGAGTTACTTATTCCCTTTTGACCCGGCAAAAATTATTTATATCGTTTTCCTTTATTAACGAAGTCTATATTTTAGTAGGAACAAATGAAGAAAGACGGCATACGGGAAAGTGCCCAAAAATTACTACATAATAGAAAAATGTTTTATTTTTTTAAGCTGGATATTATTACAGTTTTCTATAACTAATTCACTATTTTCGTGGTCCGCTCGACCAATTAATATATGACAATTAATTACGGTTTTTAGTTGAGATGAAAAAATGTTAATGGCACGAGAGGGATTCGAACCCACGACCTCCGGCTACATGTGCCGCTGCGCTACAACCTGAGCTATCCTGACCTCGATCCAATATGGCAAAAGGAGGGAAAACTCGTAACGTGAGGTTGGGATGAGGAGTTGATGTCCGAGTGGATCGAGGTCACGATAGCTCAGGTGGTAGAGCAGCGGCGTATCTAACGTTAATCTAACGGTCGTGCGTTCGAATCCCTCTCGTGCCGTTAACTTTTTTCTTCTCAACTTTACCAACATTTAAACGTATAAATGAATAGTATTGTTACCTTGCACCATTCACTGATATTATCACAACTTAAAAGGTTTACATATAAAAATTACAAGACAGAAGGAAAGAATATGTATGTAATAAATGTCACTCGAATCCACATGAAAGGGAGGAATGAAAGAAGCAGGGAGGATCCCGAGGAAGATATTAATAAATAGGCCGAGAGAGATGGATTAAATCTATCTATATAAATATAAATAGAAAAAGTAATATGACAACAGCAACACGTCTATGTATTGCATTTGTCACAAAATATTTAGAGGTTTAAGAGGAATGAAGTGTATTGAAACGGTAGAGGGGCCGAAATAAAGAAAGAGGAGAGTGTGAAGAACGAGAAAATAGAAGGAATCAAGAATGAACTAGAAAAAGAGACGAGCTGTTGAGAGGAAAAGAGCTAAAAAGATGAAAGTGGTACGGAAAAATTAAACAAAGAGCAAAAACATATCATCACAAAAGCGAAAATTATTTGTAAATGGAATTGAAGAGATTATGAGAGATAATTAACACTACGAATTGTATAGATATATAAATCGAAAAAGTGAGAGAAGGAAAAGAAAAAGGATATATATATATATATATATATATATATATATATATATATATAT
>JASJUQ010001966.1:0-14363 GCA_039619505.1 Cimex hemipterus | reverse complement strand
ATATATATATATAGAGAGAGAGAGAGAGAGAGAGAGAGAGAGAGAGAGAGAGAGAGAAACCACAAATGGGGAAGAAATGATAAAAGGAAGATAGTGTTTCAAAGGTAAAAAGAACAAAGATAGAAAGAGAGTTCTATAGCTTAAGAGAATACTAAACGAAGTGTGAAAAAGAAAGTATAGGAAAGATAAAGGTAGACAACGAGCAAAAATAAAGTGAGTAGTTGTAGTAAAATATAAATAAATACTATATATTTATGTAAAGGTAGATAAGGGAGAGTAATAAAATAAAACATTATTTGGCAATCGGGAAATCCGGTCTGGTGTGACGTACGTTTTAAAAAAAACATTTTCTTTGTCGTGCCAACTTTTCGATCCTCATGAGATCTTCTTCAGGCCCTGGGATTTATGAACTTTTTTAAATTTTACAAATCCTTTGAGAGAGTACAAATACTTTGACTGAATAATCGTTTGCATTCTACAAATTCATATTTTTTCTTTGTATTTTTTTAACCTTCTACATGTATTTGTAAAACTTGAACAAAGTTTATAAGCCCCAGGTAAGATGATCACAATAAAGCTCGAAACGTTGGCACGAAAAAGAAAATGTTTTTTCTAAAACCTCTAAACATTAACTAATGGTGTCGAGAAGACACATACTAAGGCAAAGAAAAAGAAAGAAAGAGAGAAAGAGAGAGAGGGAGAGAGAGAGAGAGAGATGTTCAGGAAGTTGAGTACGGAGCAAAAAACATTCCGTCTTCAGGGATCGAACTGTTTTTAAAATGCTAGCAATGAGATAACGAAAGAGCAAAAGTGAGAGTTTGAAATGTACATAAATCAAAATAGAAAAAGATAGAAAAGATAAACGAGAGAAATAATAAGAGAACGAGAGAAAAAACAAAGGTTGGATAAAGGTAAAAAAAGGAAAATAGTGTTTGCAAGACAAAAGGAACAATTAAAAAAAGAATCAAAGTACAAAATTATCCGAAACGAGTTATATAAGTACTGAAATGTACCAACAGATGCGACGCACGAATACTTCGGGCCTTACGAAAGAAAGCGAGAGGGACAAAGAAAGATATTAAAGTGATACACTTACATAGGTCGAAAAATATTTAGAGGAATTAATAAAAAGAAAGAGCGAGCCAGATAGAACGAAAGAGAGCGACAAATCTGAGTGTGAGATATAAATCAAATGGTTGGGAGAAGTAAAAAAAAACTAGAGAGTATTCGAAAAAAAAGACGCGAAAAAGACTCAAAACAAATAAAAAGCTTGAGATGCAAAGAAAAATATTTGAAATGAAACTACAATCAACTTGTATACTGTTGTAAAAATAGTGTAATATTGGGTTGTCCGGAAAATAATGCAGGATTTTGGTATTAAACAAAAAAAAGAAACTAGTTACTTTAAAGCAATGTTCTTTAATCAAAATAATTTCCCATACTCTCAATACATTTCTCCCAACGTGTTGGTAACTTATTAATTCCGTCTGAGTAGAATTCAGAATTTTTAGAATTGATAAAGTCAATAAATGCATTTTCCAGTTCCGTTTGATTTTTGAATATTATGTGTTGTAAGTAGTGGTCCAGGTGTCTAAAAAAATGGTAGTCAGTAGGCGAGAGGTCCGGAGAGTAGGGTGGGTGAGGCAAAGTTTCATAGCCAAGCTCCAATAATTTTTGTGACGTTACACGTGACACATGTGGTCGAGCGTTGTCATGCAACAAAATGGGCCCTTTCCGATTGACCAAAGAGGGCTTCATTACTGCCAATTTCTGATGCATGGTATTAATTTGGTTACAGTATGATTCAGCATTGATGGTTTCGCCAGGATTTAAGAAACTGTAGTGTATTAAACCAAATGAAGCCCACCATACCGTAACCATTACCTTTTTTTGATGAGTTGGGGGCTTTGGAAAATGTATTGGAGCTTCTCCTTTGTCGAGCCACTGTCCAGAACGTCTAGTGTTATCGTAGAGAATCCACTTTTCGTCACATGTAACAATTCTGGCCAGAAATGGGTCATTTTTGTTTCGACAAAGAAGTGATGCACAAACATCAAAGCGCTGATTTTTTTGGCGATCGTTTAATGAGTGTGGAACCCAATTTTCGAGTTTTTTCACTTTTCCAATCGCCTTGAGGTGGTCAGCGACGGTCGTTTTACTGACTTTGAGTTGCTCTGCAAGTTCTCGAACAGTTGTTTTGGGGTTTTCTTCCACCACTGATCGCAGAACATCATCATTAAGAGAGGAAGGCCTTCCACGACCTTCTTCATCTTCAAGGCTGAAATCTCCCTCCCGAAATTTTTTAAACCACCTTTGCACAGTGCACTCATTAACACAACCCTCGCCCCAGACTTGGTTAATGTTTCTAGCCGTTTGGGCTCCGCTTCGGCCGAGTTTAAACTCGTAAAAGAAAATCGTACGAAATTCTCGCTTTGACATTATAAGGATGACTGAATTATTTCCAAGTAGCGGAATGCTACAGAGGTAAACAAACAATATCATTTGGAAGAGGATTAATAAGTGTTGACATACATTCAAATGAGTAATCCTGTAAACGTAAACAGAATATTTTATATAGATTTTTTTTAATGAAAACTTAAAATCCTGCATTATTTTCCGGACAACCCAATAAATCCAGTTGCATATACAGATAGATATTTTATAAATACATTGTTTTTTTATATAACTGATTAGTTTTGTAACTATTTAATGACTAATTGTTAAAAGATTGTTGTCTTCTTAGCAAACGCCGAGAAGAAACCGCACCTAAGTAATTCTCAAGAAATTCAAAATGGTGAAGCTAGTGGTAGAAGCCACAATTTGAGTTCTCTGAAGAGGTTTTCAAACAATTGGTGCTACCAAGAGTGTAGTCACGAGAAAGTCAGTGGTTGATAAGGATAGGCGTATGCAGTTCAGTTGACACCGGGCAGTTTGTCACCAGTAGGTTACAATTGAATAGTCGAGAGTTAGTTGCTCAGTGCTCAGCGTGGAGTAAGAAGTTGTATTTTGAATTTTATTCGTGGTTTCTAATTTAGAGACGAGTGTGTTGTGAATCTTTGTTGTATTTTTATGGAGTGAGTTAGCTGTCGACACCTCTTTCCTGGATTTTAAGCAGTTAGTAAACATTATCTTGATATGTAAAGACCTGGATTGTTTCTTTTATCGCTCTAATGACAGTTTCCCAAAAAAATATTGTGACGAATTTTCAACTCATCGGGAAAACCCTCTCACCGAGCCTCAAACTACTCCATATAAACCCAAATTGAAAATAAATTAGTCCATTCATAAAACATTTAGTGCGAAAATAATAAATGTTAAATAATTAAATTAGTATTAATTTAATGGTGTTTACAAATACATTTATGAAAAATTTTGATAAAAATACTAATAAAATTAATTTGTCTGTTCGCAGGTGGGCCGCTATTCGACTTCATGTATTCATACTGGAATCAGTTTTGGGCCAAATCCCCTTATGCAGAGAAAGGTTGGTCGATGTGTCCCACGGATTAGGAAGCCTGTCGTGCCTTGGCTCAATACAGAGAGCGTGTAGGTATAAAGCCGGAATTAAGAATGGTTCTCGTACACTTTAGCGTGTTTCAGAGTCCCTGTTCCGCTTTTTTCGGCGAATTAGGCATTTTCTATTGTACATAGCCGACAAAAAATGTGATTTTGTGTTTTGTATGAGTGAGTGTATTTATTAGAGTGAATTGGGAGGGGGTGATAGTGGAATAGCATCCTTATCGCCCATTGAACTCTGTCACAGCTTAACGTACTTGGGTCGATGGCAAAATATTTATAAAAGTACCCCTATTATATTTGTTTGATTTGTAGCAGGTTCAGTACTCCATCTACCAAATAGAATGAATGCAATTGAAACGGATTTTTGAAAAAAATAGTTCCTCCTCACAGGAAGTTGTTTTGATCGATCCGGATTTCGAGCCTGCTGCTCATCATCAGTTTAAAGGAGCTCTACATTATTGGGTATCAAGAAATATTTATTGATAGGTGACTAGATAAAAGATTAAAGAAGTTAGCTATAAAAGAAGCAGCATTAGGACTCAACCACCTCACCATAAATCACTCGAATTCGTGTGGCATGTGTGTTGTAATATTTGTGTAATATATTTTTAATATTTGTACAATTTACTACTTTTTTAACTTATTGCAAGCTGTCGTATGCTTCTTTAACATAGCAGGCAAAAGATTAATTGTTAAAATATAGAAATGTGTGATGATTAGTGACCGTTAATCGGTAATTATTTAGAAATCGTGGGATGCGGTCTGTTGTGATGTAGGTTTCAGAAAAACATTTTCCTTATCCTGCCAACGTTTCGATCTTTATTGAAATCATCTTCAGAACCTTCTGAAAAAAAAATTTACAAACATTGTTTACATTAACAAATAACATGTAGAATGTGGACCAAAATGAATTTGTACAATGCAAAAATAAAATATTCAAAATCAAATTGTGGACGTGAAAAAGTGAACTCACACTCATTCCACTCTAGATAGAAAACGAGCACATCGAGAAAGTACAAATACTTTGACTGAATATATAAAAAATATATTTTGCATTGTGCCAATTCACTTTTCCACATCCAAAATGTAAACAATGTTTGTAAACCCCAGGCCCTGAAGATGATCTCAATAAAGTTCGAAACGTTGGCAGGATAAAGAAAATGTTTTTCTGAAACCTACATCACAACAGACCGCATCACACGATTTCTAAATAGTTAAATATCGATTTATTTAGCACATCTTATTTTGGAATCTATGAAATGATTACTGTTCGTATTTACTTATTTATTAATTATCATTCGTTTAAAATATTTAATTTAATATTTCATTACATATTTATATTTTGTCAATCCACCTTAAACATATTCTGTGCTATTTTAATGTTTAGAAGAAAATGGGATCTTATTTGCTCTTCCCATCTGGTTTAACTTGAAAAAAATTCATTAACGTTTGTATTTTAGTGGATGTCAAATGATAATTCGTGTTGATCGGGAAATCTTAAAATTTCACAATAATTTTGCAATATCCACATTCATGAGGGCCGTAGAGCATCAGCCATATTTCTCAGCGTCTTAATTGAAAGGCTGAACTGTCTAGCTCATAGTCTTTTTGGCACAAATCCCACGTTTTCTGGTCGAATATTTTATACTAGAGTACTCGGATTACTGTCTTATATAATTTTATATTTGCGCATATATGTAAATACGCACATACGTGCACTGAGTCGAGCCCATCGCATCTGGTCTATTGGCAACACCCGCTGTTCTACTTAACAATGAATTACCGGTCTCTTCTCATCCCTCCAGCCACATAGGTTGGGCTCCTGGTGCCAACTAATACTAGATTATTCAGCACCCAACGCAAATTTTCCTAAAACCAGACCCATTCACACTCTCGGTTACTAATAAATATTTATACCCATTTACATTACAGTTCACTCAGGTTGGACGACTTGATAATCCCCTATCGCCATTTACACCTATCATATAATTAACCTAATCGAAAGTCGATGCAGTACTCAATATTCTCCCATTGACCCCCTCACACTACACATTCATGCTAATGATACAATTACTTATCACACGCCAGGGATGTGAAATCACATTTGATATACAAATACAGCAATCCCGTTTCCTTGCAAAATCAGCACTTGCTGCTAAGTAGCCAAAGAATTGCACCTCCCAATTAAGTGAGGATTTCTCTGCAAGCCAGATAGATATCGGTGCCTAAAAGTGTCCGTTCATTAACCTGGCTCGGCTTATTCTTAATCGGGTGAGGTAGTAGAGTACTTGATTATTTATGTCTAATTTGGAGATTGTGAGATGCCGTCTTGTGTGATGTAGGTTTAAAATTTTTTTTTATTTCCAACGTTTTGATCTTCATTGAGATCATCTTCAGGGCTTGCGATTTATATACATTATTTAAATTTTTCTAATACATGCAGGATATGAAAAAGATGAAATTTATACAATACTAGAAATTTTAGATTCAGCGTAAATTTCCTACTCACTCAGAGTGTTTGATTTCAGTGCCGTGTTGAAAGTTCCAGAGAGATATTGATGTTTTATGCTTATTTATTAGGTTGGATTTTGGTGTCGTGGTAAGAAAGTTGGGATAGAAAGACATTTTTATATAGGGAGTCGGCTTCTTTGAAGTGAAGGGAGCAGACGATGGGAAAAAATGATTCGGCCTGATTATTATTTCAGTATTTCATAGACGGGGACAGTAGAAGAGAGCCAAATTGTTGAAGAATTAGTCTACGTAGAAATGTTTGATACGTGGAATCCGATGCTAGTTTTATATGTTGGATTATATTTATTTGGGGGAGTGGGCACTCTCAAAACGACATGGCACAATTACACAGAAGACAAACACTTTGAGCCCTGACGATGATCTCAATAAAAGATCGAAACGTTGGCATGATAAAGAAAATGTTTTTCTGATACCTACATCACACCTGACCGCATCTCACGATATCTAAATAATTATCCGTTAACGGTCACTAATCTCTACACACGTTGTATTATATGTTTTTGTGATCTGACATCATCAGATATGCATGTTATCGATATTGAATTTGATGCTATTAGCATAGCTGCCACTGAGTTTACATGTGTCTGTACTGTAATTGATGCTGTGTTTATCTCTGTTGATGTAAACCTTTTCTAAAATGTAGAGTTATAAAGCAAAATTAAAGAAGCACAACAATCTATTCAGGTCGAGGTGCAGAAATTATTGTGCCCACCTTTTTTTATCCCTATCCCTACGTATATGAAGTTAAATACATCGGACAGACAGGACAAAAAAATAAACGACATATAAAAAGGTTATGTAAGATCGTTTAGATTCAATGATGGCAAAACACAATGAAGACGACAACGAACCGTCAAAAATACCAACAAGCAACAAAAGTTTCCATGACGTGCAAAATTACGAAAAATAAACATAATCGAAAACAATATACAAACAGCACATTCAACATTAAAAACTCATGAACGCTCATATTAACAGCAACGATGTTATGGTTTGTGTACCCTGATGATGATATATGTATGTTATCGATATTAAATTTGTTTAACAATATTATTATTGATATTGATTTATACGCTAATATCATATTAATCAATTTCAATTGTCATATTTCATAATTATCTATAATAAAACAATTTTATTTCTTCAAAAACAGAATATTTTCATCACAAATTTACCATAGCAATAGATGTTCAAATATGATTATCTTGACGGCGATTTTACACTGCCTGTTTAATTTTGTGTTTATCAAATTTAATGTTCTGTTCTCTTTGGAAAATGTTCACAGCAAAGGGAAATTTAATGATTTCAAATCGATTCCACAGTACGCAAAATTGTAAAAAAATCATTAAGTCCATAATTCCATAATTTAGAAAAAAAACTTAATGAAAACAATCTAAAGTTTATTTATTGGTGTTATTCCATTGGTTTGTTAATTCTAATAATTATTACAAAATAAACCATAGCAAATGATACTGAAAAGCCGGGCGCCATAGGCCAACAGTTCCGCAACATTCTCAAGTAGTGCTGGTTTAGTCTAACCAAAACGAATATTTCTTACAAACATAACCGGGCGTTATAAATTCAACAAATTCATTGATAAATTGAAATTCGGCTTATTTAATAAAATATGTACTCTTAAAAAGGTTATCTGGCTGTATTCAAGTTATAAAGATTTTTTTATTTTTGTAGGGGAGTTATACAGGTTCCAAGAACATTGATATAAAATGAAAAAAAAAGTTCTTAAAATGACTGGAATAAGATTTTTGAAGTATTAATATTCCACTCTAAATGGAACATTATGATAATGCCTTCAACTATAATGTGTGGTGTTTAGTGATTACTTAGCTGATAATTACTTGAAGATCATGGAGATGCTGTCAGGTATGACGTAGATTTTAAAAAAATTAAGTGTTTAGAAATCTTAACAAACACCACACAGATGATCTCACTAAAGATCGAAACGTTGGCTCGTTAAAAAACAATTGTTTATGTACAGCCCATGTCACACCACACCGCATATCACTAACCCAAATAATCATTAACGGTCACTAAACACAACACATTATTTATTCCTTGATTAATTATGATTTTAGTTGAGATTAAAAGCCAGGGTCACGAGCGGGATTCGAACCCACGAATCTACCACTCACACTTTTGACACTGACTTTGTTATCTCAACTCACACTTTAAAAACAGATTGATTTATAAATAATTTTTTGTTGTATGGAACAGAAAACCAGTTTGAAATCAATGTACAATCTAGATCATTTTTCCTATCAAAATAACGCTTGTGGTTTTTTTATTCAAAAAATTTTGGTAATAAGAATCAGAAAAGAAAACATGGTCGAAAAGGTGAAAACCAAAACAAATAATACGCACTGTCTAGCTCAATTTTTTTAATACTGGTTTTCTTTTCTTTTTTGGCTGAGATAAAAAGAAAACAAAAATTAACGATTTGTCAGATAAATTTTAATAAGTTGTATTAGTGTCGGAGTAGATGGAAGTCATAATAGCTCAATCGGTAGAGTAGCGGTGTATCAAGCCGAAGTTCGTGAGTTCGAATACCGCTCGTGCCATTAACGTTTTTCATTTCAACTAAAAACCGTAATTAATTGGATGATATTAATTGGTCACGCGGACCGCAAAACCTGAATTATTTATCGAATTGTTGAAATGTTTATTAGGATTTGAACCATTCTTTAAAACACTTTGACTGATAATACATATAATACATAAACATATAATATATAAACATAAATATAGAAATTTAGGACATCACTTATATACAAAACTACCACCCCTAGCTTCCTTATGCAACTTTGTTTAGACCATAAAATATAAAATTCAGCATATTTTTGTGAGTTGTTCGTCTAGGCTCGAACAGACGGATCTATAACCCAGGTCAATTTGTATAATATAATTTATTAATTTACTTTATACGTTAATTTTATATGTTAAAACTTTTTAAACAATGATTTGTTTTATTTATGTACTACTATAATATAAAAAGGTATCTGGTAAGGTTTTTTCTGATTGGAAATGTGGAAATTTCTAATCTTCACGTAGAAGTGAACGATCCAATTAGAGTTTTGTCTTTATTGTTTCATGGCTCTTTTCGTGTCCGTTTCCAAATTATAATTTCGTTTTCTACCTTTTATTTGAAACTTTTTATCCTTCATTCTTTCACCCAGCGGTTAACATAGACATAAAAATGAATAACATTAGACTCGAAATTTGTGAACTACTGGACGCAATTTTTCTTCACCCTTTATCGATTCGGCGCGCAATTTGCTACGGGCGCCAAATGACCACGCAGAAAATTTTATTTTGTATTTTCTCGTCCACTGGGAAAATCCATCACCGGGACAAACGAAAAAAAAAAACAGCCAAAAATGTAAAAAAGGCCTACTTTACTTTTCATCTTCCCGGAAACACGGGGAAACCGGCCCCGGAAAGATTAATGAACCGCTATTATGTAAGATGTAGCGTCAATGTACTACTTTGTCACACGTCTCGCACCACCTTCCATCATTTATTTACAACAAAACGGAATCATCCCACTTTCTGGTCGTTCATCTTAACTCCTCAATATCCTCGCTTCCTTTTCCAAATGAGTTTTCATCAATATTCATTTATCGAAAAAAAGAGTTCACCAACGTACCAAGAAAATAATATTTTTAAAATTGTTTAAACTTTACGCTCTTATTTTATTTAACTCTTCTGATGTCCACTTTACTATAAAAATTTACAGAGGATTAATTCACTGATAGTTAATTAAAGTGATTGATATGTAATTAAAAATCGTTGTCTTCAGTTCGCCTAAAGTCAACTTCGACAGAATATTCCATGTAAAAGTATGCTTTAAAAAAATAAAAAACTCGAAACTGGTAGAGGGGATTTTTCATGGAACAGAAATCGATGTAATATGAAACACGTACTTGCAGAAATTAAAAGCTCAAATTTCCCCACGACATCTAGTTTAGAAGTTGAATTCATCCTTTACTGCACAAAAGAATTGCATAAACAAAGATGAACACGTCCACAGGTCGCCAAGCAGAAAAGAAGATTTTAGGCTTCTCCACAATCTGCTCAAAACTGGTTCTGAATGGGAATGCCTCTCAACACTCGGAGAATGGTTTATGAATAATCTGAATCGCGGTATCGTCTTGATAAAAAAGAAAATTATTTACTGTCAAGCTTTTGACGAGTTTTAAACTCATCGCAAAACAATATTAAATGTGTGTACAATATCTTTCCAACATCTATTACAGCCCTTGGCAATGTTGGGTCTGAATAAGTCTTCAAAAAATTTGAAACCAACTAGTAAAAATTGAATTATGCCAATTTTTAGTCATATTTCATATCGCTTTTTGCTGATTATGACCTTGAAATATTTCGTAAGCTTGGCAGTAACAACTGAATTTTCATCAAGACCAGATTAATCGTGAGAAAATCGTCTAGTATATGTGTTGTGGTTGATAAGACACCAAGGGGAAAGAACAGGCCTTTACACTGAACATTGCCCAGTATTATTATCAGAAAAGGATTAAACTGAGACAGAAATCTGCTGGGGTTCTGCACCGGAACCGTACGGTAGATCAATTTTTGGGCTACAGGACTAAAGAGGGTACAATTCCAAAATGTAACTTTGAGATGGCAGTGAATGAACTAATGTAATCAGCGCATACGAAAAACAAAACAGGTTTCTCACATTAAAACAACACCAAACAAAATTAAACAAAATTGAGTTTGAAATTCAAATAGAAGCATGTATGTTTCTCATTATAAAATTATCATTTAAATAAAAACACTCCTTCTAAAAACAATTTTTTATCCAGATTTTGTTTTATTTTTATTATTTATTTTTGGTCCTTTTTATTTGCTTAAAACTTGTATAAAAATAATAAATCTTAAAAATACCATCGTAATAAAACAGTATATGTACAATTTTGATTAGATTAGGCTTATGAATTATTTTAGATTGCATTATTGTATTTTGGACAAATCATTACTTTTCTCGGTGGTCCAATAAATCAGTATAATGTAATTGACTAGTTAAATAATTCTGCATTATAATTAATAAAGGTCTTAGAAGCCAGAGTAGAAATGGTAATATCTTTAGGGGATAATCTTCAAGGATCAAAGTTGAAAATGGTTGAAACATTTTTTTTATATTTTGGTTTTTATAATTCGTTGTTTTTAAAATATAAATAAAATAAATTCAAATTGAAGTTGTTGCTTGTTGAAATAAAATTTCCAATTAATGTTTAAAACAAGTGGAAAATCCATCTATAATAAAGATAATCTAAATATATATATACAAAAATATATTGAAAAATTACCTAAATACTATAGTATTTTCAGGTTTTGTTTTCTCAGATGTACATAACGATGTGATAATACCAATCAAAAATAAATAACATATAAACAGCCTTTGATGAGAGCGAAATTTTTCCTCTCTTATTTTTTCTCCGACAAAGCTACCCAATATCCACAAATATCTATCTCCCTCCGCCTTCGGCCCAGAATAAGTATTGGGCAAGAGGCTTACATTGGATTCTGTCCGAATCCGTTTCGCCGTGGACTTTCACCGAAAAAAGAGAGAGAGAGAGACGCATGAAAGTTTTAGTATGATTAGAGGGAACGTGGACGTTGAAGGAGGTTAATAATATTTATAAATCGGAAAGGAAAATGGCAAAAGTTCGTATAAACAAAAACGAATAGGAAAATAGCGTGACAATAGTCTTTATCAAGTAAAAAGGTGCTACGCAAAATAATTAAATTGTACATATTCTCTTTCTTCTTTCTAAATAAGGTTTGTTGTTTCAAATGAAAACGCTAGGGTTACGAACGGGATTTGAACCCACGCCCTTCCGTTAAATACGCCCCTGCTCTCCACCTAGCTACGTAGATTAATTTATTGAAGGAAATAACTTGGCCAACAGGCCACTAAATATAATGGATTTAATAATTTATAATCTTCTTATTTTTTTGTATTGTTGATGATTTCACTAGAGTTAAGTGAAAATTATACTATACCCTCTCAAAAACATATTTATCAAAAATATTTCCATATTGTAACGCTAAAAGAAAATCCACGCCAGTCCAGTGATTCAAGACAAAATCACCATTCACAACCAAATCCGAAATGTGTTTAAAGAAAATGATCAAAAATGGACGAAAAATTATGATTAAATACTAGGTACTTCACCATCACAAAAAATGGAGTAATAGGATAATGTAAATAAAATATAATATCCCAAATATGTGTTCGTTACCTATACATGATTATTTAAAATATGATCTTTTTAAGACTGTCCAAGAATGAGCCATACCGAAACAAATGACAATTCCAATAAAACAATTTTATCATCAATTAGAATTACTTCTTCGAATTTTCTGATTTCTCCCCAATTCACCTTGTTAGGATGGTTAATCTTCCATATTGTTTGAAAACGAATGTAAAATATAACAATTCTTTACAGTTTTACGTTGAGAGACAAAAGTTAGTGGTACGAGCGGGATTCGAACCCACGATCGATAGATACACCTCTTGAGCTGTCCTTACTTGAGATGGAAGTTAGTGTTGATCAAGCTCAAGGTGTAGAGCAGGGGCGTATTTAGCGGAGGTCGTGGATTCGAATCCCGCTTGTGACACTGATTTTTTATCTAACCTTAAAATTTTAATTAACTGTAGGATATTACATGATCAAGGGGACCACGAGACTGGTAAATGTAGTAAAATACACTAGACAAAGCGAGTGAATTATAAAACCTTTTCAAATATCTTTCAACATCCACAAGCAAAGCCGCTATCAGTATACTCATTATTAATACAATTGTCCGAAGATTTTAAAAATAAACTCGATTTTTATAAAAATTCCTAGAAAATTGAGAAATCTTTTGAGAAATCCGTTTCCTCGAAAAGAAATTCTTATCTTTTTTACTTAGTTAGGAAACTCGTTTTTGTGGCATTCATTATTTGTCTACCATCCATAACTTGCGTAACAGTGAGATGAACCATTGTACATTCTAAATATTAATCAATTTTTTCACCATGCTCTCCTAGTCTTGTCATTTTTATCTGTTTATTACTTCATACAATTCAAAGCAAATTCATTAGACATGTTTCCATAGATGCCTCATATATAGCATTTTTCTATTAGATGAAACCTTTTTTTCAATCAAATGAAACCATTTTTCAAGCAAACGAAACCTAAAATCTTTTCAGATCATCAACTGCACTGCCAACGCAATTACAAGTACTATAATGTCATTTATTTATTCCTCTACATAACTATTATCATTAGATTATAAGTTTCATTTGCTTCAAAAATAGATTCCTTTGCTTGAAAAATGGTTTCACTTGATTGAAGAAAGGTTTCGTTTGATTAAAAAAAAAGGTTCAATTGATTGAAAAAAGTTTCATTTCATTGGAAAAAGTTTCATTTGTTTTAAAAAGTTTAATTTCACTGAAAACTTCTATAATGGTAAATTATTATTAATATTCAATCATCAGATGTTAGTACTATAATGTCATTTATTTATTCCTCTAAATTATTATTATGATTAGATTTTAAGTTTCATTTGCTTAAAAAATGGTTTCATTTCATTGAAAAATCTTTCATTTGAGTGAAAAATGTGATAAATTATTATTATTATTCAATCACCATAAAAATTATTGTTTGTATTATAATGTCATTTATTTATTCCTCTACATAGTTATTATGATTAGATTTCAAGTTTAATTTGCTTAAAAACAGTTCATTTGATTGAAAAGAGTTTCATTTTATTGAAAAATGTTATAAAGAAAAATTATTATTATTATTCAATCATCATAAAAATTATTGTTATTATTATAATGTCATTTATTTATTCCTCTACATGATTATTATGATTATTTTAAGTTTCATTTGCTTGAAAAAGGTTTCATCTCATTGAAAAATGTTTCATTTGACTGAAAAATGTTATAAAGAAAATTGTTATTATTATTCAATTATTATTGTTTGTACTATGGTGCCATTTATTTATTCCTCTAAATAATTACTATGATTATATTTTAATTTTCATTTGCTTGAAAAAAAAGGTTTCATCTCATTGAAAAATGTTTCATTTGACTAAAAAATGTTATAAAGAAAAATTATTATTATTATTCAATTATTATTGTTTGTACTATGATGCCATTTATTTATTCCTCTACATAATTATAAATGATTATATTTTAATTTTCATTTGCTTGGAAAAAATTCCATCTCATTGAAAAAAGTTTCATTTGACTGAAAAATGTTATAAAGAAAAATTGTTATTATTAT
>JASJUQ010001948.1:0-32228 GCA_039619505.1 Cimex hemipterus | reverse complement strand
CCGTGGGCTGAGGTCCGATCGCAGTGAGTCGGTTGACTCTGCAGAGGGCGAAGTATTGGGGTGCAGCAATAGCCGAGAGCAGGGTTTGGCGTTCGCGGTCAAGTGGGCCGTTAAGAAGGCGGAATCAGGCTTATGCTGCGAGTACTTGTCGTCGTCGGTGTTCCTTCTGTGACGGCTCGTCGGAATGACGAGGAGTCTTCCATGTCATCCATTAGTAATAAGAGAACTCGAGTCTTGTTGTGTTGATTATTAGTTACTGTTGAGACATCGTCGCATGGACGAGTCTGTCCTAGCGAGGCAGTGCCTCTGCTTATATAGGGAAGTGCTCTACTCTGATTGGCTGAGGTATGGAGGGCGAGAACATTCTACAGATCGTAGTGGCATCTAGTGGTAGCTTCAAGAGGCCACTACAATCATCATTTCGGTTTTTTGGTTTGGATAGGATTTTCTAGTGGAGGTCGCTCAAACTTGATCTTCAACTATCCTAAGAACTTCACGATATGTTGATGTTCATCAGAAAAGGTTCCTTATTTAGGTAGCCATAAACAGGACTTAGCCATCGTTATTTGGTACAACATCGATAAGAAAAAATCCTTAATCTACACATAGAGGCAAAATATGGCTTACCACTGGTCTAGAAATCCAGAAAGAAACAGAAAATTTCCGTGTTCTCAAGTAACTTTTGCAAGAAATCCTCTCAATTGGTCTAAATAAGGCTGAAAGGAAATCTTGTTTTCGGATGAGGAGAGAAGAACAGGAGAGCGTTATCCTCGCAACATTTTTCTTCTGGGGAAGCCAGGGAGGTGGTTGTTATGGTTATGGTTTGGTCCTGCGTTTCTATGAAAGGTCGCCCAAATTTGTTTTCAACGAGAGTTTCATAAGAGCTGCGCCATGCATTGAAGTTGTTCCTAATATGCCTTATGAATAGCAATGAAAGGTACCCATTTGTAGGAATGTAGGGACTACCTTCAATGGACTTCAATTCAAGCTTGGAGTGGTCAGAAGACCATTGCCAGAGAATTTGTAAAAAATGAGAATGGCGCTGTTGGATGAGTATGAAAATATTACACAGCACTACATTGAAAATAAACATCGATGGCCGAATGCAAGGCTGTGATCAAAGCAAGTAGAGGAAATTCTCTGTAATGAATTGAACATTTTCTTCATTTAAATTAATTATACTTTTTCACATCCAAAATGTATTTGCTAAATGTAAACATTATTTGTCAATCCCAGGCCCTGAAGATGATCTCAATAAAGATCGAAACGTCGGCACGATAAAGAAAGTGTTTTTCTGAAACCTACATCACACCAGACCGCATCTCACGATTTCTAAATAATTTTTCACTAAGGTCGTTGTTGAGAAAACAAAACCAGGGTACAAGCGTCATGACGCTAGCTTTTCCATCTCAACCAAGGCGTTAGATAAAAAGTATAATTAATTTAATCAATTAATATGGTCAATACTTAAACTTACTTTTTTGAAGTTCAAAATAATACCAGAAATGTTTGTCGTCAAGCACTTAACAAATTTTAGCCGAGTGTACGTTCATTTAATGAGTTTTGAGTGTATGTCTAATGGAAACCTTCACGAGGTAACTCGCTATTTCCTCCTCATCCGACCCTGTGGGGAGAATCCCTCCGAGTCCCTTTTATCATAATTGAGGTTCGTATTAATCAAGGGCGATATCGAATTTAGCGACTGCCCAGAAGGACTTTATATCACAATATTGTTTCCTAAGACGGCAAACTTTGTTAAACTAGGATTAACGCTACCCAAGCCGTGTAGTTGTCGATTAACTCTAAATTACCCCAGAAGTCCATTACCGGTCTGAGACGTTCGCTCTGCGATTGGAGCTTGGAATTCGAACAAATCTGATTTATAGTAATCAGGAGATGAACTGTAATATGGATCGAAGGAGGAGACAACTGAACGAGAAAATCTCTATTTCATTTGAAGATTGATATCTGTATTATTAACTGGCATCACCGTGATGAAGGGGCGTTCTTACTGTCTTTTCTCAAATTTATAAACTTTTAAAAAGTACAAAAAGAGAAAAATCATGATCCATACGTACTTCTTAATTTTCCAAATGAAAATCTCTCTCAGAAATTTACTTAGTCATGTAAGGAAAGAACGTTTTGTGAGATTTCCACCTGAGGCTTGCGGAGTGGCAAATATGGTCATTACCCTTCATTTGGTCCGCTTATATACTCTCCGTTTTGGACTGACAGACGCGTTCGTCATTTCACCATTTTCTGTATTGATTCTTTGAGTTATCCGTCGAATATCTTTAACAAATTCGTGGAAAGAGGTATCAACAATCCTGTTTTTCCTGTTCTCGCTGTACATGCCTGAGTTTCTCCATAAATCAACTGGATCTAAAAGAAACACTAGCAACTTTTATCCTTAGCACAAGTAAATCATCTTTAACAAAACTAATACACTTAACTAAAAAAAAATTTCTACTCCATTTTAAGATTAATTGCACTTAAATCGTTTGGATCTTTGGGATCAAGGCAAACAAATGATAATTTAACGCTTCATTGTTACCTTCAATTGTTGTTAGGGGCTGGTCTGCGACACATGTTGCATTGGATATTGGATCAATCTACACTCCCTGGTTAATTGAATTACTCAAAAGCTACGTCTACTCCACACATGGAAATGAGGCATACAACTAATGCATGTGTTAGACGAGTTGAACAAGGCAACTTAATAACACCAAATAAAACTAGGGAGAGTGATCAGAACGTTGCAAAAACTACTGGGACTTGTGGCGAAAATGAAAATACCTAAGTAAGTTTTTTTTCTTTGCGAGGATTTGCAACAGCAGAGATCATATGCCGATTTTTTTCTGGTTTTATGATATGAGCATATTAGCCCAATGACAATGTTATTTATTTTACGTATTCGTTTTTTTTGAGGGGGGGAAGGGTAGCGTGAAAAAAAGGCCAGAAGTCGGGTGGGAATTGAACCCACGACCTTGGGATCTACGAGCCGAGAGGCTCTCACGCTAACCACTCGGCTACCGGGGCCCTCGAGGTGCTGATGTTTTTGAAAAAAAGCACATTTATCAGCACTTATTGAGTTGGAATGTGTGGTACACAAGTAGTTACGAGTAAATATTTTAATATGTCATTGACATAAAATAGATCATTAATTCTTCCTAAATATCAGAGCATTACAGCTAATTTAATATCAGCCCTCGAAGCTTACAGAACCTTCAAAACTTCGCGAGAGAAGCGGAACTCGATACATCCACTTCTACCTAGTAACTTTAATAATTTTAAATAAGTTAAAAACTCAGTAATTTTTTAAGTTTTAAATTAGATAATGTAGGCCGATCGAAGGCGACAAGTTGACTGGCGTTGAATTCAACAAAACGCATTAATTAAGCCGGGAACACACCCGATGCAACGCCATGCGACTCTACCCGATGCTACACGACGCAAATGCAAGTTCCATTTTTCCATAAGACTGTATTAACCCGTGCATAACTGCCCGATACCACGCAACGCTACCTTCCCACTGCCCAGATTTCGTCGGGTAGCATCGAGTACAGTCAAAGACAAAAGAACCGGGCACTCATATTTTTATTCAAACTGCAATTATTATTGTCTTTACATTAATTACAACATAGTTATTTTAATATAAACCAAATTAATCTACATTACAAATTCATTAGTTTTTATTTTTTTAAATTAATTTTAATGGTTTGAAAGAAAATTGATCAAAACACCGGAATACCAATTATTGATAGAATGAATTTAATTAATAATTTATTATACGGTTTTGATAATAAAATTTAACAATTTATTTCAAGGTAGCGTTCGTAAAATTACACAATTTTAGTACAAGTACCGTCAGAACAGCACGTTCATGTTTTTGGTAGTTTATTTCAAATTGTAATAATATGTATTTACGTACATACATATATAATATGTAATTTTTTCTATACATTAATTACAACATTCTTATTTCACTATAAACAAAATTAAGCGAGATCAAAAATTCATGAATTTTTATAAAAAATTATTTAATTATGATGGTTAGGCAGAAAATTTATCAAAATACCGGAATAACTTTATTTAAAACAATTAAATTTAACTAATAATTTATTACATGGTTTCGCTCAAAATAATGCTATAAGATTATTCAGAAATCGTGAGATATCTAGTGTGATGTAGATTTCAGAAAAACATTTACTTTATCGTGCCACGTTTCGACCTTTATTAAGATCATCCTTCAGAGCTCAAAGTGTTTGTTTTCTGTGTAATTGTGCAACACTTGTATGTCGTGTTGAGAGTGCCATAATGCATTAAGGACAAAAGAGTCGTTGCAATTGTGATACTGATTTGGGATAAAGCTGTGTGACTGTACGTGGCTTGCGCTTGACGTCGCTTAGATGTGCCCACCCCATCAAAGCGTGGCATGGCGTTCCCGGCTTTAGAGGCAAGTTGAAGCGCAAGTTGAACATGAAAGCGCGCAAGAGTAGGCGAACGCGCATTTGCGCCATCTTCATTGAGCCAACTTACCTGTGTTTTATGAAAACCGAATGAAGTGGATGAAAAAATTGTCAAAATATTACGTATTTAGTTCAATATTTCGTAAACATTTATCTTTATTTTACCTCTTGAGAAACAGATTTCAGCTTCTAATTTTTTAAAATTGCGTTTGCATCACGTCCTTCCAATATCATGTTCCTTTTCGTCACTTTCCTTAAAATTCGTTTTTAGCAAAAATTGTTCAAAATGTACGAAATTTCTCCTTTTTTTAATTTTATTTTTTATATATTTTTTTAAATTTTTTTTTGTAATTTCAAATAAACAAGCACGGAAATTCGTTGAACATCAAAACGCTGCTGTTTTACAGAAGTGCTTCACGAATTTACAGTTCAAATAGATTGAGTCGAGGGTTTATAAACATAACACGATGCTGAATCTGAGTCGGCACATTAAAGAAAGTGTAAAATCTTAATGTGATGTTTATTTTGTTAATAATATTTATTTCATGTTTTATTCAACATCAGGTAAATTGACGTCATTAAAGGCAAGTTGTGTAAGCTCATTTGTTGTAACTTTGTTTTGTGAAAAATAGTGTTTGACAAACTTACAATTAGTATTAAAAAGACGTTGAAAACTTTTGGATACACATTTTATTGTTAAGATGTTATTATAGGATAAATAATATTTTTAATATACTTATTATTATTGTGTAGTCATGAAAAAATAGTTGATGTTAGCGTGACAAAAATTATTTTTGCTCATTTTCTAATGTTTATAACAGATTTGGCAGTAACGAACAATTCTATGAATTATTTTCAAGAATTTACCTTAGCACTAACTTTTTTGTTTATGATAGTAAAAAAATATGTGTAGAATGAAAAATATTTAGGTAACGAATTTATATATCACATAGTTGTAACTGGTAGGTAGGTACTTTTTTAGCGGTTTATATCCATTTCCATGGATAACTCCTCCATCATTTTCGATGCGGGCTGGTCGTTGCTCGGGTGTAAAAGGCACCAAACCAGTTCGCTAACCACCTTTTCGAAAAGCTTATCAGTCATTTGAACACGTGATTGCACTTCTTGCTGGATGGATTGGAAGTCTTTCACGACCTTCATCAGCCCTTGGGCGAGGCAGAGGGGTTTGAACAGGCCTGAGCATTTGCGAAGGTTGTCCAGATCTTTGACGATGGTGACTGGTTTTTGGTACAGCCACGAGGAGATGTTCACGGCCACTTGGAGGACTTCTTTTCCAGTCGTAGACAAGTTCTTGCAGTTGACCAGCCATGGAGGCAAGATATCAGCAAAGTTTGATTTATCATTGACTTCAAACTGGATGTCTTCCAACTCGTCAAAAGTTAACTCTTCAACCGGAGTTCCGATTGCCACATGGCATACCTAGAAAAAGAGATAATAACTTTTGGTCTTTATACCACAGTTCATTCTAAATCTAGGAAAAAAAAGTTGTGTCAAAATAATTAATGAATAACATCCAATCCAAACATCCTCGTACAAAGAGACTTCATTTTCAACATCTCAACCCATTCCTCATTTAAATTAACAATTTTCTCAGTCCGGTGGAATGGTTGAATAATTTGGTCGTCAGTGATTATCATTGGTAAATATTATGAGTTCATCCACTAGGTGTGGGTTTACATTTTTATAATATTGTACCAAAACTTATGTTCAAATCAAGTTGTTACATTTTTCTCTATATCTATATAGAACGTTGACTATTAAAAAGGTTATTGGAGAAAAAAAATCTTTTGAATAGAAGTTTTCCGTAATCCAGCAATCACTAAATTTCTCAGTAATATTGGGAATATAATGAACAATAATTACCTGCTGAATCGACAAAAGCAGAAAGACGTATGCGACGATCATGGTGAATCGAGAAGTTAGCCACCCAGTACGAGGGTAGCTCCTGTTGGGCGTCTTTTTATACTTTATGATACATATGTTGGAAACATTTTATCTTATCTTTAAACGTTTTTCTTAAGTAGTTATTTTGGTTGCAAATTAAAACATCAGCATTGCAACATTACTTTTGAACATGAGGTGATAACAGGTGGTGTTAATTAAAAATTTTGGCGAGACATCTTCACATATAATTGAAAGATGAACGTCGCTATTTTTTCCATAAGTTATTAAGTGAAAAGTTGGTCTACTTTTACAAAAGTTTTTGAGTATTCCAAATTAATATGTTTAGGTAGACTCCAAAAACGAGTTATATTTTTGTTCTATTCAATTTAAAATCGATCTTAAAGAAAATTAAGAATTATAGGTCTTGTTATACTGCTACAGGTTTTGAGCCAAATTGTCAAATCATAAAACATAAGTCTGAGAGTAAAACATTTCTACAATTCAATAAGCTTTTTTAATGATAGGAAGCATGCGACGAAAATATCTCTTATGGAAATTACATCGTGTCCTTCCAAATACCCTATACTTAAAACCCCGCGCTAATTTGACAGAGTGGTTTTTTGGCTGGTGGACCAATCCTTTTTATCCTTTGTACCAATATAGGACTTGATATCAAATACTCGGAACCCGTGGGAAAACTCACCAGTATCTTTCAATCAGAGATTCACGAAATAGAAAGATGTGTCCAATTCAACCTAGATAAGGGATACAAAAACAAGAATATATCTATCATGTCAGCCAAGCTGCCATCAAAGCACTAAGTTCAAATATCAACAATGGTGCTGAACTACAAAACCAAATTAAATTTGTTAGATACGTAGAACAATGTTTGCCTCTGCTGGGTCCCAGGACACATGGGCGTAGATGGCAATGAGAAAGCGGACACCCTTGCAAGGAAACACCGCTGACAGGACCCGAACCCCTCTGTGGCATAGGAATCCACACTATCAATGAATATCTCAGACAGAAGGACAAAACGAAAATAAGGGAACATTGGAATTCGCTTATTGGACACAGACAATCCAAGAATCTTCTAACCAATTCTGGAAAGAAAGAAATTACAGAATGTGTCAAAGGAGGCAGAAACAGACTCCGAATCCTAACAGGACACTGTAGATTAAATGGGCATCTAAAGAAAATTGGAATAATCCAAGTTGGCACATGCAGGTTCTGCAAAGAAGCAGAAGAAAGACCAACACATCTACTAACAAACTGCGGAGCAACATTAGCCCGCAGGAGGAAGTGTTTTTGGATGTGCAATGTGACCTTATGGAAACTACATCGTGTCCTTCCAAATACCCTATATTTAAAACTCCACGCTAACTTGTCAGAGTGGTTTTTTGATTGGTGAGCTTGAATCAATCCTTTTTATCCTTTATACCGCAGACGTCATAACTCCTTCTTTTGCCATTGACATGGCTGTACTATCTTCTTGTTCCCATCCTACAGTCGCTTCGGAATGTCTGCAGAGATATACGAAATGAACTGATATAGACAATGGAAAGCGAAGATAAAAAAAATCAAGGGTGTTTATGTCACATTTACACTACGAAGCAAATCTTTCAAAATCTGGTAGGACAATGTTTCCAATCCCCGAATCAGATTACGTTCATAGCTTGTGTTAAATAAAGTATATGCGACTGAAACAAAATCTACAAAGCCAGGTCTACATTACAACCTGGATGTAGACGTAAATAGTTATAAAATTGGACATCTAAGCTATCGACGAAAAACGTTATTACAACCGATAGAACTGCCAGGAACCGCTGAACCTTCCAATATACAATGTATCTAACCTTTAAAGCCAAGGTCATTATATCCATTGTAAATGCTCCTTATTAATACTCTCCACAACAATTTAACAATCTCACTCCTCTATAGTCTTCGCCAACAGAGGGTTTACGAGGGTTCGCAACAGCAGAGGTCGTATAAACCCTCGGGGTGCCGGTGTTTTTGAATAAAAGCCCATTTGTAAGTATGTCCGGTTCGAATGCAGGGCCGCTGGATTCGAACCCGGGACCTTTACCTTACAGGGATGAGCGCCGTGTCAAAGACAACCTTGCCCCACTGACGCCCCTAGATTTCATCTTTTCAATCCCATAAGTTACTCCCCTCAATGCGACCAATTTGTTTCACTATCAGTAAAAACATAAAATAACAAAAACTGCAAACTTTCAGAAGAAACTATCTAAATCAATAGAACCACTCTCAACCACTTCCTCTACCGCAAATGACTCTAGCGACAACCGATGAACCCCAATGACGTATAAGCCCTATTCAGACTAAGAGACAAAGAAGTTCCTGACTTAGGATGCCGAAACGGGTTTTTACAGTTGAACAAACACGCGAGTGAAGAAGGGCCCAAATGCCGGTTCAACTTGGACAAGGTATGGGCTACACTTTCATCACTATTTATTTCAAAAGGAATGAGGTAAGTGGCTGTGTGCAGATTCATCAAGAGAATTTTTGTTTGTTCATAAATTTTAAATACTCCTCGAAAATACTACTGGTTAAAAATAGTGAAATGCGGTCTTGTGTGACGTAGGTTTAGAAAAACATTTTCTCTATCATGCCCACGTTTCGATCTTTTTGAGATCATTTTCAAAGCCTGGGATTTGTAAACATTGTTTAAATTATACAAAAACTGTGTAGGATGTGAAAAAAATCAATTTATAGATGCTAGAAATTTTAGACTAAATCAAAGTATTTGTACTTACTCAAAGCAAACAATCTGAGTGAGTACAAATACTTTGATTTAGCCTAAAACTTCTAGCATTGTTAAACTCATTTTTTTACATCCTACAGGTATTTGTATAATTTCAACTATGTTTATAAATCCCAGGCCATAAAAAAGACGTTCGCTCGATAAGGAAAATGTTTTTCTATTGTTGTTCACACCATACCGCATATCACAATCTCCAAATCATCATTAATTAACGGTCACTAAACAGTACACATTCCACAAATAATGTTGACATTAATGAATGAGCCATATGATTTTTTGTTCTTTGTTATTTATGGCTGTCCAAAATTGTTTATCATCAAATTGGCAGCTTGTGTTAGCCTGTTTGTTGTTCAATCTCGTCTTTTACCTATGTCTTTGGGTGTTAACCAGGAACCAAACATGACGTCACCGCTCTTGAATCATGATCGATCCCGAGGTTGAAACAGTGGCTCTGCCTTCCCTTCCACTATCAGATAAGCTACAGGCAGGAAATAAACAAGGCTCAGCCGCGATGTTCGTTCTCACCCGGATAGCCGGAAATCTGCCAAAATTTTTACCGCAGATGAGCATCTGCAGGCAGGAAGCTTCTATCCGTTTGAGATCGATCCATACGAGCTGCACGTTTAACAGAAAAGATGATAGAAAGGAGAAGAGGGCGTCCCTGCCTCCCAGAGACGATGGTACCGAGGGAGAAAAGTCAATCAACGTCGATGCCATTATTCAAACGTAACCCAAAAATGTTTGATTCAGTTGAAAAAATATTTCACTTTTAATTTATTCTGGTTTGACTTTTAGCCGGGATGAGATGTTTCCTACAGGAAATACAATGAACGCATTGTTCAATGGCATACCATTTTCTCAAGTTCCCATTTGTAATGTCAGAGTTTCTAGGAACAACACCATTTTTACCATGACTGAAGCAAAAACAGGTATTGCTCAAATTTTAACATCATATTTCCCCCTCATCATATTTTATCATGTAAATTTGGCTCCAGGTGAAGTGAAGTTGATACGATCTTGTGGTATCGAAGGTTTCAAAAATACAAGAAAAGGTTCGAACGTTGCAGCTCAAGCGACAGCCATCACATTCGGAACGGTAAGTTGTTTAAACAATATCATATCGAAATAATTGACAGGTAACTTTTCTGAGTCGGTCTGTCCTCGATGGTTTATATAACCACTATTTCAGAAAAATGATCTGAAATCTACGTGATCAATACGTACCACCCAAGGTCATTTTAGTCGGGCTCTTCAGTGTCGGATCTATTGCATCAATGACCAAATTAGGTTCAACACTTTGTCTGTTCACTTCTACCACATCAAAAAATTTAACAATATCCCTTTGATGTTTAATACCAAAAAATAATGCATGTATTTGTTTCTTATGGTCTTACGGTTTTCATCGGAGCAGTAAATACATATAACTACTTGGGTATGTATTAATATAACCGATAGGTCTGAATCACCTGATATGGCTTCTTCTGTGCCACCTTAATCAAAAAATGTCACAATTTCTATCTCCATTAAGCTTTAGCCTGTTAATTTACAATTTTAATTTTTAATTATTATTATTTTTAACTTAAATATATTTTTTATTATATATAATTATAATATTGTGCCAATAGACTAATATTGGCCAAGTTACGTAAGGTTGTAATAAGGCTAATTCTTTTTAACATTTATTATTACTCCATAACTTGGTTAACCAATAAGGAAATTCCAACTTACATAAATAGTATCAGTCTTTTATTTTATTTATATACATATTGTATGTATGTTCAATTTTATTTTTCATGTACCCTGTGTGGGTGTCTGGCAGGTACAGAGAATGATTGTTCAATATTTGCCACTTAATTGAAGGGTGCCATTTGTTTTTGGCTTGTGTTTGCTTTTTTTATGACAAAGTTGAAATTTTTTTTGTAATGTATTTTTAAAGACATGTCAATTTTTACTTTTTCAGAATGCCGTAAGCAAAGGATATGGAACAATCAGGGTTCGCGTTCAGGGCCTTGGACCTGGACGGATGGTATATTCTATGATGTAGGCATGTCAATGATAAATGAGTTTTAATTGTATTTTTTTTTTTTTTTTTCAGTCTGCGATAAAAGGTCTGCAGATGGCCGGGTTAAATATAATATCAATTACAGACAGTACTCCAGTTTCATGGTGGCCACCACGACCGCGGAAACAACGAAGGCTGTAATTGTTTTAACTATATAGCTCTTAGAGATATTGTAAATAAATGGTTTTTTCATGTTGGTATGAACAATTCCTCCTCGTTTATTCCCTTCCTTTTTCAAAATCGCAGAATGTAATCACAATATAGTGTCAATCACGAACACAACAGGAACAGCTTTGTTGCAAATTTCATGCTTGTGATTTTTTAAGGTTAATAAACTTAACACTGATTGATGATATTGATATTTGGGTGAGTGATAGGTGTATTGATCTTAAATCAATGTTTTGAAAGCAATTCAAGTCATGCAAATAATGTATTAATGACCAAATATCGGTTGGCAGATGTGTAAACTTTTGAGATTTATTGTTTTGGGATGTGTGGTCTTAAAGCAGTATTTTTGTCACTTCTGTCCAGGTGGCCTATCGGTGAAGGCGTTTAGTGTATCAAACATTAGATCAATATTCATTTACACATTTAATTTTATGTCACACTTGATTATATTTATATCTAAACGAAAAGCTAATCCAAATTGTGCTATATAGTTCAACTTCAAGATGCTTCTGTATTATAATTGGAAAATCTTACTTTAATTTCTTAGCTGGCTGTACAATTTTCCTTTCAGCATGAGAAGCTGGTTTTTAAAAGCTTCGCACCATCCGACTAACACAATAAGATTGTCTACCTACAACATACTTCATTTTTTTATTTTAAAGGCTAGAACTACCAAATATCATGATTGCTCTGAGACGCCGCAAACCTTTGCAGGCGGGGAGGACAGAGATACCGGAGCCAAACAGAGCACCTGGGAGGTGGCGGAAGAAGTTCGGACAGCAACTTCTTTTTCCCTTACGGACTTGTGAATGTATGCATCACCATCCACAATTCCTCATCCTTTATGGACATCCCATTCTGTGAGAACCAGTAACCCAGTCACTGCAAATCTGACACCGGCCCCACTCACCAATCAAGACCCCCCCTAACCGGGAATGTCAGACTTATCAGGACCATTATTATATTTATGTAGAGCCTGAACTTTGGACAGCTCGTCACTCGAGACAGCTGTTATAATATACCCCTTTTTTTTTTAATATCTTGCCGGGAAATATTTTGGCACCGCGGCTGAGGCAACACTGCGTGAAACCTTCAACCTCGACGAAAACGTCCATCGCTCACAACCGCGCCGGGCCTTTCGCCAATGTTTATTTACATCTTGTCCTCACAGGGGAAAAAGGGAGCAACGCTGTCAGCCTTGCTAGGTAAGAAATTTATTTACTAATTTCATTCCGATAATTTAACGCGCACAATTAGTATGTAGCAATTCATATAAATTCAGTTGTAATTATTAGAAATCGGATTAAACTATTCAACTGGGGATGTCTGTACTGAGCGGAATCAAAAGCGAACAAATAGCAGTCATTTAACGAAATGGCAGTATTAATTCATCGTAAATTGTATCAAAAAATATAAAATCTATCTTAAAGATGATAATACATTTTCTTGGGTATTTATATTTCAAGCGTATTTTTATTTTCAACATGGTTTTAACTATTATATGCAACTTAGACATTTTCCGAATATCTCGAACGAATATAATGGATATAGGAGTATTTCCTTAATTTGTTGACAAAATTTTCTAAAAAAATTTGTTTCAGTGTTAAAATTGGTTCGATTTAAGCGAGAGCTTTCCTAGGGCAAACAACGTTTACATTTTTCAAAAACTGTTAATTGTTGATTAATTGTTCTTTGGGTGCTTGCGATCGTTCAGGCTCATTGTTCAAAGTTATCACTGAGACAACACTTAAAAAATTCAATCAATCCCTCATTAAACGTTTTTTTGTCTCAACTTTACCGAAAAAGGGAGGATAAGCGGACTGAAACGATAAACGGCCAAACTACGCATTTCAAAATTATCCGTTTAATTATTCCAACGCTGTTTATTGAGAAGTAAACTTTGACTACACTTAATCTCTGGCCAATTTTTAAGAAAACAATCGGTACTTACGTCGGGCTTTTGAAGAACACAACTTCATGTGGGCTTTGGAGCTTTAATTAATAATTTAACAGTTAACATATAATACAAAAGACTGTCAGTAAATACATTTCTGCATTCAGTTTCAGTACATCATCTTGAGGTTTAAAACCATGATAAAAAAATATGGTTGATACAAATGTATTTTTTTTGGATGTGAATACTCGTAAATTGATAATATAAGTTATTCTTATAAATTTCTTGAATTACTGTTGATTAAATATCGCGAATCTGCTGATTTGGTTCTTATGATTTTTTTTCTTTTACTGTACGAAACTGTTTTTTGTTTGTATAGTGTATTCTTCTTCTTTAGGTTCTTTTCTTTATAATATCACAATTGATAACTTATTCATTTTTCATCACGGAGTTGATGTTTATCGAGGTATCTAACTACTGATTTATATAAGCTAAAATCTGCACATGCAAGTACATATATGCACTCATGTTGAGAGTTGAGCCATTTATGTAAATTAAAAAAAAAAAAAAAGGGGCACGTCTCGAAAATGACCACCCCGGGCAGACTGTCTGTCCTATCGGGTCTTATCCGTCCAGATACTGGGATTGGGCTCTACAGGTTATTAACATCTGGGTCTATCCACGCTCACTCACTCTTAAATACGTTCACACAATTAGGGTGGAGGTTATTAGGTGTACTTGGTATTCCTCTTTCACCCAACACACATATTTATATAACAGTCTACTCTGAATGAGGGTCAATGGGGTACTTATTATTCCGCTATCGGCCCTCTCACACTACACATTCGCGCTAATAAATGTATTCAATGTAACAATCTACGCTAAATTAGGTTCGATGAGGTTCTTATTAATCCCCGCCATCGGCTCTCGCACACTACACATTCGTGCTAATAAATGTATTCAATGTAACAATCTACGCTAAATTAGGTTCGATGGGGTTCTTATCACCGCCATCGGCCATCTCTTACTACGTATTCACGCCAATAAATTCATTAAATCTCAACCCATACTAGCGTGCACAAAACAAGACAAATATACAATAAAAATTTCCTTTTTTTTTTTTTCAAAAATAGAAGCAGGAGTCCCAAATAATCTATGCCGGACAAGCACAACTCTCATAACGGAGGAGGGATGCGATTGGCAGCCAAGACATTAAGTAGGGCACAACACTCAATACTGGACACACGCTTGGCCCAAAGTGAGTGTCTGTGTCAACCTCGCATGGCCTATCCTTAATCGAGAGAAGGTGACCCTTCTTCGAGTTAGTTTCCTGAGTGCGACCCATCCACTGTGTTCTTGAACCGTGGGAGCATCTCTTTCTATCCGGTCCTCCGACGATGCCATTTTCGACCATTCATGTTTTTAATGCATTTTTAGCGTCAGGTGGCCGGATCGCGGTGGTTGAAAGCATTGCCGCCTTGTCCGCCTCCAGACATATCTGTCCGTGTATCCAGACAAGGACACACGTCGAGGCACTCCCCATAGTGTATCTTACAACTTGAGTTAATCGATAAGGTCGACGGAGACCTGTCACGGGCAGATTACCTGAGTCCTCCTGAGAGAGTCAGTACCAAATGTAGGCAGAGATCGTCCCCATCACCCAAAGTGCGACCAAATCATCCTCGCCGGTTTTAGAAGTCTATGAAGGAGAATTTTAAACCGGCGAACCTCGATCAGTAAATGTATGCCGGAGCAGATCATTTGCTAATGCTGAGAAATCATTCCGGACTAGTACGGCGGTTGTCCAGCTCAAGTACCATTCCCAGCGCCATTCGTGAACTCCGTATTTCCGAAGAGTATTTCCATTTTCCAGAGTTTGCGTCTAGTTCTGAAGTCTCTCGTTTATTTTATTTTATTTATTTTTTTTTTGTACTGACATCTTGTTAAATTATTTCAAAGGGCGATGCAAATTGAGCTACCTGAGGTATGGCTCACCAATCTTAATCT
The DNA here is from genome assembly GCA_039619505.1 of Cimex hemipterus. Lineage (NCBI taxonomy): Eukaryota > Metazoa > Arthropoda > Insecta > Hemiptera > Cimicidae > Cimex > Cimex hemipterus. Next base: position 16,938 of record JASJUQ010001948.1, on the reverse strand, counting down.
CTGATGTAAAATAATTCAGTCAAAGAGAAGCGAGTCAGGCAAAGGCTATGTAAATCGAGCCGATGGGTAAATATCGCCGGCTTAAATAAATGTTTGGATTTAAAAAGAATTCATATACACCTAAAAAAACGTGGATTTTTTAATGACCGGTTGTTCAATAATTTATTGAAGTCATGAAGAGCGAATGAAAATGCGGTAGTTTAGAAAAACACCTTTTTAATTTTTTGCCGACGTTTCCACTTTTATTCGGGCCATCTTCAGGGCCTAAGTGACAAAACATTTGTTGATATGAAAAAAAATCAATATAAGTGTAAATTTAAATTTTAAACCAAGTATTTCACAACCACATGAAGTAGGGTGTCAATCTTGTGGTGTCATGTTGGTTTTGTATGAACATCAGTACTCAATTCTACGTTTCACACCAATTTCACAGTTATCAGTACATGCGAATCACGGAATCAGCAGCATTCGGTTGGCAGGGGCAGCGCTGTGAAAAGTAAAGTTCACCCTTAATCTGTTATAGTTCTTGGTCCGATTGACCAAATAATTTCTTTCAATTAATTTAGTGAAAGTTGAAATGAAGAAGCTAGTGTCACGAGCGGTATTCGAACCCACAACCTTTTGCTAATAACTAATTATTTGTTTAAATTGACTGATGTGTTTTTTACATTGCATCTACATAATGTACCTTTAATTCAGGATTTATTTTATTTACGGATGTGATTTTCATGGCATTACACCTACATTATGTACTTTTGATTCTAACTCCTTCCTTATGCCATCGGCTCATTTTACATCTCCTGGTACAGGTAGTAAAACGATTACCGGCTCGTTTTATATATCTTCTTGGTTAATCCTATGGGGTCTGCTCAGCTTTTTAACGCCAATTTCAAAAAATATTCGTTTGATCTGAAAATTGCTTAAAGTGATTTTTTTCTTAAAGCTTAAGCTTTCTAGTTTAAAGTCATGGTAGGTTCTTAATTATACATCTCATATACAGGGGAAAATAAAATAATACAACTCTTTCGCAATCATCTTAAAAGGTGCAATGCCAAAACGACATTTTTTAAAAATGAAAATACATTTGAAGCCGATAATGGCAATGATATAAAATTTACAAATCAAAAGGCGATAATAAACATGAGTACTTATTATTTTATCCTTTAAACATAAATCAAGGACAAAACTCGTCGGGTTTAGGGTAAATAAAACAAATGACTGAGAATATAATTTTTTTTTTGTTGGTAATGCATAGATAATTAAAATGTTCTATTAAAGATACTTTTGAATGAAAACAACTACACTTTGTATAATTTTGTTAATTATCAATTCTGTTTGTGCATTTAATGTACAATTGAGAAAGTATAGTTATTTAAAACATCGTTGGCACCACATAAACGCCTCCAAAAGGCGCATCGTGCGGGTTCCCGTGCAGAAAACCAGCCAAATCGTGGTCTTTTTTCGCCGACTCCGGTAGCGCTTTTCTGGTCCCGACGATATGAATCAAACTTTTATAAATTTGAAAGAAAAACCTACAATTTTTAAAACAATTACTTCATAAATGTACACTAGTGTTTTGTAAATGTATTAAATCTAATCAATACAAACTATTGACAAGGCTAAACTTGTCAATATTAGTTGTAATTTTCTCTAGGAGGGGCTTATTAGCCAAATTTGATAAAGCATAATACCGTTGCAATTTTTGCTTTTATTATACTTAACAGTATAGTCTTATCTTTCCTATAGTTACTAATAAGCTAATAATCAAGAATATATATATGTTCATGTAATGATTTATATTCACAAAAGTGGAAAAATGTGTGCTTTTTTATTAAAAAAAAAAAAAAAAGAGAGAGAGAGAGAAAGAAATGTTCTCTAATCTAATCAAAACACACATAAAAGTGTTACAATTGAAATATAAACATTAAAACCATAACAATAGTCAGTAATAATATTGTTCGTTGCACAGTTAAAAGTCCTCTTAACGTAAATTCCAAAATACATAAACAAAAAATTATCGGACATTTACAAAATATGGCGGTGTGAATTGTACAGAATCGTAATTTTTACCTGAATTTAATTCAATGGTCCTTTAACAGAACAACGAATTCGACAATTTTTTAACGAATAAACTGTCAGCTTTAAGTATAAGCACAATAACACAATATCACAGAAGATATGTATTTATATCATTGCTCAACAAATTTATATAACAATTTCAAGATTAGTTATTATTATAGTTTTTTTTATAAAGTCGAGATTAATAAAATTAATAAATTGCTGCAAGCACTTTAGGCCAAAATAATTGCTCACTGTAATTAAAAATAATTTTCTTAAGAAACTATTAATGAACAAAAAAAAACTAACAAGTAATATTAATATATATATAGAGGGAGCTCTCCTTATTCTACTGTACAATCAATATCAAAATATTTAGAATCTCTGATTCATAGGCAGGGCAAGGGGTTGATTTGAGACTCTCATTCACATTCACGATTTGGACTTAAAAAGAATGGGGTGGGAATGTTTTAGAAACTGATTTTGGACCTCTTGTTGTACTTCATTCAAAAATGGTCACATCTAAAATAAAAAATAGCATTTATGATTAAGACGATGTTTTCAGACCAATTTCTTTACCCTTAGGATTATTGTTACAGTTCTTCAAACGCTATGTACATTTTTTTTTAATTAATAAAAGATAGATTTTTATTTAAATATATTACTACATATCATTTTATCTAAGTTAGTAGATAAATTAAGTTACGGTTTATTTTTCTAAAATAAGTTTTCAAGAGGTGTTTTGGCGATTATATACGAACTATAAAATCCGGACCCGACACCATGATCATTAATCGATTATATTCTAAAATTATTTTTAACCGATGTTTTGAAATTACGGAACGTACACTAATAAGGACTCTAGGAAAGAAGTCTTCGTAACAGCTTAATTCTATATCGTGTAAGATATGTATTATTGCTCCCAGGCAGTGCTGTTAATGATTTATCCTACTGTCGTTTAAGGAGTTGACAATAATAAGACAATTATGCCTTAACGTTTATTTTTATTTTTATAGAGAGCATTTTTTATGTTATCTTAATTTAATAAAATATTTTCATTGACAGCACTGTGTTGCAAATTTATTATTACCACAATGGAGAATCAATATTTACAAAAGATATCTAATCGTAAGACAATACAATTTATATGCAACAATTAGTTAGGCACAAAAGGAATTTGACACGAGGATCCATTGCTCAATATAAGAGTTATTATTGCTTCGTTTTTGTGATTTAGGTCAGGGAAAAATCGTTACTTGCCCATTACAATCCCCATGTCAAATTATTGAATTAACTTCCTTGTTGGTCAATCAGAAATCGAATAAAAAACTCGATTGCCCTATGTAGAAAGCGGTTTATTGGACCCTAACTTTATTACAAAAATTCTAATTCTGTTTCATAGAAAAAACATAGCTTCATATTTTTTTTTAAAAAGTTAGATTCAGATCACTTAAGAGAGCGTTTCAGTTCCATCAGAGAAAAGTGCACTTGATATTTATCCTTTAAATTTAACTTTAGAAAAAAAAAAATCAAAAAATGACTGGTAATGAGTTTTTTAACTATAACAATTCTACATAGTCGCCCTTGTACAAAATGAGTCCGGTAAAATACAGGGGAAGGAATTATATTTAATATTACATGCGTTTTAATTATAAGAAGCTAAAAATTGTATTAGTTCTACTGATGGAACTTTATTACAATATATACAGCAGTAAAAACAAAGATAAATTCTAATCGGTGGATTTCTACTTGGAAGCAATACCAAGACAAAACTGAATTTTGAAAATAAATTCAAAGACTCATATATTTCGTTAATTAAAATGATATAAAAAAATATTGTTTATAAAATGAAATTCACTTCTTGTTTAAATTGTTCAATACAACATACAAAATATCATATACAAACTTTTGTTTTGCTATTGCTTCCCTGAGTTATCCTGCTAAAGATTTATTAAGCAACTTACAAAAATTCTATGATAAGTAAAAATCTCATTATTAAATCTAAGATCAGTAGTTTTAAACAAATGAGTATTTGACTGTATTTATATTACAATATTTATTTTTAAACTCTTTTTGACCACGACAGCTCAGACCGACCGACTCCGACTTAAAAATGTCGCCTATGAATCAATTTCACTCTATTTGCTTCAAGCCAAAATTATCGATAAGCCATGAAAGCGTTAGTCTTTATGATTGTCTTTACACATTAATGATAATGTCATTAAATTGCCAGTCGTCTAAAGTCGACAGCAGGTATTATTTACCATTTCGGCGATTTCTAAATAATTAAACAAACATTCAAAATAAGATTGCCGTGGAAGCGAAACCTCGGCGCGGTTTACAATCATCAAACAGTATGGATTATTTTTAATGTACAATTCTTGAACCGCCGGTTCGTTATCACACCTGTTCTTCGATGGTGTGCTTGTGAGCTTGGTTGTTCAGCACGTACATCAGTTGATCGAGTTTTCTGTCCATGTTGGACAACTGGAATTCAAAAGACTCGGTTGAATGTTTGTTTTTAAATAAGTAGAACCGACAGTCTCACCTGTTGCTCTACGCGGCAAAGCCGTGCACCTATTGTCATAGGCTTGATGTTTCCCGCTCTATCGATCCCTCCTAAGTAGCTTCCCGGCTTCCCTAAAGTCTGATCCAGTCGCCTTTGCAATTCCTAAAAAACTTTCACGTCTAATGAATAAATTAAAACAAAAAATTTCATTTACCTTTATTCGGACCATCATGTTTAAATGGCCTTGGCTGTACTGCTCGATAACGTCCCGCACGTCGTACGGCTTCCTGGCCTGCTGGAATTTTCTCCGTGCGACGAAGTATTTGATTTTTCTGATAGCCCGGATAGCGTTTTTGTGCACTTCGGTCAACCTAAACATATTTCTTAATAATAGACATCGATATTATTGCATTTTTTAGTTATAATTGTTATGTATTGGGGACAGGTCTAGTTTTATTGAGTTGATCAGTCGGTGGTTAAAATTGTAGACAAAAATGTAGTTCAGTCGGTATAAAAAAATATAATAATACTCGGTAATTCGTTCTGGCTCCATTTCCAGATCCATGTCGTCACTCGCGACCTCTGTAACGCTGCTTGTTTGACTGACTAGCCCTCGAAACGCGTTGCCGTCTCTTCTGATTCTGTTTGGAGTTCCTGAAAAACAGAAAACAAGTTTGAAATTCTATAATCATGGTTTCCAATTGGATTTTATCCCTCGCCAGATATGTGAGTGATGTATGAATCAGTTTTTTTACCGGCTTTCGGCTCTTCGATATAGAAGACGACTTCTCCTTCGCTGTCCCTTCTCGCGGTGTTGTTGCATTCCATTGAGCCCGGTGTGTTTGCCGTCGAGGGCGGCGGCTCCATTTTGTTTTTGGACTTTCTTCTTTTTAGGACGCTGGCTTTTTTCGCAACTTGAAGCATGAGCGACTAGAACGGACCGGTAAATATTTACAAGACGGAAGAAGCAAATTTATAAATTCTTTATGCTAGCTCCAGAATATGGTGCATAATCATTAACTAAGTGTGTCTGTTTTAGATGTCTTTTTGATTTAAAATCAGTTCCTTTCGACCTTTTAACTAATCGTGCATAAAGCTTTGTTAAATAGAAATTTCTTTTAATTATCATGCACAAATCGCTGGTGAAGTCTTATAGTATAAAGCAAAATACAGTATCATTTCTAGTATTCAAATTAAAATCGTATTCTCAAGTAAACTAGTAAAGCACATAGTAATAATAAATATATTTTATTGCAGCTTCAAATAATGCTAAACAAATTAAACTTTTGCAGTTTTTCTCTTTGATTTGTCTTATACGTCTTATTATAAGATAAGACGTTCTGTACTATAAGTTCAAACTGTAGCAAAATCTCCTTAATCAACTACAGAGTTCTACCTGGGAATCTTGTAAAAAAAAAAAAAAAAAAAAAAGAAAAGAAACGTTCAATAAATTTGTGATAAATGGTGAAATGAAGAAATATAAAATGTCAGGCAGCACAACTTAGACAAAGACCTGACAATGAAATTTTTTTGTGATGTGATACTAAATAAAATTACACTCTAATAAAAAGTTCAAAATGCATCAGACAAAAAGCTTGTTAAAAGTCACTTGTAATTTAAAAAAAAAAAATAAAATAAAGCATTCAGAAGAAAAGATGGATGTAATGGAAAAAAAGTTTTGATTTTGATTTATGTACTACCTTAAAAACCTTTGTGGGTCAGTACGAGGCAATGAAGACGATAATTAAAAATGGGATTACTGTGTTATTAACCGGATTAGATGTACCTTTACCTTTGTCGGTGGTGGTGCCTCTTTGGAATTGGACATGTCTTTTACGTAAATGTTCCAGGTCGCGTTTCCCTTAAAGGATTTGTCGGCGGCGTAACACCTCCAAAGACATTGGATTAGCATTGCTGCCGCAGGAATCTGCCTGTTGAAATGCTTTTGCCTCTGTTTCTGCTGGACTTTGAGTGCGAACCCCGAGCCAAGGATACCCTTAAAATACAATTCGGTGAACAAGGGGAGCAAAGTTTTAATTAAAGACAACGATTATACAGAAATATTCACAAGCGGTCTGGTGTGATGTAGGTATCAGAGAAACATTTTCTTTATCGTGCCAACGTTTCGATCTTTATTGAGATCATCTTAAGGGCCTCATTGGCACTCTCAACACGACATGCAAGAATGCCACACTTACGCAGAAAACAAACACTTTGAGGGTGTAGAAATATTTTGATTGAATATAATGTATTTATAAAGTGGGAGTTTTATTGAGTGGGATGGTCCGACAAACAACTGAGGTCATCGCCGGCCCTCTGCGTGTATTCCTGTCTTTCTGGCGTAATTTGTATTGAACTGCAGCCATTTTAGCGTCTCGATCTGGTTACCGACTCTCTGCTTTTACTTGTACATTACATCGTTATTTTAAAATGCTAGCCTCTTGTTGGTACGTCAGGTTGTCAATTTAACAATAGATACACAACATACAATACATAGCATACATATTGCCACAACCATACAAGTCTGGTCGCATTCACTCCCCCAGTATACGCGATATTCCTCGGGGCGGGATTTGAACCCATTCAATTCGCTCGAGTAACTTATTTGTACTCTCCAGACGTCATTCACTCACCTCAGAGCACTCGATATTCCTCGGGCAGGGCAAATAACCCTCGATTGAATATAAAAAAGTCTTTTTCCATTATTTATACAATATTATATATATATATATTATTTACTTAACATTTCATTTCCACATCCTACATGTATTTGATAAATTTAAGCTATGTTTGTAAATCCAAGACCCTGAAGATGATCTGAATAAAGATCGAAACGTCGGCACGATAAAGAAAATGTTTTTCTGAAACTTACATCTCACCAGACCGCATCTCACGATTTGTGAATAATCAATCGACCAACGGTCACTAAGTCACTGCACATTAAAGAAAACTTACAGCGGGCAAGGCGAAAAACGATATTGCGAAGACGCTGAAACAAGACGCCACGATTTTGCCCATCCACGTGTGTGGTACTGCGTCCCCGTATCCAATCGTTGTTACAGTTATCTGAAAATGATTTTGAAATTTAGCTGTAGAAGTTTTTTTTTTTTCTTTTAACGACATTATGTGTTTTACATACCACTCCCCACCACAGTGCATCGGCGTAACTGGAAAAATCCGTTTTTCCATCTGGGCCGACCGCGTCTTTCTCAGCCAAATAAACAAAATAGCTACTGAAAATCAACCCTAAAAACCCGATGTAAAGTGTTGTTATCAATTCCTGAAACACAAAACGATACATTTACTTTATTTTACCTGATAAAATATAAACAAATCATTTCCGTTTTTAATCGCCTTGCTTTCGCCTGAGAAACATTGATGATTTGTCATCACCTGGCGTCATCACGCAAAGAATGTTCAATGAAATCTCGGTAATTGAATTAAGTATTTAATTATTCATTAAGTGAAATTTAGTTAATGAAACAGAATTATTAAAGTAATAAGCAAGAGTTCGTGATTCTTAGGTAGAACTGCAAAATATAAAATAGAACCGTATGGAATGTTGAAAGCCACAGAGAAAAAAAGAAACATACATATAATCGGAGTGTTTTGTATGTCACTATTGTATATTTCATCTAGATTACCGATTCTATCACTAAATCTCGTTTTTACTATCACCATGTGCTATGCCAGTTTGGAGTTTTCTGTTGTATTCTGGTGTTATTTGCCGTTTTTTTTTTCTTTCAAGGCTTCAAAGCAAGGCTCAGTTGTTGGACTTTTGACCTGACTTTGAGTTTCATGTATGTTCGAAGCGATTTAGGCTTGTGATATATGTATTGCGTAAATTTAGGGGAAGTCGTTTCTGCAAGTTCTTTTTTAAGCGATACACTACGTGTTTTATCGACATTTCTTCCAGAGTTATCGAAGTTCTTAGGGTTTTATATTTTCTGTTGTTTCCCCCCCCCCTTCCAGAACTACTGGACATTGTAACAACCAAAGGGTTGTGTGAGCGCACTGAAGTGTTCACCCAAGGGGGTGGTCACCTACCCCGTTTCGCGGGAGGGTCGCTTAGTATATTTAAGCCAAATGCCCAGGAGATCGTCGCTATCCAAACAACAGGTGCGTTTGGTAATTTCAGCCCCCAATGCATTCTAACTACATAATTACAACCACACTTTACATAAATATCCATTTAAATCATTACTGTGATTAAATAGGTGCAACTAAAAATATCTGGTTTACTAGATTCTAGCCTAAAACTAACTTCTATAATACATTTGCTCAAATAAATACATTCACACGTATTACATATAGTACATTCCACTTATTCAGAAGACCCAAAGCTGTTGCATTATTTCTAAATGCCTAACAAAAATTACTAGCTATTCCCTCAAATTGATTTTCATAAAAAATAAAATATATGATTAATGTTTGGTATGTCACTATTGTATATTACATCTGGATGATCGATCTTTTTCTAGAAAATGAAGAGGGCGATAATTTTTTTGACAAATACTCCTACTTCTTGTTTGTCATATTCATTAACGTTAATTTTTCGATTACTCCTACAATTATATCATGGTATATTTACATTCATTAAGATAGTAAAAATGAAAGGAGTTAAATGTAACATTTGATTCTTCCTTTCGTTCAAACTGAAAAAAATTGAGATTACAAAAGTATTTGTTGTATTAAATAGGTTGATAAAACCACTAATATTAGTTTTATCACACCGTTTTTCATCTTACCTGTCTATGGATAAAAACTACAGAACCAAGGAGCCGCCATGTGCCGCCCTGTCGATCGACGTGCAGCATCCGTAGAATCTGGAGGAAACGGATACCCCGGATCGCCGAAGTGGCGAACACTTGGCCATTGGAGCCTACTGTCAGGACGACTATCGAAGCGACTACAACTATGAGATCTGAAAGGGAAACAGATTTTTTTTTTAACCATCTTTGGAACAAAGTCCCCAAGCACCCCCCCCCCAACTTACCAATAATACAAATCGGTTTTCTAACGAATCTAAAACGCCCGCAGCATCCCATATACTTCGACCTGCATCCAGCCGACCATAACCTCACGATGTACTCCACGCCGAAAAAAACAACGAGCCATATTTCCTGGAAAAAATTATTTTGATAACTTCTGAATTTCCTTCATTGCGGTTTCATCTATATATCTAGATATTTATACATTATGTGAATAATAATAAAGTAATATAATATGTGAATTGTGTCATTTCTGTGAAAATAATATTAAAACCTATAATATGTTGTAATCAATGAATTATGAATTCAATCAATGAAATCTACGCTTTAACCTTACTTTCATGCTGTGACCTCTTTGAAGATGTGGATAAAAACCAGTACATAGATATTAACATTATTAACAGACTAACATGCCCAGATTTCCCCCTGTCCCACCTGAACCAACCTCCAACAGGGTGACTCACACAAGTCTGCCAGGCGTTCTAGACTTCCAACCAGCTATCTCTCAGTAATCTCCATAAACACTAGGCCATTATTCTACCTGATACAACTACTGTGTTAAAGGAAAACTGTTTTGTTAAGTCTCACAATGTACTATACTGTAATAGTACTAAGAAAAAATTGTTGAAAGGATTATTGTGTTATATTATTGACATTTTTTCCAGGCTCTATTTACAAAAATGACTGCACATGAAAATCATGCAATATCATTCCACAATCATCATATCCTTTCCGCACCCAAAGAAACGCCAAGGATAATTTTATCCGTCGGCCAGCAGATCAAGTTAGTCGAAGACCTCGAAAATCCCAGAAGCAGCCTTGTAAGGTGTGCGGAGATTGCCAGCTTACTTTTGGAATACGTCTCTTCAAATGAGACCAGGGTACGCACAGAATTCAGTCCTACTGTTGTCATAAGACATGGTGTTTGTTACATTCGTTTTTTCAGAATGACGACTTGTTTATCCTGACAACATCCTCGTGTCTGAACAAGTTCAACAACATACTCGAGGAATGCGATTTGGCATGGCCGAGAAAGTTCCACTCAACCGTTGTCGCTCTGATATCTGGTTTGACCTATTCGAGGGACTGTGTGACTTACATTAACATGAACAATTCGAATTTACTGGGAAACGTCTACAACTTGATAAAACTATGTATACCTGTGTTGGAAACAAGTAAAAGTAAGGTAAGTTGCAAACTTATTATTTTATTAAATGGATGCAATATGATTAATATTGAACCATCCTTTAATCTCCTTTTAATTTTTTTAAAACATATATTCGCTTAAGAGATCATTATAAATATGTAGCAGTATTAAATATGTAATATTTGTTTAGTTGGCTTGGACGACCGAGGAAAGGTTGAGTTTCACGTTGCTTTGGAATCACTGTGTGTTGATTAGCTCAAAGTTCGCCATTGATCCCGAAAAACCTTTTGACATAGTACCTGACTTGGCAATATTTATTTTTAAGAAAGTATGCGATTTTAAATTCATTATTATTAATTATACTCCTTATTTGACGTTTTATTTTGTAGATCAAATATGTTTTTGATAAGTTGATCTCAGGCGAGCTGGAAGCCAACGAATGGGATTTCGACAATTATGGCCTTTGTATTATAATTTATATGTTAAATGTTTTAAATTTCACACAGTATGCACAGCTTTTCGCCAAGTTTGGACTAGATCCGATTTTCAGGTCTGTGTTTTTTGTGTGTATTTTTTTGAACGTTTGCCTTATATATGTGTTCTAATCGACATCCTTAGGTTTCTGAGTATAAAGAGAATTCCGGCAGATTTTACCGAAAGGACCAAAGCTTTAGATATCGGTGTTTGCCAGATAATTAACCTCTTGAGTCATTACGTGCCTGAGGAATTGCTAGCAGCAGACTTCACGCAAGCATTCACAAATTACATATGGCTCAATACTGACTATGTAATTCTATTTTCTGCATTTAAGGTTTTATGCACTTTTGTTGTAACTTGATTTATTTTACAGATTATACATTATCAAAGGGTATATACTGAAGAAAAGGTATAACCACAGTGTTGTTATTAGCTTTTAAAAAAGATTATGTAAAGGACATTTTTTTCCTTTTTTCCAGCTGCTTTTAATAATACTAAATACGTTGATAGACTTTTCGAGGCTTAGCGCGCAAGCAGCACTGGAATTCCATTGCCTGGGTCTTCCGTCTTTGCTTACCAAGTTTATGAATGTGCCGATTGACAGGTATAATTATGAAATTGAAGATTTGAACTTTGACCTGCAAACGGAACCTTTCCGCCCTCCACCTCGGCCCAATCCTGCAAAGAAACACATTCTGAGGGACCTCCGTGGTGTCGTTCTATTTACCATCATCACCATCGAATGTAATTTTCCATTTGACCGTTCCGGTCTAAAAAAAAAACGCCTTGCATTAATTGTGACCTATTTTGACAGGTGAGGTGCGTCAAAGGGTGTATGGAGTGGAACTTTCAGACGATGAACTCTCGGACGCCAGCCACGGGCTTGAAGAATTCCTGCCAGACGATATAAAAGCCAGGTTGGCCCAATTGCTGCCGAGAATTCGACATAAAAACGATGATGGCAATGATCGGGACGATAACAGTGACAAAGAATACAACGACGACGATGATGGGGAATTTGACAACGATGACTACGGAGACCTCGACGGTGACTTTGATCAAGAAGATATAGCAGAAGGAGAAGAAGAAGAAGAGGAGGAGGAGGAGGAGGAAGGAGAAGAAGAAGAGGTGGAGGGAGAAGAAGTAGAAGAAGAAGAATTAATGGAAGATGGCCATGATCTTGAAAGTGAAAATGACCATGCTGTCAATGTCCTGTCTACCGGTGTAATGCACATGGATATTGGTATACATACTGTATTTTAAAAGCATGCGAGAAAATTTGAACTAAATCAAAATGCATGTTTTTTCTGATTTATACAATAAATGTGAAATATGCCTTTATTTTATTTATTTTTAACAAATATTTTTAATAACTGGTGGTTTTTTTTTTTTCTTTTGTCATTAATATTTTTGGAAAAGGTAATTAACTTAAGGAAAAGGTTAATTAACTTTACTTTTCATTTTTAATTTGATATGTTTTACAAAATCATACTAGTATTATGTTATTTGTTTTTAGATCACACTGAAGAACAAAATGAATCAGGCGATGAACATACTCCAGGTACTTTAACCAATTTTTTAACATATTAAATTTCAATTAAAAAAAAAATTATGTTTTAGGTCAAGAAGAATGTAGTACAACTATTGAATTATCATCTTCTATTATATCAGGTTATTATTTTTAACATCTTACTATAACCATTTAACCATGTTTTTCAATGTGTATGTATTATTTGCTTGAGATGTGATGATGAAAATTTGTAATTTTTTTTAGATCTTGAAACCTCGATTGCGAAGCAGTCGGATGAAGGTAATTTAGTTGTTAATTCAATTAAGGTATATTATGTTAAACGTTGGTAAAATTTTGTATAGAGCACAACATGAGCCACGAAGAGCAAATCCTGATGGACGTTGGATCAGACGACAAACCTGGTATTTTATTATTTCTCTGGTATCTTTAAGTTTTTATTCAAATAACAATAAATAATAAAACAAAAACACTGACTCAGTGACTCATTGACCCTACTTGGACAAAGTGACAGACCTCATTAAAAATAGCACAATGCCAAAAAAACACCACAATTAAAAAAAAAAAAAATGTTTTTATATTCTAGACCATGAGGAAGACGAATTGAGTACTGTGAATATATTTGAATCTAGCTCAGGTATTCTCAGCTTTAAGTGTTTTTTTTTTTTTAATTCAAATTTAGTTGAAAATGTGTAAAGGATTTGTTATTTAAACATAAGAAAATTGTATTTGTTTTGTAGAGATTGAAACTAAACCTTCGCCAAGAGCAGACTTTTCTGATGAAATAAGTGGTAATTACGTTAAATATCCTTTGTGAAATTTATTTTTATCATTTTATGTATTAATTAATTTATATTAAATATTAATATAAATAAAAGGAACTACGCCATGTCTGAGTGAACCACCGTCAGATGTGTCCTTACAGAATGAACCACCGTCAGATGTGTCCTTACAGAATGAACCACCATCAGATGCGTCCTTACAGAATGACCCACCGTCGAGTATTTCTTTGCAGAGTGATAAGTCGCCGCAGATTCTGTTTTCTTCGTCTCCAGGTATTGAACGTTTTTGAATTGATTTTTATATTTAACGAATAACTTTTATTTTTTAATTTTACAAAAAGAACCCAAAAAGGATGCTGACATGACAGGTACGATTTTTTTCATGTTTGAATCTTTTGTTCATTTTGATTTCATCTGTATTTTTTTAACAGTGGAACAACTAGGAAATGAGTTGCAGCTGCCGAGCCCAAGACAACTGTCAGATTTAACAGGTACACTTTACTAATAATTTATTTTACTTTTACTCTACCAAGAAAAATAACAGATAAATAAATATTGGTTAATTTAATAAAATGTATTTTGTGATTTATTTTCAAACAGTTGATTTTTTTAAATGTAATTTTTAGATGTTCAAACTGCTAATCAGAATGAAGAAAATTTACTTTCTGAACCTCTAGGTAAAAGTTTAACTCATTTTTTCCTTATTATGAACTAGTGTTATAAACCTTTTTCTTGTATCTTTACAGATTTTAATATTACAACAGCAGAAACGTCAGAATCAGAATTTACCTCTAAATAAAATCTTAAAAGATAGGGAAGTTAAAGCTGAATGTAAATATACTAAAGATCATTTATTTGTATAGATTAACATGTATGCATGTTAAAAAAAACTACATTCCTAATATTGTTGTGTCTTTCAATAAATTACTATGCTTTAACTGTTTATTTATTTATAAAAATTTATGTTTCAAACGGGTTTCTCAAACGTACAAAAACAGTCTATAAATCTGTGACAAGCATTTTTTATTTATTTATTTTTTTGTTGTGGAAGAAACCATCTTTGAAGGGGATCAGGACTAAATTAAGGATCATAGTTCAATCCTGTCCCAGACCTTCCATTGATGTGAGCCATGCTAATTTTAGGTTAGGTGTCAAAAAACGTCCAAAAGTGACAGTGGGAATTGAACCCTATCTACTCTAGTCAAGAGTCTGACACCCTACTTCTCCGATATGAGAAGTATTTACTTGGGCTAAATCGATTGATTAGTGGGAATTGTAAACAGTAACGTTTGGTTTGAACTTGTGTGAACTGAGAAGTGTAACTGAGTGAAATTGTTATCTAAAATATAAAAAAATTTGATGTACTGGGGAAAAAATGAAAAATATGATAATTGAAAATTTTTATTTTATAGGGACAAGAAAGTCCTCAAATCAGACAAAGGCCTCCCACAAATAAAATTAATTATTTATGGAGCACAAGCTGTTTTGTTCAGATCACATTTACTCATGGAATACTTAAAAAACAAATAAAATGTAAACTTTTTATGAAAAATAATTTGTTTTAATTGATTTTTTAAGCAGAAAAATTGTATAATTTTATTGTAATCCTAACTTGCTTTATATTCAGAATGTTTGGTAAATACACACAGATTTCAATAATTTTTGATTATTTAAAAGCATAGTGAGAAGACTATTTTGTTGTTGTATAACTAACTAATAATTAATTTTGTTAAGTTTATTGTATTAACTGTATTGAACAATTAGAATTTCAAAACATAAACAACACATTTCGTTTATAATTTGGACATCCGTTCCAAAAAGTGTTAAGAAATCCAATCGGTGAAGCTAGAGGGTATTAGATATACCACGGGAAAGAAAGCCCCACGTGAGCCCTCTGGGTTTTGCAAACGGGTAGACACCGGCACGTCATTAGTTGAGTAATCAGTTGACACTCAGTGCCCTGTGAGGTTGGATTTTGAATGTGACAGTTGCCTGTTGCAAAATAGAGAAGAGTGGACTAAACTTTTACGTAACTTAAACGTTTTACGAAATAAACGAGTTTTAAGGAGAGAGGAGTTTTGGTTAGATTACTCTTCTATTGATTTTAAGCAGTTATTTGAAATGTGACGACCCGGGTTACTTTTTATTAACTGCAACGATTCAAGAGAAAAGCCAATCCTGACGAATGATCAACTTCCTGTTTTTCTCCCCGAGATGTACGAGTAATACGACTCTACACCTATCTATGACGTATAACATTTTAATGTTTGGACTGTTTTTCATCTAGTTATGTCAAAAAATTTGATTTGTAGCTGGTAAAACGGCATTGCATTTTGATAGTCCTGATGATCATCTTAAAAGCAGTAAGATAGAGCAGCTGTGATTTAATTTCATCATAAACTGCCTGATGATTGAGAATTGTAACTGACAGCGAGTAACTCACAGATTACAAATTCGATAAAAAAGAGCAAGGCTTACAGAAAGCAATAAGTACTATCGGCTCGTAAAAAGCAGCACGGGCGGGGCAGTCGTTCCACGTGGACGAAACCAACGTGGATACCCTTGGAAACGAGCTGGTCGATCAAATGTCCAAAGAAGCGTCCGAAGATACCTCTCAAGTCTGTTTCAACAAAAAGCCGCAGTGGTTAATAAAAGAAATTCTAATTCAAAAAGTTGTTGAACTGGCTCGAAACGAGGAACGGCTAGCGGACCAAGTATTCCTTTATAGTACGCCAAAACCTCACACAGGCACTTAGCGATCATTGTTGTACAATTTACCTTTACCGACTTAGAATTTTTCTACTGGGGGCGTCGGTGGCCGCAGTGTTTTAGGCGTTAACACGTCGCTCATCACTGTAAGGCAAAGGTCCCGGGTTCGAATCCAGCGGCCTTGCATTGGAAACCGGCTTACATACAAATGGGCTTTTTTTTTTTTTTTTTCAAAAACCACCGGTACCCCGAGGGTTCACATAACCTCTGCTGTTGCTAACCCTCGTGAAAAAAATGTCTAAACCCTATCGACAGGAAGCTTTTCCATAAAAGCTGGAATCATATTATTTATGACTTCAATTCTCAAGAGAGCTAGAGAGTGTATTTGATTCGGACCGCAGCTGCGAATGGATGCAGGTGGAACTTCCAGCGGAATTGGTGACGAAGGACCTGTTTAAGAGCTTCTTAAAATTCGTTTACAAAATCAAAATGGAAATTTACGATTGATTCCCTGTTGTAATTACATACATATAACACTCAAATTTATTGAAACGATTTATTAATTTCCTATTATTTTAAAATGAGTTATTGTATTGTTATGGAGTGGTTAATTTTCCCATCTACGTCCATGGTTGTTTACCCAATTTATTGTTTTGTTATGGAGTGGTTAATTTTCCAATCTACGTTTAATGTTATTTACCAAATTTATTGTTTTGTTATGGAGTGGTTAATTTTCC